>JAUMHM010000088.1:8918018-8949689 GCA_032362435.1 Melikaiella ostensackeni
TCTTGACTGCAAATTCAACTATTTTGTTGAAAAATTGTTTTTTGGTTGAATGTAACTGTTTTTGATTTAAAATAAAATTATTTCTCGGTTGAAATATCAACTATTACATTTTTTGCTAAGAAGTCATCTTTTTTCGTTCAAAATTATTTTTTCAATTGAAAAAAAATCATGTGTTTTGTTAAAAGTTCTTCTTTTTTTAGTAAAAAATTATCCTCTTAGTTGATGATTAATTTTTTTGGTTTCAAATTTATCTATATTATGGAAAATTCGTCTTTTTTGGCTGTGTTCAACTGTATTTCATTCAAAATGAAAATCTTTTTGGGTTGAAGTTTCAACTATTACCTTTTTCATTGAGAATTCATCATTTTTGGTTGAAAATGAACTACTTTATTAAAAATGTTGTTTTTTTGTGTTGTAGATTCATCTTTTTAGTTGAAAATTTATATCTTTCGTTGAAAAATTAACTATTTTGTTAACATTTTTTTTGTTAAACATTCATTTTTTTAAATGAAAATTTAACCATTCCATTTTTGGTTTGAAATTTTTATTGTTCAGTTAAAGATTCAACTATTTGGTTGGATATTTCTCTTTTTTATTTGAAAATTCGTGTATTTTGTTGAAGATATGTCTCTTTTGGTTCAAAATTTATCGTTCTTAGTTGAAAATTCATGTATTTTGTTGAAAATTCAAAGTCTACTAAAAAATTTTCTGTTGATCTTAGAATATTGTTAATTTTCTAGAAGTGGAAGTCGTAACTAGGTAAATCTAAAGCAACACTTTTAGAAATAAATAATTAATTTTCAGTGTCAAAGATATTTATAGCCCAAAATAGGAAATCTGAAATTTTCTTCCACACTGAAAGTGTAACAACTATCACTCGAAAGTTTTGAATAAAGTTTTGTAAGAATTAAATTTGGATATATATTTCTAAAATACGAAAGTAATTAAAAAAGTAACGATAGTTAATTTTTTTGGGAAATGCAACTGAGAAAATGTTACATTTTGAATCGGTAACGATAATGATAACTAGTTACTTTTTTCGTAATGTAACGGTAACTATAGCTAGTTCCTTTCAAAAAGTGACTTACCCATCACTGCTTAAATCTGACTCTAAATTTCATTTTGAATTTCATTTTAAATTTCATTTTAACTAACCATTTTTTTAGTTTTAACTTTGAGGGAAAAGCATGTAAAAAAATGGTATCTGAACAATTTTCTGAACTGTTCCACAGTTTTTTATGCAGTCCTGAGTCTGAATATTGCCATAGTTTGAAGACGCAAGCTTCGCAAGATCCTGCCAGAGGATATGGTGAATCCAAACGTCATGAGATCAGCCCTTATCTGTGCCTCGCCGACATTTAACGACACAATTCCTTATATAGCCTAACCTGACGGTTTCTCACCCCTCGATCCCTAAAAAGTAACTTTTCATCGACCATCTTATTCATGAAGATTACACTCTAAATTTGAATTAGTCAAAAATCACTGATACGCAGTCAATTTTGACTGATTCAAAGAATGCGGATTCTACGACTGACAAATTAGTCAAAAGTAACTTTTCTTCGACCATCTCATTCATAGAGATTACACTCTAAATTTGAATCAGTCAAAGATCACTGATTCGCAGTCAATTTTGACTGATTCAAATAATACGGATTCTACGACTGACAAATCAGTCAAAAGTGACTTTTCTTCGACCATCTCGTTCCTAGAGATTACACTCTAAATTTTAATCAGTCAAAAGTTACTGATTCGCAGTCAGTTTTGACTCATTCGAATAATACGGATTCTACTACTGACAAATCACTCAAAAGTAACTTTTCTTCGACCATCTCATTCATAGAGATTACACTATAAATTTGAATCAGTCGAAAATCACTGATTCGTAGTCACTTTTGACTGATTCAAAGAATGCGGATTCTACGACTGACAAATCAGTCAAAAGTGACTTTTCTTCGACAATCTCATTCATAGGGATTGCACTCCAAATTTTAATCAGTCAAAAGTCACTGATTCGCAGTCAATTTTGACTGTTCAAAGAATGCGGATTCTACGACTGACAAATCAGTCAAAAGTGACTTTTCATCGACCATCTCATTCATGGAGATTACACTCTAAATTTGAATCAGTCAAAAATCACTGATTCGCAGTCAGTTTTGACTGTTCAAAGAATGCAGATTCTACGACTCACAAATCAGTCAAAAGTGATTTTTCATCGACCATTTCATTCATGGAGATTATACTCTAAATTTGAATCAGTAAAAAGCCACTGATTCGCAGTCAATTTTGACTGTTCAAAGAATGCGGATTCTATGACTGACAAATCAGTCAAAAGTGACTTTTCTTCGACCATCTCATTCATGGAGATTACACTCTAAATTTTAATCAGTCAAAAGTCACTGATTCGCAGTCAGTTTTGACTCATTCGAATAATATGGATTCTACTACTGACAAATCAGTCAAAAGTAACTTTTCTTCTACCATTTCATTCATGGAGATTATACTCTAAATTTGAATCAGTCAAAAGTCACTGATTCGCAGTCAATTTTGACTGTTCAAAGAATGCGGATTCTATGACTTACAAATCAGTCAAAAGTGACTTTTCAAATCAGTCAATTCGACTCACTGATACAGTCATTTTAAATAATCCAATCCGCAATTTTTAATGTGTAAATCAGTCATTTATGGTTAATTTAAATCATTTATTAAAAATGTAGTTTCCGGGATCACAGCAGTTCAGTAGTTCAACTTTAGGTAAAAAAGGTTTTTTTCGACGAAAAGGTGATTTAACGGGGATTTCATTTATAATTGAAAACTTTTTATATGAGCGCCTTTTCTAAGCAACTTTTTCACAAACTATACATAGCCATTTTTGTGTTTAAAAAATGTTTATAGAAGGCTTTGAAAAATTTATTGAACATCTGAGAACTTTCTTCTGATGAAAATGTCAGAAAAAAATTCAAAAAGATCAAAGATTGGAAAATAATAAGATAAAAAATATAATTGAAAAACACGGATATTTAAAAATAATTTTAATGTATTCTCATCAGTTTATAAATTCTTATTTTTCATTCTTGTCATTTTTTCTAATGTATTCTTTTCAGTATAGAACTCTGAATTCTTCAAAGTATTTTTCTAAGTAAGCTAGAAAGAAATAATTTGAAAAAAAATTTACTATTTAAAAAACCTCCTATTTTTCTGTTTTTGTTTCCTTAAGGCGTTAACATTACTGTGTGAAAAAATTGAAATTAAGAAAAATATTACTTACGAAAATAATAAATTTATGTCAATGAGAACTTTTTCAAATATGCTGTTTGCTAAAATGTAAAAATATCTTTTCAAATCTTTGAAATATTTGTGAAATCATTAAAATTTTTGTAAAATCTTTGAAATCTTTGAGAAATTTTTTGAAAACTTCAAAATCTTTGTGAAATCTTGGAGATATCTTTGTGATAAAATAGTTTTAAGTAGTTTTAAAAAGTTTGAAATCTTTGAAGTATTTATGAAATCTTTGAAATTTTTATGAAATCTTTAAATCTTTGCAATGTTTAGAAATCTTTGCGAAATTTTACAAATATTTTTAAATATTTTGAGATCTTCGAAATCTTTTGGAATATTTTGAGATACTTGAAATATTTGTGAAATCTTTGAAACCTTTCGAAATGTTTTAAATATTTGTGAATTCTCTTGGAATCTTTGTAATATGTTGGAATATTTTGAGATATCTGAAATATTTATGAAATCTTTAAAACATTTTGAAATGTTTGAAATATTTGTGAATTCTCTTGAAATATTTGTAATCTTTTGGAATATTTTGAGATATTTGAAATCTTTTAATATGCTTGAAACCTTTTAAAATCATAGATTTTTTGTGTCCTATTTTAAATCTTCGCGAAGTTTTTGAAATCTTTGTTAAATCTTTTCAGATCTTTCAAGTCTTTGTGAAATCCTTGTGATGAAATAGTTTTAAATAGTTTAAAATCTTTGAAACATTTGTGAATTTGCTTGAAATCTTTGAAATCTTTTGGAATATTTTGAGATATCTGAAATGTTTGTGAAATCTTTAAAACCTTTTGAAACGTTCGAAATATTTGTGAACTCTCTTGAGATCTTTGTAATCTTTTGGAATATTTTGAGATATTTGAAATCTTTCAAAATCTTTGAAACCTTTTGAAATCTTAGAATTTTTGTGTAATATTTTAAATCTTCGCGAAGTCTTTGAAATCTTTGTTAAATATTTTCAGATCTTTCAAATTTTTGTGAAATCTTTGTGACGAAATAGTTTGAAATAGTTTGAAATCTTTTGAAATCTTTGAAATATTTGTGAGATCTTGGAAACATTTGTGGATTTGCTTGAAATCTTTGAAATCTTTTGGAATATTTTGAGATCTTTGAAATCTTTGCGAATTCACTTGAAATCTTTGAAATCTTTGTTATATTTTTTCAAATATTTGAAATCTTTGTGAAATCTTTCAGATATCTTGTTGATGAAATAGTTTGAAATAGTTTGAAATCTTTTGAAATCTTTGAAATATTTGTGACATTTTTGAAACCTTCTGAAATGTTTGAAATATTTGTGAATTCTCTTGAAATGTTTGTAATCTTTTGAAATATTTTGAGATATTTGAAATCTTTTAAAATGTTTGAAACCTTTTGAAATCTTAGAATTTATGTGTAATATTTTAAATCTTCGCGAAGTCTTTGAAATCTTTGTTATATTTTTTCAAATCTTTCAAATGTTTGTGAAATGTACAAAATCTTTGTGAAATCTTTCAGATATCTCGTTGATGAAATAGTTTAAAACAGTTTGAAATAGTTTGAAACCTTTTAAAATGTTTGAAATATTTGTGAATTCTCTTAAAATCTTTGTGAAATATTTGAGATATCTTGGTGATGTAATCATTTGAAATAGTTTGCAATAGTTTGAAATCTTTTGAAATCTTTGAAACATTTATAAATTCTCTTGAAATATTTAAAATCTTCTGAAAATATTAACGCAGACAAGTCAGTCACCTCTATTGACTGAAAATCAGTCATTTAAAATGACTGCTTCTGTCAGCAATAATGACTGATTCATGTGGTAAAATGACTGTTTTGTCTGCAGAAATGACAGATTTTTTAGTCAAAGGGTGCTTGAATAATTTATGCAGTCAAATTTTGACCGATTTGAATTTAGAGTGTACTTTTAATTTTCAATTATTAACAAAAAATGTACAATTATCAGTAGGTATTAAATAAATTGAAACAAATATATAAATAAATAGATATATTAATAATTGGAAAATAAAATTATTATTTCGTACGAGTCTTATATTGAGTGATTAAAAAATGTGTTTGGAAAGTAATAAAAGTATCGACGACACTTTTTATTACAAAGGAGACTCTATTTGTTTAATAGTGACGTCAATGCCTAAACTTTTTAGGATTTTTAGCTATTACTTTTTTCTTGATTTATGTCCCGAACCCTTGTCGTAAAATCGAGTGACTTTGTTCCATTTACCACATTATTTAGGAGACCAATACGCAGATTAAGGCAAAGTGGGTATGCCAGAAAGATGAATTTTTCTTCATGGGCGTCATTTTACGATCATGCATATTTAACCTCCTTGAGGTTCAAAATTATATCGTCAGTCAAGAAGTTGATCGAGTTTTTGATTTATTACTAGGCATTCGAAGGGCAATGAAAATGTTTCCTTCTAAAACGAATTCTAACTACTTTTAGTCCAAATTAATTACATGCCCATGAAAGTTTTATTTTATAGATGTTTTTAGGAAATTAATAGAAGACATCACAAGGGAGAAGATGAAAATTACTGAAGAGGTAAATCAAATAATTATTAAGGATGATTTAATTGATTTTTCGTTTTGGGTTTGCCAAGAGTTTTTCGAATTTCGTGCTTGGGAAAAGGAAGATATATTAAAAAAAGATAAGAATGATTTGCAATTAGGATTTTGGATTGAATAATTCTTGTGCAGATGGTGATTTAGAACTTAGGGGCGCCCCACATTGGGTTGGGATAAAAATACAAGGTTCAAAATTATATCGTCAGTCAAGAAGTTGATGGAGTTTTTGATTTATTACTAGGCGTGAACACTCGAAGGGCAATGAAAATGTTTCCTTCTAAAAAGAATTCTGTCTAATTTCGGCCTAAAAATAATTACACCCCCATAAAAGTTCCATTGTATAGAAGTTTTCAGGAAATTGATAGAAGACATCACAAGGGACGAGTTTAAAATTGCCTAAGAGGTGAATGAAATAATTATTTAGAATGCTTTAATTGATTTTCTGTTTTGGGGTTTGCCAAGAGTTTTTCGAATTTCGTGTTTGGGAAAAAGAAGATATATTAAAAAAGATAAGAATAATTTGTAATTAGGATTTTGGATTGAATAATTCTTGTGCAGATGGTGATTTAGAACTTAGGGGCGCCCCACATTGAATAAAAGAACAAGGTTCAAAATTATATCGTCAGTCAAGAAGTTGATCGAGTTTTTGATTTATTATTAGGCATTCGAAGAGCAATGAAAATGTTTCCTTCTAAAACGAATTCTAACTACTTTTAGCCCAAATTAATTACATGCCCATGAAAGTTTTATTTTATAGGTGTTTTTAGGAAATTAATAGAAGGAATGTTGATGTTCGTTATTGGCTTTAGGGTCAGGTGAGCCAATAACGAACATCAACATTCCTTACGAATTTTACTATTGAGGGTTAATACAATTTCCCCACCGATAATTAATAGAAGACATCACAAGGGAGGAGGTGAAAATTACTGAAGAGGTAAATCAAATAATTATTAAGAATGATTTAATTGATTTTTCGTTTTGGGTATGCCAAGAGTTTTTCGAATTTCGTGTTTGGGAAAAGGAAGATATATTAAAAAAAGATAATGATTTGCAATTAGGATTTTGGATTGAATAATTCTTGTGCAGATGGTGATTTGGAACTTAGGGGCGCCCCACATTGGGTTGGAATAAAAAAACAAGGTTCAAAATTATATCGTCAGTCAAGAAGTTGATCGAGTTTTTGATTTATTACTAGGCACTTGAACGCAACGAAAATGTTACCTTCTAAGATGAATTTTAACTACATTTAGCTCAAAAATAATTATACGCCCATAAAAGTTTTATTGTATAGATATTTTCAGGAAATTTATAGAAGAAGCCATTACAAGGAACGAGATGAAATTTGCCGAAAAGGTGAATGAAATAATTACTAAGCATGATTTAATTGATTTTCCGTTTTGGGGTTTTTCGAGAGTTTTTTGAATTTTGTGTTTCGCAAAAGGGGGATACATTAAAATGTGATAAGAGTAACTTGCAGTTTTGATTTTTCATTGAATAACTCTTGTGCAGACGGTGATTTAGATCTTAGGCCTTAGAGGTTGATAGTGGTGTATCAATGCCAGCTTACTCATTAGGCAAAGATAGGAATGCCTAGGGGCGTCACGCCGCAGGGGCGCCCCACAATGGAGCGAAAACAAAAAACAAGGTTCAAAATAAATTGCAGAAGCCAATTCTTGACCGATTTTAGATTTTTGTTTTCGAAAAATTCTCCATTCAATTTCAAAGAGATCTGTGTGGGCAACATTTTGCATATTTGTATGTTTAAACTTTCATGTTATTGCAAATAGCGAAAAAATGTCGCCTTTTTCGTTTTGTTTTTTAGCTTCTTATAACAATTTCATCTATGCTCACTAAGCTCAGTATTGCTTGAATTTAGTGTGCGGGAATATTTGGAACAAAACAAATTTGTTAGTTGTGAAGTTATTTATTATGCACAAATTAAATCCACGAATAATCAGCATTAATGATTTTAAAAATGAAATTATGAATTTTCGTTTGTAAAATATATTTTTGCGTTAAAATTACCTGTTTTTATCGACCAGGTGATACTTGAACATGAAAATTTGTCATCCGATATTCCTTGTTAATTTTATAAACAAATTTTTTTTTAAAATGCATATTAGGCAGAAATAAATTGTTTTTTTCCTTGATTCTCCTCAAATTATGTTGCCAGTTGCGTGCAGTTGGAATCCCTAGAAATCTTTTAAATATCCCGTAAAACATCTTGAAATCTGCAATACCTTTCAAAATTTCTTTAAAAATTAACATATGAAATCTTTAAAATCCTCTGAAATCCCGTAAAATCCCATAAAATCTGATAAAGCCTTTTGAAATCACTTGATATCTTTAAAATCCGTTAAAATTCACTAAAATCTATTAAAAATCCTTAAATTCTGTTTAAATTCTCTAAAATCGCTGGAAAACTCTCAAATATTTTTAACCTCTTTAAATCTATAGAAATTTTTTATAATCTTTGAAATCTTTAGTATCTTTCAAAATGCTGTGAATCCCTCAAATATTGTAAAATTCTTTAAAATCCCTTGAAATTTTATAAATACCGTAAGAATTCCTTGAAATATTTTAAATCTCATAAGTCTTACGAAATCATTTGAAATTCCTTTGAAATTTTTTAATCTGTCTAAATTTACTCAGATCCAATCAAATTCTTTGAAATCTCATGAAATTCATCGGAATCTTTTAAAATACCCTAAACTCTTTCAAAACCATTAAAGTTTTTGAAATCCCTTAAATCTGGCGAAATCCCTAGATATTTCGATAAATCTCTTGAAATTGCTTAGAATCTTGTAAAATACCCTAAAGTATTTCAAATCATTTGAAACTCATTGAAATCTTTCAAGTCCTTGGAGATTCTATAATATCGCGTATTTGTGGTGAATTCCCTACAAATTCCTTGAAATACTTTGAAATACCATAAATTATCTTGAAATTTGTAATAAGTATCTCTTAAAATATCATTAAAATTTTGTAAAACTTTGAAATCAGATGAAACTTCTCGAAAACTCTTAAAGTCCCTTGAAATTATCTGAAATCTCTTGTAATCAGTCAAAATCCTTTAAAACCACTCAGAATCTGTTGAAATCTATTAAAATCTCATGAAAGTTTTCGAAATCCCTTGAAATGTTCTGAAAATTTTTTAAATCTTTTAAAATTTAAATTTTTGAGATGGCAGATATGTTATTTTAGCCAATCTAGCTAAGAAGTTTGAAAATATGTTTAAAGGCAAAGTGAAAAAATAGTAGCTTCGTTGAAAAAAGTGTCAAAATGTGTCAACAGTGGCTTCAGAGTCTCATTCACACATTCCAACCATTCTTTCTTCGGTCTACCTCTGGGTACGCTACCATTTACCTTACCTGAAAACAGTTGCTTCGTTAAACGTCCTTCATTTATTCTCTCAACATGACCAAACTATCTCAGCTGTACTTATAAAATAAAAAAGTAATATTGAATAAAAAATTTTAATTAATAAACATATTTGTTAACATAATTTGAGGATAGTAGAAAATAAATATTAAAATATATGAAAAGGTTTAAAAAGAAGGGTGAGCATGAAAATGTAATGATGAAATACGGTTTTTCTGCAAGCAATGGGAACATCTTCAGTAAAAAACTGGAAGAAAATGTTATGTCGGTAGCGCATACGAGTAGGTACACACGAGGGGGATAAAGCTCATCGATATCATACTTCTTGTTTGCTGATGTGAGACAAAGGCATCATTTTTTTTGCGTAAGGGATAGTAGTTGACGTTATCTGTCAACAGATGGCAGCTAGGTGTCTCTTTCGGATGTTAGGGTCGTCCCTGACGATAAATTGAACAATTTCGCAATATGAAAGGGACCACCTCCAGGGTCGACTTGAGGATGTGGAGGCTCCAGGGGCGGTTGATGTGTGGGCGCCCTTTCGAGGTTACAAATAAATTTTACCATTCAATTCTTGATTTTTTTTATCAATATTTTCTTGTCGTGGTTGTCTTGTGGGGTCCCTTCAGATGTAGGGGCCCCTAGTTTAATTCGGCCTTGACCACCGCCCATTTCTCTTTTCACCTGACTCGGGTTGATTAGTGTTGGCTGAAAAACTAACAAGATTTTCAGGATTTTTCGCAATTTTTGTCTAAAATTACAGAGGCAAAAACTAGAGAGACAGGCCCACTACTGAAGAGTGGCCCACTATTGGTGTCATTACCCTATATTCCGAATACTTCGAACTTTGTTGAATGACATATTGACATCTTTACTGGTTTTTCGAATAATATCGGTTTTGATTCATCCAAAGTATATAAAAATTGTGAAGAAGATTTCTTAGTTGACATTAGGGTCTAAAATTTTTTATTCTTATTTTTATCGAGCTTTTTAAATAACACGAAATCTAACACGTCTCCTCCTAGGCTGGCTCACTGATCCCGTCAGTAAGGGGCCGTCCATAAACTACCGTACAAAATGGGGGGGGGGGGGAGGAGTCACACCAAAAACTATAATTAGAAACATGGGGGAGGGGGTCACTGGAAGTAACGTTACGAACAAAATTAATGAATAAATTTTAACAAACTTTGTGAATTTTGCTAAAGATGACCCTGCAACGGTACAATTCAATAATAACTCTATCAATTTGAAAATCACTTTCATATTTCAGACTTCATACTCTTTCCCCTATTCCCTTTTTCCCCTTTTTTAAAGAATTCTTTTTTTCCCCTGTTTTCAAGAAACTTTCCCTTTTTCTCGTTTTTTCGCTTGAATGGGAACTATATTAATAGAACCGAATTTTTTTTTGAAAAGTCTACTATTATATTTTTGGTTCGGGACAGTACGAAATTCATCTCGTTTGGTTGAAAATTTAATTATTTCGATGAAAATACAACTATTTTTTTTAAATTCTTTTTTTTTGGTCAACTATGCAACTACTTAGTTGAAAGTTGAACTGTTTTGTTAAAAATTCAATTTTTGGTTGAAGATTCATCTCTTTGGTTGAAAAATTAACTTTTATGTTGAAAATTCGTTTCATTATTGATTGAATTTTAATTTTTTTAATCGAAAATTTAAATATTCCATTTTTGGTTGAAAATTGATCTTTTCTAGTTAAAATGTCAACTATCTGGTTGAAAATTTATCTTTTTTAGTTGAAAATTCAACTACTTTTTGGTTGAAAATTCATGTACTTTGTTGATAATTCATCTTTTTTTGGTAGACAATCAATCTTCTTGGTTAAAAAATCTCAACTTTTCAATTGAAAATTTAACTATTTGGTTAAATGTTGAACTCTTTGTTGAAAATTCATTGTTTGTTGTTGTTGAAGATTCATCATTTTAGTTGAAACTTCATATCCTTGGTTGCAAATTTAACTGTTTTGTTAAAAATTCGTTTTTCTTTGGTTAAGAATTAATTTTTTCAACTGCAAATGTAACTATTCCATTTTTAGTTAAAAATTGATATTTTTAATTGAAAATTGATCTTTTCCAGATGAAAATTCATGTATTTTTTTTTTCATCGTTTTTTTTTTGTAGAAAGTTGATCTTAGTTGAAAATTCATCACTTTGGTTAAAAATGCAACTATTTGGTTGAAAGTTAATCTGCTCTGGCTGACAGTTTAAATATTTTCTTGAACATTTGTCTTTTTTGGTTGAAGACTCATCTCTTTGGTTGAAAATTAAACTATCGTGTTGAAAATTCGTTTCATTTATGGTTGAAAATTAATTTTTCAAATCGAAAATTCATCTATTCCATTTTTGACTTAAAGTTCATCTTTTCTAGTTAAAAATTAATAATAATAATAATTTATCTTTTTTAGTTGAAAATTCAACTATTTGTTTGAAAATGTATATATTTATTTGAAAAATTGTCTTTTTTGGTAGAAGGTTGATCTTCTTGGTTGAAAATTCATCCTTTTTTGTTGAAAATGCAACTGTTTGGCTGAAAATTAATCTGTTTTGGTTAAAAATTAATCTGTTTTGGTTGAGAATTGAACTATTTTGTTGAAATATCACGCTTTTTGTTGATAAATCGTCTTTTTTGGTAGAAAAATAATTTTCTGGGTTGAAAAATAATCTTTTCGGCTGAAAATTGACTTATTTGGTTGAACAGAACTCTTTTGTTGACAATTCTTTTTTTTCCTTCGAGATTCATCATTTTAATTGAAATTTTCTCTCTTTGGTTGAACTTCGGTTTTTCTTAAGAATTCATTTTTTAATTAGAAAATTTAACTATTTGGTTAAAAAATAAACTATTTATTTGAATAATGAACTATTTGGTAGAAAATCAACTTTTTTGTTGAACAATCATATTTTTCGGTTGGAAATTGAACTATTTTGTAGATAATTCATCTTTTTGGCTTCAAAATTCAACAATTTCGTTGAAAATTCTTGTATTTGGTAGAAACTTCTGGGTAGAAAATTTATTTATTTTTTTGTTGAAAATTTAACTATTTGGTTGAAAGTTGAACTACTTTATTAAACATTTTCTTTTTTTAAATATGCACCTCTTTGGTTGAAAATTCAACTATCCTATTGAAATTTTGTTCTTTTTTTGTGAAAAATTAATTTTTTTATCTGAAAATTTAATTATTCCATTTTTGGTTGACAATTCATCTTTCTTGATTGGAAATTAACTTTCTTGTTGAAAATTCATCTTCGCCGGTTCAAAATTCAGCCATTTGATTTAAAATCCAACTATGTTTTTAAACTTTTAATTGTTTTGTTGAAAATTCATCTTATCGGTTGAAAGTTTAACTTAAATTAAATTAATTAATCAAGTTAACTTAAATTAAAAAATAGAAAATTTTCATATTTTTTCTCGGAAATTTTTTTTTTCATGTTATATGTACCAAAATAGCTTATCAAAATAGTTACAGGTGCTATTTCGATAAATGTTAGATATAGAATCACTTGTTCCTTGAGTGTTGGATGAAAATTTTATATTTTTTTACTCAAATTATTTTTAACAAAGATGAATTTTATGTCTAAACAACTCTCTGTAACTTAGTAAACCGACTTACATACACATTAGACAGCAAAGAATTTTTCTCCACAAAAAAATGACAGTTTTTAAAATTTTTAACCTAAATTATTCATAACAAAGCTAAATGTTAAGCAATAACAATTTTCTGGAGTTCAGTAAGTCTGCGTAACAATTTCGATAGATATAAGATGGAAATTAATATTTTTTCAAGAAGAATGGATGAAAAGGTTAAATTTTGGTTAACTTAAATAATTTATAACACAATTAGTGTTAGGTGTTACGAATTTTCTGCAGCTTAACAAGTCTGAGAAGCTTCTTCAATACATATTGAATTTCAAAGAATATTTTTCGTGAAAGCATAAGCTAATCAATTTATCCCCGTTACAGTTCGCTTGTGGGTCTCCGAAATGGTCCAGTACCCTGTCGGTACCTCCGCGTTGCATACCATCCCAAGCATTCATATCATCGAATAAAATGATTCTTTCGCCGGGATCGCAAGTACCTATAATATCATTTAATGAGTCCCAGAAGGCATCTTTAACATCCCTACTCTCATCATTTACTGGAGCGTAGCATGCTATGATAAATATCCTTCTGATTCCCACTTTCATTCTAGCCCATAATAATCTAGGAGATACACATTCATATTTTTTGACATGTTGTTTTGCTTTCACATTCATAATCAGACCGACTCCTTGGCTACCATATGATTCATTATCTACTCCTGACCAAAGTTCGAGTCCGTTGTCTATGTTTCTCACTTCACATCCCTTCTTCTTTGTTTACTGTACACATAAAATATCTAGCTTCCTTACGCGCATTGTATCCTGCAATTCTTTTTCCTTAAAATCATTTACACCTCTAGCATTCCAAACACCCAATCTCCATTTATCGCCTGAAACTTTTCCGAGGACATGCCTTTCGTCAACAAAAGCGTCAATCCTATCCGAGGCTACATTATTATTTGTATTATTCATTAATGAGAGTATACGCTCAACTACAACTTGATACGAGAGATTTATTCCATAAGTATAATATAAAATCATGTCCAAATTAAGCAACTTAATCGTCATAAGATGAAGTGTCCATTCATAACGTCAGTCCCACCAAACTTCGGTCATACAAAGGAAAGTATGAAAACCAAACCAGAACCAAAGGAGTTATGATCGGTTTGTGTTGTACACTGAGGAGGGCACCAGTCTATTGCAGTTTGGTCTCTAAGATGGAAAAAGACCATTCAATGCTTCAAAAATGTGACAAGAAATCTCAACCGCGAATAAAAACTTAATAAGCTAAGAAGCTTGCCTAAATTTTCATTTTTTCATTTTCAAAAGTTTCCACAACTTTCTTAACAGTTTCCGTAAATTGTCGAAAGTTTCCGTAAATTTCCATAAACTTTCGCAAGTTTCCGTAAATTTGCATAAATTTTCGCAAGTTTCTTACATTTCCATAAATTTTTTAAAGTTTCCGTAAAATTGGAAAACCTGTTCTCTTTTAACACTAGGGCCTTCAAAAAATTTATGTTTTACACGAGATAAAATGCTACAAGTAAAATACTCATCGTAAATTGCGTTTTCTGTAGGAGAAATGCCCACTACACGTAAAAAATATTCCAAGACACTAAAAAATATTGAAAAAAAAGCGCGTGGAAAAAACTGACAGAATTTTTAAATGTATATTTTTCAGAAGAACGATCTCTTCTGCGACATTGCACGAAGTTCGTTTTCTAAAAAACGGGTTTTTCGAGTTTACTTTTAAAACAGAAAAAGCTACAACTTTTTTCTTCAGGGGAAAAAATTCAGAATCAAATTTCATATGAAATTATGTACTTTTAAAATTAAAATTCGAAAATTGTTCGAAAAATATCCAGGGGCCAACGCCGCACAGTGGGAACAAACGTACTTTTTGTTTCAAAATCGTGGAAATTTTGATAGGATTAACCTAGAGGGATGCTTTTTTTTAAATTGTAGATGAATACCTACAGAATGTAGAAAAATTACGGAGAAGGTTCAAAAAATTATTTTTGACCTTGAAAATTTAGGTTAAAGTTGACAATTTTTGACCAAATTTTAGATTATTGATTACCACAAGAGCTCAGATGAGACACCTCGTACGTGATGAAATTTTTTTTTCGTAGATGTTTTCCTGCTGATTCCAAATATGGCATCTAACTTGAGCTAGGACTTTCTGGTTCAGAAAAAAGGCGATTGAATGTCCTACTCGATTCATGGTATTTTAAGGTTTTTGGGGTCACCTATTTCAAATTCGAGGTCAAAATGTCAAAATTCAAAATAGTGGATTCAATATACTTGATGAGAATTGTAAAAACGATACCAATATAGTTGAAAACTGATATTACGAGGCTTTTGTGGTCGCTGATTTCGAATCCGAGGTCAAAATTAAAACAAGCGAATTCAATATGGCGGATAAAAACTATGAAAACAACACCTATGAATTAAAAAATTGCTACCATGGGCTTTTTCAAAACACTGATTTCAATTACGAGGTATAAATACCAAAAACGTTACGAAAGTTGATGAATAGACCATTCTTCCCTATAAATCTCTACATTGACCCAATATTAGATAATCATAGCAAGTATTTGTATAAACATCATTCAACGTATTAAATACATACTTTGAAACACAAAATTATTTACAGATCGTCACCACTATCAGAACTGGTTGCATCACAGTCAGAACTAAGTAGTCGCATCACTGTCATTACTAGTCTCATCGCTTTCAGAGCTTGCGGTGTTTTCTCTTTCATCACTTTTTTTTAAGTTTTCACTTTCAAGTTTTTTCGAGGAAAAGAAATTTTTTTTCGAATTTGCAGTAAATTAATGCAGCTCATCAATTCAAATTTCAATAATATGATGATTGTTTTACGTATAGTCAGAAATATTTGTTCGACTCAAAGGAACTGATTTATAATATTTCTGAAAATATTTCCACAAAGTAATACTGTTTATTAATTGCTGCAAAAATTATGATTTAACATATTTACAAAATCAATACTAGATACTTCTCAACAAAATAGACAGCCGTGGTTTCTATGAATTTGCTTACTCGTCTGCTATAAATCTCTTCACAGTCAATGCAGTCTTTGGTTTCTTGCACAATTTCAATCGATTTTTCACCAAAATCATAGAAATTTTTGGGTCTGTGAGTTATACAGCACGATGGAAAACATCCACTATCCTATTTTTTCTGCTGTTCTGACGTGAGTGTAAGACCATATTTTTTCGGTACAGCTTATGCCAGGATTCGTTGGAATCCTCCGAATAATAAGCCGTTGGCAAACAAAATTCTCTGGCTATTTGGCATCCACGTTTTAAAAATTTATGCAACGAGGAATTCATTCTAGTCCAAGGGAATAATTCGTAATGCAGACAATATGTTTCCCAACAGTATTTTTCAAGTTCATCTAATTATTTGAAAAGTAATTTGCTTTTATTTTAGGTTACGCCCAGATTTTAAGACTAAGAATATAAAAATAAGCATTTAGAACCCAATTTCAATTGCTTTTTACATTTGAATACCGATAATACTCCAGAAATATTGCGAACCAAACGCTTATCCATTTCCAATGCCTCCGCAAAAATCTCTGGCTTTTCGAAACACCTTCTTGCAAGATTGCCCGTATTTGTCGTGGCATGACCTTGTAGGAATTGATCAAGCCGAACCCCTAAAGTTTCGTATATTCTTGCTCAGACATGCATTTTTCGCTCATTGAATTGTTCTAGAAAACGGACAAATTAGATTAATTTCAAGATATAATGAGCGAAAAATTCTACGCTTGAGTAGAAACAATAATTGCATTCATAAGTGTTGCGTAGTTCGTGTGAGATAGTTTAAAAGTTTAAGAAAAAATATGCCTTTTAAAGATTTTCTCACATCCCAACATTTGATGGTTTTTCTATATGAAATGTGGAGCAATGTTCGAAAGCTATAATCTCATCATGGAGTAAACCCAGTCCATATTTCAAAGATGAATTATTCGGAACAAACTCATCTTCCAAGTCGCTAAATTGATGAGCTGTTCTCAGACACAACAAGCATCTACGTACTTGTGGCCTTGTTACCGACAATGATATTAACACACTTCCTATCGAACATTGTCTGAGATACGACAAACTCAACTCTGACTCTTTTATTATTAGCCATCTTGAATGTATGCGGTACCAGCTTCTTAATTTCTGCGTTTAAGCAGTTAAATTCACGTAATGTCGCACAATCATCCTCTTTTTTAAGGGCTGTTCTTAAAGGGCGACAAAAACGAATACTTTGTGGAGTGGGATTGATCCAAAAACAGCTATCTAAATAATTTCTTAATTTAATGACCATCATGCTGGTAACGAATAAAGAGTGCTGTGTATTCAGATTTCTTATAATCTTCAGGCTGACATTCACTCATAGCTTTTTTAATTTCCCGGTATGAAGGGTATATGGGACAATTCCTTTTTCGATTGTCCTTTGACAAAGTCGAATAACTATTTTTATTGTAGTTATATTCTAAATAAGAAGCTAAAGCTGATTCTTTGGAGTGTTGCATTTGATTTAAATCTTCACACGTAGCAGTAGTGCCCAATTCATACAGCTTTACTCATAATTTAAGAACTGAGCTATTAATTCTTGGCATGCTTAATAATTTCATGAGCTCTTCTATACTTGGTCGCTTTAGAGGATCCTTTATTATGTACTCGTATTCTCCCGGTGTTCTTACTTATTTTTGACTTTTTACATCGACGAAATGACTTTTGCTTCAAACTTTTAGTGTTTCTCATTTTGAAACGTTATTTTCCTTGTATTATAATTATTTCTATTATCATAAATAGAACGTAACTTAAAAAAGTACAAGTAATCTAAAACATTGTATTGTTTCAAGGTAATTTTCTATGAAGAGTAACATATTGAAGCTTGAAAAACCTTACCTTAGATTATTCCTGTGTGGAAAAGTATATGCAATTGAATCTCCTTATAATTCAAATAAAAATATACCGTTTTCCGATCAATAACGTCATGAACCAAAAACTCTTCATTTGCTGTTAAAACAGTTGATATTTTTGATACAATCTACTACTATCGCAACAGTTATAAAAGTAACTATTTCTCAATGGTTCTCATTTTCATTTTTTTTTTAATGATGAAGGACAATTTGAAGTCATGTCCGTATCTTTTTTACAGATTTTATCCGCCATATTGGATGCGCTATTTTGAATTTTGATAGCTTCACCTTAGATTCGAAATCAGTGACCTAAGAAACTTTGCATTAGCAAATTTTAGCCATATCGGTGTTGTTCTAACAGATTTCATTCGCCAGTCATATTGGATCCGCCATTTTTATTTTAATGATTTGACCTCGGATTTGGAATAAGCGACCCCAAAAACCTTAAAATACTATGAATGATAGAAGATGAATCGGTGGAAATAGTTCAGTCCTTAGAAAAATCGAGTAGGACATTCAATCGCCTTTTTTTCAGAACCAGAAATTCCTAGCTCAAGTTACAAACCATATTTGAAATCAGCAGGAAAAAATCTATGAAAAGAATGTTCATCACGTAAAGTGTCTCATCTGAGCCTTCGTGGTAATCGCTAATCAAAAATTTGGTCAAAAAATGTCAACTTTATACTAGATTTACTAGGTCAAAAATAATTTTTTGCACCTTGTCCGTAATTTTCGTATATTCTGTAGGTATTCATCTACCATTTAAAAAAAAAATGCATCCCCAAATTAGAGGGGGGGTCGTACCAAAAGCAACATTTGGTAACATGGAGGGGGGGGTTTGGAGGAAGTAAAGTTACGAACTTAGATAACGTTTAGTACGTTTCCTGATGATCAATTCTAACAAAATTTGCGAATTTTGCGAAAGATGGCAACGGTACAGTTCAATAATAACTTGAAAAGTTTGATAATCACTTTCATATTTCAGACTTCACACTCTTTCCCTATTTTTTTGCCCCTATTTCAAAGAATCTTTTTTTACCCCCTATTTTAAAGAATTCTTTTTCTCCCTGTTTTCAAGAAATTTCCCCTTGAAAATTTAGTTTAAAGAATTCTCAAGATATAAAGTTACAGAAATAGTTTTAGCGAAACTTCCCCTTAAAAAATGGTTGAACATTTAACTATTGTGATGAAAATTTTTTTCTTTTTTGATTGAGGATTAACTTTTTCAATCGAAAATCCAACCATTCCATTTTTTGATGAAAATTTATCTTTTTTAGTCAAAACTTTTTCTCTTTAGTCGAAAATTTGACTATTTTGTTGAAAATGTGTTTCTTTTTTGTTGAGAATTAATTTTTATAACTGAAAATGTAACTATCCCATTTTTTGTTGGAAATTGATATTTTCCATTGTAAATTGATCTTTTCTAGTTGAAAATTTATCTATTCGATTGAAAATTCATGTCTCATGTTCAAAATTCGTCTTTTTTGGTTGAATTTAACTATTCTTTATTCCAAATTCAAATCTTGATAGTTGAAATATCAACTATTACATCTGTTTCATTGAAAATTCATCACTTTTGATCGAACAATCAACTACTTTATATAAAGTTGAACTACATTGTGGAAAAATTAATTTTGCTTGGATGAAGATTCAACTATTTGGTTAAAGATTAAATCGTTTATTTAAAAATTTAACTAAACGGTAGGAAATTAACTTTTTTGCTGAAAAATCATATTTGCGGGTTGAAAATCTAACTGTTTTGTAGATGATTCGTCTTTCTAGCTTCAAAATTGAACAATTTTGTTGGAAATTAATGTATTTTGTTGAAAATTCGTCTTTTGTGGCAAAATATCAATCTTACTGGTAGACAATCTAATTTTTTTTTTTTTGAAATTTTAGTATTTGATTAAAACTAACAATGTTTTGTTGAGAATTCATTTATAAGTTGAAAATTCAACTATTTGGTATAAAATTCATGTGTTTTGTTGAAAATTCGTCTTTTTGGTTGAATTAAACTATTTTGTTGAAAAATAACTTTCTTGTTAAAAATTCATCTTTTTGGGTAGAATATTAATCTTCCTTCCGAAAATTCATCTTTTTGGTTAAGAATTGAACTATTTTGTTGAAAATTAGTTTTTTTCCACTCAGTTCATCTGGCTGAAAATTATTTTCTTCTTGTTGAAAAGTAATTTTTCAAGCTGGAAATTGAACTATTCCATTTTTTGGTTGAAAACATATGTTTTTTATTTGGAAAATCAAATATTTGCTTGAAAATTCATGTGTTTGTTGAAAAGTCGTCTTTTAGCAGAAAATCAATCTTCTTCATTGAAAATTCATCTTTGTAGGTTTAAAATTCAACCATTTCGTTAAAATCAGCTTTTTAGTCGCTAATTCAACTGTTTTGTTAGAAATTCCTTCTTTTGAATTGAAAATTCTACTTTTATGGTAGAAAAGTCATCTTTCTTGGTTGCAAAATCATCTTTCTTGGATGAAAATCAAGTTTCTTGTTGAAAATTCATCTATTTGGATGAGAAATAAACTACTTTGTTAAAAATTCGATTCTTTTCGTTGAATTCAACTAGTTACAAAATCGTTTTTTTTTTTTGTTGAAAATTAATTTAGTAAACTTAAAATTTAATTATTCATTTTTGACTGAAAATTCATGTACCTGTTAAAGATTCGTCTTTTGGTAGAAAATTTATCTTTTTGGTTGAGAATTCATCTTTGTAGGTGAAAAATTCAACTATTTCGTTCAAAATTCAACTATTTGTTGCAAATTAAACTATTTTGTTGAAGTATTTTTTTTTTTTTTGGTCAAAAATTTAACTGTTTTGTCGAAAATTCGTCCTTTTGAATTGAAAGTTCATCTTTTATAGTAGAAGAGTCATCTTCGTTGGTTTAAAATCAACTTTTTTGTTGGAAATTCAATTGTTTTCGAAATCTGTTGTCTTTTTGGCATGAAAATTCAACTATTCGGTTGAAAGTTTAACTATTTTGTTGTGAATTGGTCTTTTTTGCGTGAAAGTTCGTCTATTTGGTTGTTGATGCAACTATCTGGTTGTTAATGCAACTATCTGGTTAAAAATTTTTTTTTGTTGAAAATTCATTTTGTTTGATATTTTAGACTGCCATCAATCAATCAATTTAAATGTGGAAATTAAACTCTTAAGCCATCAAATTAATGAAAAACTGTTTTGTTACCAGATGACAGAAAAACTCGGGGACATTTAAAAAGTGATTATAACTCTGAAACTTTACTTGAAAACGAGAAAAAACTTTGTTTTGTAATTCTGTAATTAATTCTCAAAAAATACGTGTATTTAACAATTAGATCTGGAGCTGTCTTTTAGAAGATATAACGCTATAAATTTGAAAAAGGTAGTCAGGCTCACGTTACCGGTTGCAGTTTGCTCATATTTAATCGAATTTATTTTGATCCGGATTATAGTAAAAATAATTGGCAAGGACATGATATTGTCAACTTCTTGATTTTCGCCCTTATAGAGTTGAAAATTTTAAGAATGCTTAACTTAAAATTTTCAATTGTGTTAAATTTCGACGGTTTCTCAATGAAAATAAATTAGCTTGGAAAGCTTGAATCTGAAATTGCTCAATTTTGCATGTTTGACCATTTTTTATTCTTGAATTTTGAACGATAAATTTTTCAATGTAATTTGCACTTGATGAACCCTCTAATTGAAAATTGTAAAGTATAGAACCTGAATGTTCCAACCTGAAACTGTTTAACTTAAAAAGCTTCCAATTGAAAATTGAGCATTTTAAAAACACTTCTTATTTGGATTCCGAAATATTTTTATTGCTTTATATTCATGATTGAGGCTTGCTTTTAGGACTTGACAATTAAATCTATAAAAATAGTTTTTTCTTAACAAATGACGGTTTATTAATTCTTAGATGTATCAGATTTAAAATTGCTTAATTTAGCAAGATCTCTTAATTGACGCAGTTTGTTATAAACTGTATATGAGGATTGAGCAGATGATAAGTTAAATGAGTAATCCAATAAAAAAAAATAAGTTATGCATGCTTTAAGCATTTATAGGACTCGAGGAATATGATTATTGACCCTTGGTTCAAAAAATTCTATCTTATCAAAATTTCGTTTCAAAAATTTTGTAACCATCAAAGTATATAAATTAAAATTCGTGTATTTCGCACTAAAGTTTTCAATATGCTATAAGAACTGCATAAATCCAAGTTCAATAATCCGATAATGTAGGATAACCAGTTGGATGGTTTCCTCTATATTATACTATTCGAATTTTTATTCTGTCTCTAGTGTCCTTGAGGTACAGCATTCGTCTAATTATTATAAAGAAATCATCTCGAATGGATTTATCATGTTTTGTTCGCCTACTCCTCATATTATTGCTGTTTATTTATATTCACGATATTTTATATGATAAAATCACATCTTTATTCCTATATCTCAAATGTTTGGGAAAGTAGGCAAAAAATGAAAAAATGATTAATAAGTATTAAAAACTATAAAAAGCAGTAAACAGCAATTAGAATGAATAGAGAAATGTGAAATTTTGAAGAGGGATGGTAGTAAAATTTAAGTGGAATAGTATAGTCAGACCTTTGAAAGTTATGACATCGTGACTGGACAGTAAAATACTTATATACGGACGCGAGATTAAGCCATAGCTCGAATTATGTATTTAATGCGACCGAAAATGTCCCAATTGGCCAGGCAAGCTCCCCAATCCACCTCTTCGCAGCCTTTTCATTCTCCAAGCAGCCATTCACCACTGCCCTATCTTTCTCTGTTGTCCGGCA
Source organism: Melikaiella ostensackeni (assembly GCA_032362435.1). Taxonomy (NCBI): domain Eukaryota; kingdom Metazoa; phylum Arthropoda; class Insecta; order Hymenoptera; family Cynipidae; genus Melikaiella; species Melikaiella ostensackeni. The sequence goes on from JAUMHM010000088.1 coordinate 8,940,579, forward strand.
GTAGTAGGTCGCGAGTGGCCAGGCGACGTAAAATACGTTATTAAACTACATTAGCCAGGCTCAAATCATACTAAACGACGTAACTTACTTTGCCGCGATATTTCACGGTGGCTTTATGAATCCCAGGGTGCTACACCTCATTCCCGAATAAAAATCCTCGGTCACAAGCCGTGGCTGAAGGTCGGAAACTCCTCTGAATTATCGCATTAAATACCACTTTGTCCATCGCTTCCGAAAAAAGAAATAAATCGAGCGAGAAAAAAAAGACCTACGATAAATAACTTCAGCTCCATGTTTCATTATTATTATTGTTATTAAAATTATTATTGTTATTATTATACCAGTAAGCCAAATTTCTTTGGGGGTAATCATAACTCGTTTGGTTCTAGCCTCGTTATACTACCGGGTATCAAGGAAATCATATGGTAAGAGTAAGTAAGGAATGTGTAGGAGAAGGCATAGGTTTAAGATTAATCTAGAAGTCATCGCGTGTTGTTCATTCAAACGACACATTCGTCCTACAACACCGCCCTGGCATGGGTCGCTGATCAATCTTTCCAGCAATCACTCCAGGTGAAGAGCTTCACAAAGCCATTATATGCCACGATTCATACATAAACACTCACACTCACTAATAAACCCATAGGAAGATCCATACTCTTTACCCCAACCACATCCACTAAGCAAAGCTCTTCGCGAGGGCCCATTAATATCCAAAATCTTTCGTTTCAGTCGTTACTCTCCTTCTTATAAACAATTGCCCTCCATACATCCCTATCTTTGCATACGTCTTGTGCTTCCTTTGCATCCATACATCCTTTCATGCAAGCTTTTGTGTTTCTACGACTCTTTATATAACATCGCATGACCAAATCATTTCAACAATTTTCTTCACTCTTGTCAATCAATGTTTCTTCTACACCACAATCTTTGAGAACCCACTCATTACTCACTTTGTCCACTAGCCTTTTACCGCACATATTCCGCAGGAATTGCATGCCAACAGCGTTCACTTTACTCCTATCATGTTCTTGATACGTCCAGGTCTCGTTACCATACAACACAGTGGGTGCAAACACATAATTATATATTGCAATTTTAGCTTTATTCGCTACATTTTTACTTCTAGTAAAGGAGCGTACACTGCCGATCATCTTTCTATCCCCGTTTATGCGTTTGGACTTCTCTGCATCTATCTTTCTGTCAGCAGTAAATAAATTTAGAACATACATGAAATCATCAACTTGTTCTATCATCTCTTCGTTTAAGGCAATGTTGCACACTGTTTTTCACCCCCTTCTTTCAAACACAGTAATTTTTTTATATTCGCATAAATCTTAAGACCCATACTCTTCATGCTGGTATCCAGTCTGTTCATCATTCTCTGCAAATCATCAACTGATTCTGCCGTAACAATCGTATCATCTGCAAACGCCAGTCCACGCACTTTTGCTGTCCCAAAATCAACACCTTTTTTGTCTAAGAGAACCATTCTTAAACATTTGTCCATGTATATATTAAACATCCAGGCGGACATAACGCTGCCAAACATAATGCAGCCGTACATAACGCAACCCTACCTAATGCCGCGTCCTGCTTAATATTAAACTAATCGCTCAGTTCTCCATTCACTCTTACACTCGCCTTGCTACCATTATATTATATTGCTTTTATAGCTTGTAGAAGCCAACCATTCACTCTATACTCTTTTAGGACTTCCCAAAGTTTGAATCTATTCACCTTATTAAAAGCTTTTTAGATCAAGAATTGCACAAAAAACTTTTCTGTTTACTCCCAAACTTTCTTCTGTAATAATCCTATCTCAAGCTAAATATTTGATCCTCACATGATCTTCCTGGCTTAAATCCACATTGGACTTCCCAGATCCCTTCTTTAATTATTCCCATGACCTTACCAATAAGTATTTTGGTAAATATTATGCCCAGGGTACTTAGTAGCATAATCGCTCTATAATTAGTACAGTCATCCTTTCCCTTGAAGAGTGGAACGATAATCACCTTTGTCCAACCATTTGGAACTTCACCGTTCACAGCACACATATTCATAAATTCGCTTAGTCACACAAACAAATATCCACCACCGCTCATGAGCATTTTCAGCGGTGATACCATCCACACCAGCAGCCTTACCATTCTTTAGTTTCTTTTTACGGACATAGTGTCCCGGATATCGATTCTTCTTTCGTCACCTACAACGGGATTGTCTTACGTGTTTTCTTCCTTGTCACGATTATGCTCCGTAGTTTGGCCTTTCCTAATCTTCTAAACCCATTCCCAAAATAATTTCTTATTTCGTTTGAAGTCATTTTGCGTTTTTTTAGCTTCTTTCGCTTTGTTTTCTCTTTGCTTTCCTTGACTAGTATCTTCGCTTTTCTGTTTTTATCCCTATAATTATTTTTTGTCCTTTGAAATTCAATTCTATTGAGTACGCTTGCTTTTTGTTGTTGATAGCTACGCAAATTTCATCATTCCACCAAGCATCTCCAGTCTTTCTCCCTACAGCTGCAGTACCGCACACTTCAGATGTCCTCTGAAAGATACTGTTCCGTAGCATTATCCATACATCCTCTACATTTTTATTTCCTAATTCCGTCTTCCAGTCTTCTTTGGAATGTTCTAAATATTTGTTCAGCTCTTTACGATACACTATTTGTACTTCTAGTTTCTCAAATTTTCTATTTTGACTCGCGTCTGCTTCGGTTCATTATTAATTTTTCTCCTCCTTCATCCTTTACCTAGGTTCATTTTTAAAACTATGAGATACTCGTAGTGATCCGTTCCACACTCAGAGCCTCTCATACGAGGGTCGTTCGATAAGTAAGGGAATATCCCGCTAAATGGCGCCAAAATAAACTTTGTAGTATATGGCCAAGAAACAGCACTCTTGGAACTAACCTTTACTAAGCTTCAGCCAAAACCGACGCTTGGTTTGTGTTTGGCATATGTTTGAAGTAAGAATGTAAGTAGTTTTCGAAGAAATGGGGAGAGAAAAGTTCCAAGCAGTGATAAAACATTATTCTTTAAAAATTGGACACCTGTGCAGATCAAAGCTGAAATAGACGAAGTTCAAGGAGAGTCTGTATTTTTTTGAAAACCGTTTATTCTTGGATACACGACTTTACACGAGGCCGAACCACAACCAAAAATGAAGCACGCTTCGGACGCCTAATTGAGATCACCACATCGGATTTGGTGGGAAAAATTCATCATATGGTTGTGGAAGATCGCCGAATCAAGGTGTGTAAGGTTTCTAAGGCTGTAGATATCTCCACTAGAAGAGTCTGTAACATCTTGTACGAAAAACTGGAGGTTAAGAAGGTGTGTTGCAAGATGGGTGCCGCCACTGCTGACTCCCGATCAAAAGCGCAACCGAAAAGACGTTTCAGCAGCTTTTACTAAACTGAACGAACGACCCTCGTCACCGTTGTATCTCTTACTAGCCCTCTCAGTGTCTTATCCGCTATAGCAGTCAATCATACTGTGGCTTTCGCTTCTATACTAACAATACTTGTGGATAATTTCATGTCTGAACCAAGTATTTGTAATAAACAAGCCTTTTTTTAAGCATAAGCTAATCAGTTTCTCCCCGTTATCGTTTTTTGGCGGGTTTCCGAAATGACCATGTACCCTATCGGTGCCTTCGCGTTGCACAACAAACCAGCCATTCATATGTCTGAGTAGAATGATTCTTTCCCTAGGATCGCAAGTACCGACAATATCATTTAACGAGTCCCTGAAGGTATCTTTTACATCACTACTGTCACAATCAACTGGAGCGTAGCATGCTATAATAAGTAGCCTTCTGACTTCCACTTCCATTCTATGCCATAATAATCTAGGAGATACACATTCATACTTTTTGACATGCTGTTTTGCTCTGTCTTTCATTTTCAGACGGACTCCCTGGCTACCATGTGATTCGTTATCTACTCCGGACGAAAGTTCTAGTCCATTTTCTATCTTTCTTATCTCACATCATTTGTTCTTTGTTTCCGGTACACATAAAATATCTAGCTTCCTTACGCGCATTGTATTCCGCAATTCCCTTTCCTTAAGATAATTTACGACTCTAGCATTCCAAACACCCAGTCTCAGTTCATCGCCTGAAACTTCTCCGAGGGCATGCCTTTCGTCAACAGATGTGTTAATCCTATCCGAGGCTACATTATTATTTTTATTGTTCATTATTTAAAGTATACGCCTAGCTACCAACTTGACGTGAGAAATGTTTCCCATAAGTATAAAATTATGTCCATACTAAGCAACTACATCGTCATAAGGTGGCGTGTCCATTCATAACGTCAGTCCCACCAAACTTTGGTCATCCGAAGGAAAGCATGAAAAAAAAGCCAGCACCAAAAAAGTTATGAGCGGTTCGTGTTGCATACTGAGCAGGGCACCAGTTTCCTGCAGTTTGATTTTTAAGATCGGAAAAGACCATTCATTACTTTATAAATGTGATAAGAATTCTCATCCCTGAATGAAACTCGACAAGCTTATAAACTTCCATAAATTTCCATGATCTTTTTCCATTTTTTTTTCTTGAATTTTTTCCCCTTTTTTCCATTAGAAAACCATTTACTATGCATGCAAAATATTGGAGTACACTGAAAAATATTGAGAGATAAAGGCGTGGTAGAAAGTGACATAATTTTTAAAAGTATTTTTTAGTAAAGCGCTGCGAAGCGTCTCGGGGCACAGTCTTCGTTTGTAGCATTAAGTACCATTTTGTCAATCGCTTCCAAAAAAAGAAATAAATCGCGCAAGAAACAAAAAATCCGCGATAAATAACTTAAGTGTGAAAGGTAAATAATTATTTTTGCTTTAACAATATAAGAGTGCGCTCGAGATTGATAATTATAGATGTAGGTGGTTATTATATTCTTGTATCTGGTTTGAACAATTGCGAATTGTGAAGGAAAAATAATCCTTTGGGGATTCCATGTCGTGCGGGCGCCAAGGTGCGAATATTACTGGGTGGTTTATTGGGATTCACCTAGTGAGAGGCGCGCTTATTAATTATTTAATTAATTATAATATTATTACACAAGCTTCTCGCAGTCACGAGGGATCGCAAATTTCTGAACTCACGCGAATTTAATCATGCGTGAAGCCCAAGGCATACCGCACCCTTTTCCACTTGAAAATTACGAAACGTTATGAACACATTTTCCGTTTCAGTGAAATGTGCTTTCTTAGGATGACCTGATTTTGAAGTTACACGTAAATAAATAACAGTAATTAGTGGCTATTCAAAAACTACGTCACTCTGTTAGGGGGAGGGGAGAGTTTAACAGATTTTTTGACTATTCGTGTCGGGGGACGGGGCGGTCATACAGAATGTGACATCACACATGAAAAGTATAAATTTGAATAAAAATTTCGAAATGCTTGAGAAAATGAAAATTAATTACTTTATTTTACAAGTAAGGCATCTAAATACAGAATTTGCACTCTTTTCCCCATTACCTTCTTTTCCACTTTTTAAAACAATTCCTCTTTTTCCCCTGTTTTCAAGAAACTTCACCTTTTGCTCATTTATTTGCTTGGATGCAAACTGGATTAATAGAACACAATGAGAAAGTCCAACAATTTTTTGGTAAAAATCAATTCTCTTTGATTTAAAAGTCTACTATTATATTTTTGGTTCAGAATTCATCCCTTTTAGGTAAAAATTCTACTATTTGGTTGAAGATTTAACTATTTTCTAGAAAATTCATTTTTTTGGTTGAAAATTAATTTTTTTGACAGAGAATTCAACCATTCCAATTTTGGTTGAAAATTTATCATTTTAAGTTTAAAACTCAACTATTTAGTTGAAAATTAATTTTTTTGTGGAATATTTAACTTTTTTGTAGAAAATTCGTCTTCTCAAGCTTGAAATTTAACATTTTGCTTGAAATTTTTTTTTCTCTTGAATGAAAAATCTTTCGTAAATGAAAATTTAAGTCTTTTGTAGAAAATACGTCTTTTTGGTAGAAAATTAATCTTTTTAGTTGAAGATTCAACTATTTTGTTGAAAATTCGTCTTTTTTGTTAAATTCAACTGTTTTTGACTTAAGATTGAAATGTTTTCTGGTTGAAGTATTAGCTATTACATTTTTCGTTTAGAATTCATCTTTTTGCTTAAATTTGTCGTAGTCTTTTAAATTAAAATCTTTTCTCGGTTGAAACATCAGCTGTTATATTTTTCGTTGAGACTTAATCTTTTTTTATTGAAAATTCTACTACTTGGTTGAAAGTTCAACATCTCTGCTAAGAATTAATTTTTTGTTGAAGATTAATCACTTTAGTTGAAAATTCAACTATTCTTTTAAAAATTCAATTTTTTGTTCAAAATGCAACTACTTTGTTAAAAATTCATTTCTTTGGTTGAAAATTGAACTATTTTGTTGAAAAATCTTTTTTTTTGGTTGAAAATGCATCTTTTTTTGAAAATTCAACCATTCGGATTAAATTTAGGTATTTTGTTAAAAAATTGTCTTTCTGGTTGAAAATTTGTATTTTAGGGTTTGAAGATTCAAATATTTATTTGAAAATTCAACTGTTTTGTTGAAGATTCGTCTTTTTTGGTTGAATTCGACTGTTTTTGATTTAATTTTGAAATCTTTTTTGGTTCAAATATTAACTGTTCGATTTATCGTTGATAATTAAACTTTTTGCTTAAAATTCAACTGTTTTCGATTCAAAATTAAAATCCTTTCTTGGTTGAAATATGGAAAATTATATTTTTGGTAGAGAACTAGTCTTTTTTGATTGAGAATTCAACTTCTTGGCTAAAACTTGAACTTCTTCGCTATAAATTAATTTTTTTGCTGTTGGAAATTTAAACTATTTCATTGAAAATTAAATTATTTTGTTAAAAATCCAAATTTTTTATTGAAAATTTAATTGTTTTGTGGAAAATCCAACTATTTATTGAAAATCTAACTGTTTTGTTGAACATTTGTCTTTTTGGGTAGAAAATTCATCTATACGAATTGAAAATTCAACTGTCTTCTAAAAGATTCGTCTTTTTGGATTGAAAACATAACTATTCGATTGGAAAGTTAACTGTTCTTTATTGAAGTTTAATCTTTTTTGTTTAAGAATTCGACAATTTCGTTATAAATATATCTTTGTAGGTTGAAAACTCAACTCTCGTTGAAAATTCATCTCTTTTGGCGAAAGCCCGCTTCGACTGCGATAATCGTTACAGTCCAGATTATAGAGGTTCTCGAAATAAATATTTAAAGTTACTGAAAATTCTTTATGTCCAACTTTTACAAAATTTGTGTAATGGCTACTAAAGGAATTTTCTCCTCGCACTTCAATAAATATTGAAAATGCCCTAGAATTTCTCTCAATTCCCTAAACAGTCTCGGTATTCCATATTGGCAATTGACTTACTCATAATACACTTAATAGAAACGAAAGTGGAAAACGGCTCCACATACTTTGTGAAGAAGGGAAATGGTCGAAGAAGAATAAATTAATAATCCAGGGTAGGATCGAAGAAAACTAGAATTCTATGTTAATTAAATGGGTACTCGCTTCTCTGACACCGACCGTCCGTCTCCGTTTACGACCGTTTACAATCGGTGATTTCGACGTGGGCACTCACGTTAGGTTACGTGCCGAGGCCAAGGCTCTTCGTTATTATTTTATTAAGCCATATAATATATAGAGAAGCGGCCGAGATATTTGAATGCCCGCGCGCGCGGCGCTTGGTGGCTATGGGGTGAGTGGACCCCATAGCCGCGGTCTACGTGGGCACCCTATTGCGCCGCCACGCAATTCCGCGAAGTATGCAGATCTAAGAATTCAAATGGCCGCTCCATAGCGACCGTAAAATGGCGGACAATCGCGCTCGTAAACCACTATATTAAAATTCTATATCGCAACGGCGTGCACGCCTCTGTCCGAGTATTACCCCATCCATCCTCTCTTGTGTCATTACAATGTATGGGGAGGGGAGAAAAGTAGGATGAAAAGTGGGTTGGGGTGGATTCTCGTGGTCACTCTGAGCGTACTTGCCCCTAGGAGATGTACAAACGCTCAAGTCACAGGTAAACTGACGAGGGCATAATTTTCCTGGATGCGAAGCCAAAATACCATCCTTTACATTTTTACAGTTTCGCAAGTTGTTAATACTCCAACTCCGATCAATTTCTGTGGTTGGGATGATTTTTTCTCCACAATACTAAAAAATATCTTTTTTGCAACACATGCATGAAAATGGCGACATTCCGTGTCTGCAAAGTGTGCTCGAAGTGCCAGGCTCCTCTACTGTGAGATTAGCGTGTGGGAATATGGTATTTTCGCACGGTTTTCCTTGACAGATTATTTCCGCACGCATGGTGGTTCTCGACTGACTTCAACCTAAAAGTGCATGCTCATCTCGGTTTTTTTTCTAATTATACTTCTGGGCTGTCCCACGATAATTCTGAGCTGACGAAGACATAATTATTATGAATGGGAAGCGAAAATACCATCATTTACATTTTTACACTTTCGCAAGTTATTAATACTCCAACTCCGCTCGATTTCTGCGGTTGGAATGATTTTTTCTCCACAATACTAGAAAACATCCTTTTTGCAACACATGCATGAAAATGACGACATTCTGTGTCTGCAAAGTTCGCTCAAAGTGCCAGGTTTCTATACTGTCAGATTAGCGTATAGGAATATGGTATTCTCGCTAGTGATGGGAAAGTTACTTTTTGAAAGGAACTAGTTATCGTTACTGTTACATCACGAAAAAAGTAACTAGTTATTGTTGTCCTTACCGATTCAAATTTCAACATTTTCTTAGTTGCATTTCCCCGAAGAAGATACTAGTGTTACTTTCTTAGTTACTTTTGTATTTTAGAAATATATATCCAAATTTAATTTCTACAAAACTTTATTCATGAATTCGGAGTGATAGTTGTTACAATTTTTAATGAAAGTCGTAGGTGAGTCATGGCCCACATAATATTTCCAAAACAAGGAATGTTTTAGAAAATTTTAAATCTCAGTGTGGAAGAAAAATGTCAGCTTTCCTATTTTGGGCTATAAATCTCTTTAGCGTTGAAAATTAATTATTTCTTTCTAAAAGTGTTTCTTTAGA
>JAUMHM010000088.1:8951015-8972088 GCA_032362435.1 Melikaiella ostensackeni
ATCGAAACAACTACGATGTTTCTTTACCCCATCTGCAAACAGTTTTTCCAAGCCCGTTCCCTTATGTTATAGACACTAATGAGGCTATTCCAAACAATTTTTTTTTAAATTTGAAAAAATTACAGGTAAAAAAATTTTTGAATGAAATTTGTTTTTCTTTTGAGTTTATGTTCTAGAGTGACCACATTCATATTTCACGTAAACATTTCTTAGAATATCATTCATCACATATATTTTTGTTGCATTTTTTGAAGGGCCAGAACAATGTCAAAAAAAAATCGCGCATGCAACACTGCGCATCGTTATGGTGCACTGGTCCCGACCGCATACTTTGTAACACAACTCTATTGCATTTGTTCATGGTTAGAAAAGTTGTTGAAATTGAATACAGCATTGTAAGTGATGTAACTGATGTAATAAAATACATCAAAAGTAATATTTCCTTCATGGAAATCTGCAGTTAGCCTATCCAAATTATAGTTTCCAGAATTGACCACGAGGAGGTTGCAGTACGATTTTAAACTCCTTTCTCCAGGGAGCTTTATTATTGTGAATTCCCTCGCCTCTCACAAACCGTGGCGGTTTATTATCGTGAGTCCCCTCGCCTCTCACGATAGCAGCAATGTGTGAGAAGCAGCCAACTGTTTGTCTGACATTAGCACACTCGCATGCATAGTGTGTTACCCCGGAAACACCAACGCTGTTAGGCTTGTATCTTCTGAAACATCTAAATAATGCTCGAGAAATGTTTCGGGATTGCACTTTCGGCTCAAGTACATTGGGTTCTTCTTTTCCACACTCAAGTATCAGTTTGCCATCCTTATCTACCATTTCTGCTAAATAAGATACAGCTTGAGAAAGCTGATAGGATCCAGTGAAAAAGATCGGTAAATTTCTTTCACTCATTTCCGGAAAATCCAGAATTTCATCTGATGTGACTGTTTTGAAGGAAGTTTTTCGATGTATCTATCATTTCTTCTCTGCCTCAGTAGCTAGTATATTTTCGACATCTTTTTGAGCATGCATTCTCTGTAATATTTCATTTGAAAGTTCTTTGTCAGACTGCAGCCTTTGACCGTTAGCATTATTAATAGATGATGCCACTCTTAAAAAGCTTCTAAATTTTGGTGACAACTTATTATCTATTTTATGGTCCAGAAGACGATACTTTTGTTTGAGTATACCATTAACAGTTTCAACTGCCCATCTAATTTTAGTCACAAAAGATGACTGGTTGGATTCTTCTGTTGACAATTGCTTTCTTTTACCTTTCAAAGCAGGCATCAGTACTTTGAATTTTTTTTCTTCCAAATCTCTAACTGCGTCACAGAAACTTCGATCAACAGCAAAGACATCACTTGTTGATGATTGATTGTTTAATGAAGGTTTTCATGACATCCGCATCATTTTGGTTTGCGAGATACGGCCCAAGCATATCCACTACGTATCAATCAGTCGTACAAATAGTGAAGGGCTTACAAAGAAGAACTTTCTTCGGTCCAGAAAAAGATTTTCTTTGATACTCATTATTTGTACATTTCAGATGACGCGCATTCGTACCATCATAAATTAGAAGCAAATTATCCTGAACATCAAACAATTTTTTTGCAATTTTCGTCGTATGGTTTTGAATAAGATTATCCCTCTTAACAGAATTCAAACCAAAATGAAGTAGCAGGACGTTTTTTTCAAAAGATTGAGTTATTTGATTTTCTGAAAGGCCAAATTCGCCGATTATATTAAGCAATGTCGAATCAAATTTGATGGAAAGAGTTTCAATAATTTTGGACAACTCTGATGCGCTGAGACTTACAGTGTTGAATGGTCAAGATCTTCCTCATATATTCGATTTTTCAGAATATGAGTTGAACAATACCGATTTCCAGGTAGTATGTAGATTTTCTTCTTGATATACGATTGAATTCGCGCTTCTTCAGAAATGACAGTCACATTTTTCATAGAGAAACAAATGCAACAGTATTCATGAGTAGCAACAGTTCTCTGCATAGGAATTTCTTAGTACTCAGTCTCAGAAACAGCTTCCTTTGATTTGACCTTAACTTCGAATGTCGGGTCATTGAAAGTTGCTCCAGAGGGAGGAAGATCTGTTTCAGTTTCACAATCAGGATCTTTGTCAGAATTATCTCTATAAATAGTGAGTTAGCATTTATTACATAGAATGTCATCTACAGCTATTCTTCTTTTAAGGCAGCGAAAAAAGGCAATTGCTTGAACTTCATTACTTACTAATTTCTTTCGACCTACGCTTTTTCAAGTTTAGTATGACAACCAACGCACATGAGTTTTTGTTGTAATGTAGATATGTTTGGATAATATAATCGCAATAAATATTCGAATTGCAAGAATTGTGTTTTTAACTGAGTAGAGTAACGCATGAACGACTATTGTTGACAAGAAACAAATGAAGATCGCAAAGTTCGATGACACATTTACTAACGAGAGTTGAGCACAAGAAATAAATAAAGATCGCAAGAGTCACTAACACTAATTGAAAGATCGGCATGAGCAGAAAGATCGTAAAGTTATTCCCGCAAACAAATAAAATAGCGTACAGGCGAAAATAACGACCAAGATCAAATGAAGCTCGCAGCGTGGATGGCCGCACATACGAGAATCAAAGTCAGGAAACACTTGAAGATCACACAATGAGATGGCAAGTAAACGTAAATTGTGATCAAGAACAAATAAAGATCACAGAGCGGAGTAACGCAAAAACGACTTTTACTAATAAGAAACAAATAAAGATCGCCAAGTTAGATGGCACATTGTCAAAAGAGAATTAGGATCAAGAAACAAATGGAGTTCGCAGCGTGAATGGGCGCACGTATGAGAATTAAAAACAGGAAGCAACTGAAAATCACACAATGATATGGCAAATTACGGACAAGAGCACATGGAAATCGTAGAGCGGAGTAACGCATAAACGACTATTACTAACTAAAAACAAACGAAGATCGCCAAGTTAGATGGCTCATTGTTTAGAGAGAATTAAGAAAAGAAACAAATGAATTCGAATGGAATAGCACATGGACGAGAATCAAAAACAAGAACAAATGAAGTTCGCAGCACTCACAATAATAAATAATCGTACTGCAACCTCCTCGTGGTGAACTCTGGAAACTATAATTTGGATAGGCTAACTGCAGACGTTTATAAAGGAAATATTACTTATGATGTATTCAATTATATCATTACATCAGTTACAATAATTACAATGCTATCTTCAATTTCAACGACTTTTCTAACCATGAAAAAATGCAATAGAGTTGTGTCCCAAAGTATCCGGTCGGGAGCAGTGCACCATAACGGTAGTGTTGCATGCGCGATTTATATATATATTTTTTGACATTGTTCCACCCTTTCAAAAAATTCAATAAAAACATATGTTATGAAGGATATTCTAAGGAATGTTTATGTAAAATATGGATGTGGTCACTCTAAAACATAACCTTCATAACTCCATAGGTATTGTTCTTACAGTTTTTATCTGCCATATTAAACCTGCGTTTTTTTAAATTTTGACCTCGGTTTCAAAATTAGCGACCCCAAAAGCCCCGTAATATCAATTTTCAACCTAATTGGTATCGTTTAACCTAGATTTTCAAGGTTAAACATAATTTTTTGCACATTGTCCGTAATTTTTCTATGTTCCCACTGTGCGGCCCCTAAAATGTAACACTCTGTCTGGAAAAACTAAGCTTTTGCTCCTTAAACCACACTTGTGGCTGTACTACTGAACTGTACTACTGGCTGTACTACTGAATCGTTCCTATAATTCTCATTTTGTCTAGATTTTTTTTCTGTTGCTTTTAGTTGAAATTTACTTCATTTAACCGATTGAATAATTACTTTGATATATATTCTTCCTGCATTTCGAGTACGAGAATTAAATTATGTAATTTTGGTTTACAAGAACTGAAATTTCAGAGTCTTAAGTTTAAACTTGCGAAGATCAGTGTGATTTGGTGTTAATTCTTTCAGGCACTCCAGGCTTATTTTTAATACCTCAATTACTAGAGAACATATTTCAGCTTCTCACTTTTTAATTCTTCGAAATAATAACTGTACCTATTTATTTTTGGTAATCCCCAGCACTTCCTTCTTACTGCATGGGCATAAAATCGATAAGGACTCACCTGCAACAAGAAATACAAATTGAGTGTGAATTAGAAGCAGATCATAAATTCTTTGTGCTTGGTAAAATACAAATAAATCTTTCAAAATTCATTTGCTTGGAGTCCTGAGCCTCTTAAGTAGCGACAGTAGGACTTGGAACTATTAAGGTTTCAATACTTCCAAATATAAAAAACCTGTGATTTTTGAATCGAAATTTTCAAGTTTCATATCATTTCAGTCCTTTAATAACTTTTATGAAATTCTTCAATAACTGATATATTTTTTTTGGATTTAAAGAATTCAAAACTGAACTACAAATTGAAGTACTCAAAGTGGAACTCTTTAGAATTTTAAGCTTCTGAAATTGAAGCGTCAAAATGTGTGATTCAGAATTTTTTTATTCAAATGCTCAATAACTTACCCGCATAAAATGAAAGCTTTTACCACATTCCAATTTAACAATTTAAAATTGAATGCAATTAAAGTGCACAAACTTTAATTTTAAACTTTTATAAATTAAGCAGTTAAATTAAAACTAATGTAATTAATTGAAAACCCTTTCAACTCACATTAATACAAATGTTGAAAATAGAACATATCCTTCTTCTAATTCAAAACAAAATTGAAAATAACAAGTTTTCCCCTTTCATCTGAATGTTAATAATACCAAAATTGCCCCCCGACCACACGATAGAAATGTTGAAAAGAAAAAAATAGCCTCTCCTAATTCAGAACAACAATAAATAACCAAACTTTCCTCCCTTCCAGCTAGATGAAAATCTTGAAAATAAGAAACTATCCTTCTTCCAATTCATGAAATATTGAAAACCAAAATTTCCTCCTTTCCAGTTAGATAAAATTCTTTAAAAAATGAAATATTCCTCTGACAATTCAACGAGAATTAAAAATTGAAATTTCTTCCCTGCCAAGTCTATAAAATCTCAAAAACAAAAAAATGTTCCTCATCCAATTCAGAAAAAATATTTAAAATAAAAAGTTGCCCCCTTTCGACTCAATAGAAATTTAAAAAACAAAAAGTGCCCTTTTTCAATTCAGAAAAAAATAACAAAAATGTCGTCCCTTCCAACTCTATGAAGTCTTTAAAATAAAAAAAATTCTTTCCAATTCCGAAAAAAAAGAAGTGACAAAAATTTCGACTCTTCCTACTCTATAAAAATCTTCAAAATAAACAAATTTTTCTCTTCCAATTGAGAAAGAAATGAAAAAAAAGAATTTCCTCCTTCCCAATTTGATAAAAATCATAACAATGAAAAATTTTCCTTCCGCCAATTCATAAAATATTGAAAACCAAAATTTCCTCCTCTCCAACTCGATACAATTCTTAAAAATATAAAATGTTTCTCTAACAGTTCAAGAAAAAATAAATAAGAAGTAAAATTTCGCCGTTTCAAACTCAATAAAAATGCCAATTTACAAAATTTGCCCACCATCAAGTCAATAAAAATGTGAGAAACAAAAAAGTTCCTCTTCAAAATCGAAAAGAAATTAAATGACAAAATTTCTTCCCTATTTTTAAAATTATAATTGTGAAATTCCAAACTTTTTTTATACATAAATTTTTTAAAGTCGAATTATCTTAATTTTAAGTCGTTTCAAATTAATAATTGTTTATTTGTTATTTATAAAGCAAAATTCAACACTTTAGCTTACAAATTAAAAATTTTGAAAATGGAACAATTAAAATCAAACGTTCAAAGTTTAAATTTAGAACTCTGAAATTTCAACGATTCAAGCCTTTCTATTTCAAACAATTCAGCTTTGACTATTTTATTTATAATTGCTTGTTTTTAATAAACAGTCAAATATTGCTAAATATATTTTTGAAAATCTTTTTTTTTCATGGAAAAATTTCAAATTGAATGGGTAAAACTAAAATATTTTAGTCTGAGACAATATTTGAATAGGATCTGAAATTGAATAAGAGCCTTTAATTATGAATCTATTAATTTGAAATTATTTTAAACTTGAAAATAGTTTATAAAGTTTCAATGGGACGACTACATTCATTTAACTACCAAGGCTTTCGAAGTGAAACAGTTCAATTTTCAAGGTTAAAATCTGTAAATTTTTCAATTTTGAACAGATTCAGAATCATCTTGTGAAATAAATTATTGTTCAATTTTTAATACTCGAACTGCAGTTTGGTTTCAAGAATCATTAATTAATTTATATTTACATTTGATCAACTCAAAACGTTTTTTTATCAGTAATTTTCAAATTCAAACGCTTTCAATGTTTAATTGTTCAAATTTTAAAAACTGCCTTTTAACATTCTTTTAATTGAAAATGTACGCTTGAAAATGAAGACCTAAAATAAAAAATTTTCAAAGTGAAATATTTTGGAATTAAGCAGTGTAAACTAAATGATTTCCCAGTCAAAAAAGTTAACAACTGAACATAACATTGGAAAAAAGTTGAAATCGAACTTATTCTAAATTGCATTATATCACGTGTTACAAAATTTGTGATATTTCAAGTGATCGGATGAATTTTTCTTCTAGAAACTTGTAAAATTCTCGGTCCAAAAATAAATTGACTGTCATTTCCCGATTTTTTCCATTTTCAAAAAATTTCCGATCATTTCGCGGTTTCCCGGTACAGCGGTCACCATAAGTTTGTCCACGAAATTCAACGAAATATTAATGAGCGAATTGTGTTTGTTTTTGGGGTTAATTATGGGTCATAGTAAGAGTAGAAAGATGAAAGATCTTGAGAGGAAGGTTTACGGAAGAAGGGGCTGGTTTCCCACTTCCGGCGGTACACAATTAGCCCTCGAGCATTAATCCTGCAGCAGCGGCCGTTACTCGACAGGATATTATAGCCGAGCTGGCCGTAACAATAAGGATTATACGGGAAAACGCTTCGATAGCGAATCTAATACGGTCTCAACCCCCATTCTCGACATCCCCCCTTCCGGGGGCCAACATCTTCCAGGGTAAACGGGCACAGAGCCATGGACCGACTTAAGTTGGCTGGCAATAATAAAATGATATAGGAGGCGAAATATGCATTTAAATTATCGCCCCGCGATAATAATTTGCATACCGCCGCGGCCGACCCCCACCCCCTACCCGCCACTTCGATGCCCGTTCGCTTAGTTTAGCCCCGTTTAATTTAAATAATACTTCTCCACGCCACACCGCCTGAAGATATACATAAAATCGCCATAACATTGTAAATTATAACTGATACGGCTTATACGTATAGTAAACTCTGAGATCTATAGAGCAGACGATTACCAACGTCTCCCAGGGCTTTCACTTCTGATCAAGAAGTGCTAAATTAGCCTGAATGATAATTCGAACTAATTTTCTTAGGAGTTGTTCTCGTATTTTTTGGGTAAAGTTTGGCGGGAGTGCAGGAGATTTGACATGGAAAGAGAGTTTCATAGTGAGTTGATATTTAAAAGAGTGATACATTCTGTTTGGAACTTCTAGAAATTTGTGGGAATTTTCGAAAATTGCTAGAAAATTTACAAAAGTTTCTAAGCTTGTCAACTTTCAATCAGGGATGAGAATTCTTATCCCATTTATGAAGTAATGAATGGTCTTTTCCCATTTAAAAGATCAAACTGCAGGAGACTGGTGTCCTCCTCAGTATGCAACACAAACCGCTCATAACTCCTTTGGTGCTGGCTTTTTTTCATGCTTTTCTTTGAATGACCAAAGTTTAGTAGGACTGACGTTATGAATGGACACACCACCTTATGACGATGTAGATGCTTAGTTTGGACATCATTTTATACTTATGGGAAACATTTCTCACATCAAGTTGGTAACTGGGCGTATACTTTAAATAATGAACAATACAAATAATAATGTAGCCTCGGATAAGAGTGACACTTCTGTTGACGAAAGGCATGCCCTCGGAGAAATTTCAGGCGATGAACTGAGACTGGGTGTTTGGAATACTAGAGTCGTAAATTATCTTAAGGAAAGGGAATTGCGGAATACAATGCGGGTAAGGAACCTAGTTGTTTTATGTGTACCGGAAAGAAAGAACTAGGGATGTGAGATAACTTTGGCTCGGAGTAGATAATGAATCACATGGTAGCCAGAGAGTCCGTCTGATAATGAATGACAGAGCAAAACAGCATTTCAAAGAGTATAAATGTGTATCTCCTAGATTATTTTGGCATAGAATGAAAGTGGAAATCAGAAGGCTATTTATTATAGCAAGCTACGCTTCAGTTGATTGTTACAGTAGTGATGTAGAAGATACCTCCAGGGACTCGTTAAATAATATTGTGAGTACTTGCGATCCTAGGGAAAGAATCATTCTACTCGGGCATATGAATGGCTGGGTTTGTTTGCAACGCGAAGGCACCGACAGGCTACATGGTCATTTTGGAAACCCCCAAAAAACGATAACGGGGAGAAACTGATCAGCTTATGCTTGAAAAAAGGTTTGTTTATTACAAATACTTGGTTTAGACGTTGAATGATCCACATGTATATTTGGTGCAGAGGCGAAAGCCACAGTATGATTGACTTTGATGTAGCGGATGAGATACTGAGAGGGCTAGTAAGAGACCAAGGTCAAGAATGAAGGAGAAAAAGAATTAATAATAAGTAGGAGCAGACGCGGGTTAGAATAGAGAATTTGCCGACACCTGAAGTACAATTGGTATATCGTGAAAAGTTAAATAAATATTTAGGACATCGTGAAGGCGACCTTAAGACTGAATTGGACAATAAAAATGCAGAGGATGCATGGATAATACTGCGGGATGATATCTTCAAGAGTGCATCTAAAGTGTGCGGTACTGCGACTGTAGGAAGAAAGGCTGGAGATGCTTGGTGGAATGATGAAATTCATGGAGCTGTTAACAAGAAGAAGCAAGTGTACTCGAGAAAGCTGAATATTAAAGGTCTTAGCGATGAGAAAGGGACTACAGTAGGAAATGATTATAGGGATAAAAACAGAAAAGCAAAGATACACGTCAAAGAAAAATGCAAAATGATTTTGAAGGAAATAAGTAACTATTTTGGAAATGGCTTAAGAATATTAGAAAAGGAAGTATCAGCACTGAGTTAGTCGAAATTAAGAATGCTGATGGTGAAATGGTACGAGATACGGATAAAGTGAAAGATTGTATGAGTGATTTTTCCAAAAGATTATATGGAGGTCAAGCTATGGAGCATAACAACCGTGACACGGAAGAGGTCACGATAGACAATTCCGTTATGAGTGGCGAAAGAAGAATCGACATCCGCGACATTACATCCGTAATTAAGAAACTAAAGATAGGTAAGGCTGCTGGTGTGGATGGTATCAAGGCTGAAATGCTTAAAAGCGGGGGCGGATATTTGTTTGTATGGCTGAGCGAATTTATAAATATGTGTGTTGGAAACAGTGAAGTTCCAAATATTGGAGAAAAGGCGATTGTCCTTTCTCTCTACAAGGGAAAGAATGATAAAGTTGACTGTACTAGTTATATGGCGATTAGCCTATCAAGTACCGTGGGCAAAATATTTGCCAAAATCTGCGCCACATAGACTGACACTTATAATTATAATTTGAACGACCTGAATGCAAACCATCCGCTGTTTTTTGTCATGTTACTTTTGCACCCTCCGCTCGCCGACTTCGTATTTTACTATACGAGTTGTCAAAACCCCAAGTTACCGTATACCAAATTCTCTCTTCTGTTTTTAAACTTTCATATAAGTGTCAAAAACAGTACTTTGTTTCTATTATATTATAATGGATTTTTCATGAGTTCACACACTATTCAAATTAATTATTACTTATTATATATAAGTGATTACTTATCGCAAACTTTCATATACGACTTTGAAAATGTATAATATGGTTCTCTTATTTTCAACACAGGCATCAAAATAGTCACTAGATAAGACTTTAAATTCTATCAAAATGTCCTTATGTCCTGGAATTGCCTAAAAGTCGTGAAAATCTTCCAGAACTCATTTTCTGCGTGTACTTATTGGTAAAGTCATGGGAATAACTAAAGAAAGGTTTTGGGAAGTCCAGTGTGGATTTATGCCAGGGAGATCATGTGCGGATCAGATATTAAGCTTGAGACAGATCTAGAAAAAACTTTAAGAGTAAACCAAAAAATTTTCTGTGCATTTATTGATCTGAAAAAAGCTTCCGATAAGGTGGATAGAATTGAACTTTGGGAAGTCCTGAAAGAGTATAGAGTGAATAGTTGGCTTCTAATAGCAATAAAAACAATATATAATGGTAGTAAAGCGAGTGCAAGAGTAAATAGACAACTGAGCGATTGGTTTGATATTAAGCAGGGCGTTAGGCAAGGCTGCTCTATGTCCTCCTGGGTGTTCAATATATACATGGACAAATGTCTAAGAATGTGTTTCGGGGATGATCCTCGGTTATTTTGAGCCAGAAAAGAATAAAACGTACTACGCGTTCTTAAGAAAAACGATTTTTCAATTTTTAACGATTAGGAATCTCATTTGTCTCGAAAACGGCGCAAAATATGAATAGCGGTTCATAGTTCAAAAGTATTCCTCTTCCTGAAATATATAAAAGTATACCCTTACTGGATGCTTATTTTGTGTATTTTAACCAATTTTTCCAAAAAAATAGAAAAAGTCGATAAAAATCAACTAAAATGGCATGTAGTTAAACAAACTTGAATATTTTGTTTTTAAAACTGTTTTTTTTTTTTAGTTTAGTTACAATCTGAAGAACATTTTCCATGAGATTATTAAGATTTCTGAGCTTCAAAGTAAAGAGAAATTGGTTTCTATTTCTAAAATTTAAGAAACATCATTTTTAACGATTGAAAATCCCATTTTTGTCGAACACGACGCGAAATATGAATAGTACTTTACAGTTAAAAATTGTTCCACTTCCTGCAATCTATAAAATTATACCCTTACCACATGTTTATCTTGTGTATTTAAAAAAAAAAATTCAAAAAAAAAAAAAAACGTCAATAAAAATCGACTAATATAGCATTGAGTTCAACATTGTAATTGAACTGGAATCAAAAGTTTGAAAAAATAAAAGATTGAAGTTCGTTAAAGTAAATGCTATTCTAGTCTATTTTTATTGGCTTTTTATTTTATTTTATTTTTAAATTCTTTAAAATACACAAGATAAGCATCTGGTAAGAGTATAATTATATAGATTTCAGGAAGTGGAACAATTTTAAACTATAAACTATTATTCACATTTTGCGCTGTTTTCTAGAAAAATCAGATTTTTAACCGTTGAAGATGATGTTTCTTCTATTTTAAGGATAAAAACCAATTTTTCTTTACTCTGAAACTCAGTAATCTTAATAATCTCATAGAACATATTTTTCACAATGTTATTGAACTAAAAAAAAAAAGGTTTTGAGAGTAAAATGTTAAAGCTCGTCAAACTGATTACTAATCTAGTCGATTTTTTATATTTTTTTTGAAAAATGTTGTTGAAATACACATAATACGCATCTGGTAACGGTATAATTTTACAGATTTTAGCAGGGGGAACAATTCTAAAGTATGAACTGCCATTCATATTTTGTGTCGTCTTCGAAAAAAATAAGATTTTGAATCGTTATAAATGAAAAAATCGTTTTTCTCAAATACGCGTGGTACGATTTTTTTCTTTCATTGCTTAAGATAACCGGAGAAAATCCCTGAAACATGTACAAAACAGAAACTAAATGTGCAAGCACTTTTGGGTTGAACTTGATCAAGGCTAGACACATTTGGCACGTTTAAATTTTGCTTCCATGAATAGCCTCATTTCTTTTAATGAATCAACTAAAAATGTCTTACTAATGATTTCTTGTTGTGATATTTTTCAAATTGTCAACAAATGTTAATTATTTGAAAAGTTCTTCTAACTAAATACGTGAGCTCGTACATAGGCTGACTCTTGACTTCTGACCGTATGGGGCTGATTACTAGACGTTTGGGAATGAGCGCAACTTGGCACTTCGAATTCTACAGTGCGTTCCGCAGTTCTTACTGTGACGCATTCTTTGATCAATTTCATCATATCTTTAACTAAGCACGAAGCTTCGAATTAAGATTAAATTTCATAACTGATTACAGTATACGATTTCGAAAGTAATGCTTTCTTGATTTAGACGAATAAAACTACGACAGCTCATGGTATTCAATTCCATTAGCATATCAAATACTAATTAGTATATTAAGGACTCATTTTGATTTTGTATAGCTACTAAAATATCTAGGAACGTAATGTATATCCGTACATTAGTTCTTACTTGAATATCACTTTTCGATGTTGTTTAGCAATCTTTACGCAACCGAAATTTTTATTATTCTCCGTGTAGAAGTAAAAATGTAACGAATAAATCTAAAATTGCAATACATAATTCTGTGCTTGCACCCACTGTGCTGTGTGGTATCGAGACCTGAACGTATCAAGAATAGGATAGGAGTAAAGTGAACGCGGTTGGCATGCATTTCCTGCGAAATATGTGCGGTAGAACGCTAATAGACAAAGTAGGTAATGAGTAGGTTCTCAAGGAATATAGCGTAGAAGAAACATTGATCGGCAAGAGTGAAAAAAACTTGCTGAGATGGTTTGGTCATGTTGAGAGAAGGAATGAAGGACACTTAACGAAGCAAGGGTATTTAGGTAAGGTGAGTAGTAGCGTACCCAGAGGTAAACCAAAGAAAGAATAGTTGGAATATATAAGTGAGACTCTAAAGCGAAGAGATATAAAGAGTCGTAGAAACACAACAGCTTGCATGAAAAGATGTATGGTTGTGAAGAAGACAAAAGATGTATGCAAGGATCGAGATGTGTGGAGGACTTTGGATACACATCGACCCTCGTGAAAAGCTTCGCTTAGCGAATGTGGTTATGGTAATAAGTATGGATCTTCCTATGGGATTTATTCCCAAAACCTATTGCTTCTCCTACACATCCCTTATAGCATAAATTCCTTCATCTTTGGTAGTATAACGAGGCTAGAACCAAATGAGTTACGCTTACACCGAAAGGGAATTGTCTTAATGGTATAATAAAAATAAAATGCTCTTCCAAATAATGATAGTGAGCCTTGTACCTTTTAAGTAAGAGCATATCGAGATACCGGATACTAACTCCAAGCCGAGAAAATATATGTGGCGGGGGTCATAGAGAAGAAGCAGGCAGGTACTTGTTTCGTGGATGAGATTTAGTTTGATAATAAGATCCACCCTGTGAGAAGGAGGTAGAGAAGGGCGAGAATGTCGGCTGGGTAGGAGTGCTGAGATACGACATTCGTGCTGTGGTTTTAACTTTTGGTTATATCCGTAGTTATGAAACTGCCGGATTCAAGGAACCTCCACTGAGAGGGTGTCTTCTCGTATGTTTACCCCTCTCTTCTCAAGTATAGGTGCTCAGACCAACCCTAACAAACTTCCAAGGATCCCAAAAAATTTATGTATACCAACATCGTAAAATTCTCGACAAAAATTGCAGACCACACTAAAAGTCTTATTTGTTTAATATTTCCCAGCCCGCCACCCAGAAAGAACTAAAAAGAAACAATTATTCTCTCCATGAATGCATTGTACTCTTTTTATCATCAGAGAAATATTTCAGATGTGCTGTGCAAATTATTTCTAAAAAATGTATTGCACAGACATTTTGCTAGTGTTTCTTTGTAAATAAATATTTTTACAGTAGTTGGGAGAGAGTAGAATAGGTGGTGGTTGTAGGGCGAATTCGCATGTGCGAGAGATGGCGCACAACAGTAGGAATTGGGGAAGGGGTGAATTTTTTTGTTGGAGTGGGAACTCAGGAGAAGCCGCGACGAATAAAAGGGAAATGTATGGAAGGAAAGATCTAATTTGTACTTGTCCGTGGCTGCTTTCGCGGGGGGCCAAAATTAATATTCATAAGCGTCCAGAGAGGTCCCGAGGGCGGGGTCAACTTACATGTATCTTTCGCTACTGACCTGAACCCCATAGCCCCACCCCTACTCTTAACCAGCACCGTGATAACGGTCGGGAATTAAAATACTGCCCACAGGTTTTAACCCTTCTTCGTTTGGTCGCCATCACGTTCAGCATCCTTTGTTCATCTCTATTTTATTCTCCCTTTTCATTTGAATTAAAGGCAAAAAAAGATCAATACGACTTTGAAATTACTAAACCTCAACTTCCTTTTAAATGATACAAATATGAGCTACTTTTATATAAATCAGGGTTACTACAAAATCCCAATTTCGACATTCCCTGACTTTCCCTGATTTCCGCCTGACCAAATTTTTATTTTCCCTAACCAATATAAATTTTTCTTTCAGTCATAAAAACAACCTTACACCTAGGCAGGCTTCAAAGTGCGCTATTGTCCTAAAAAAAGTATCGAAGAATAGCTTTCTGAAGGAAAAAGTATCTTCAAAATTAAAAAAAGTATTAAAAAGTAGCCTTTTTAAACCAGCCGAAAATTAGCTTTTTAAATAAAAAAAAGTAATGTAAGAAATGCTATAAACTAAAAATAGAACGTATATAAAAGGGAAATTTCTTTCATAGTTTTCTTGTGTAAATAATAACTGCGCCGAAGACTGCATCTAACAAGGAGATAATCAGAGTTGGGATTTTTTCTTAAATCTCAAAAATTCCCTACTGAGATTACAATGGGCGACTATTAATTTGACAAAACATTACTTGCCAATGGCTACCCGTTTCCGGAAAAATTGACTTTTTCACAAATTCTTTCTTCATGGATTAAAATGTTTTTTATTTAATTCTCACGTATTATGTAAATACAACAGTCTTCTACCAGGAAAGACGAATTTTCAACAAAATGAATGAATTTTAACCAAATAGTTAAATTTCTACCCAAAGAAGATACATTTTCAACCAGAGATGATTTTTTAACTAAAATTATGAATGTCCAAACAAAAAAAATGAATTTTTAACAAAGGAATGCAACCTTAAAAAAATAAATTTTCAACCAAGAGGATGAATTTTCTGCCAGAAACAAATTCTCAACGAAATATTAAATTTTCACCTAAAAAGATGAATTTTCAACTGGACGGAAGAATTTTTAACAAAAAAAAAAAAAGAATTTTCAAGAAAATATTTCAACTTCCAACCACGTGCATGAATTTTCAACCAAAAAAGATTTTTATTATAAATTGAAAATAGTTGAATTCACCCAAAAAAGACGAATTTCCAACAAAATAATTGAATCCTCAGACAAAACAGATCATGTTGCAACTAAACGGTTGGGTTTTCAACCAAAAAAGATGATTAGAAGGAAATTCTACCAAAAGAGATGAATTTTCAATCCAAAAAACGAACTTCACCAGAATTGTTGAATTTTCAACCAAGAAAGACATATTAATTAAGAAAGATTTTTCAGTCAAGAAAGAAAAAGAAAAAAAACCGAACTGTTTATGTTTCAAGCCAGAAAAACGAATTTTCTTAAAGGCAGTTGAATTTTCACCAAAAAGGTAATTTCCAAACAAATAGTTCAATTTTTTATCAAAATAGTTGAATTTTCAACCGAAAAAGATGAGTAGACGAAATTTCTACTAAAAGGGATGAAATTTCAAAACAAAAAGACGAAATTTAACAAAAGAGTTTAATTTTCAACCAAGAAAGAGTTGCCAGTCAAGAAAGAAAAATAATTTCAACCCACTTGAGGAAGTTTCAAGCTAAAAAAACGAATTTTCTTCAAAGCAGTGGGATTTTCAACAAAAAAATTATTTTCAATCAAACAGTTCAATTTTCAACAACAAAAAGTATTTTTTTTAACAAAATAGTTGAACTTTTAAACAAAAAGACGAATTTTCAACTAAACAGTTACATTTTTAACTAAGAAGGATGAGATTTCTACCAAAAGAGATGAATTTTCAAACCAAAACACGAATTTTCAACAAACGAGTTGAATTTTCAACTAAAAAAGACGAATTTCGAATGAAAAATGTAAAAGCTGATATTGCAACTGAAAAAGATGATCAGAAGAAATTTCTACCAAAAGAGTTGAAGTTTCATATCAAAAAGAAGAAACTAACTGAAAGAGTTGAATTCGCAACCAAGGAAGATTTTTTAGCCGAAAAAAACAAAAAAACCCAACCGAGGAAGTTTCAAGCCAAAAAAAAGAATTTCCTACAAAGCAGTTTAATTTTCAACCCGAAAATATGAATTTTCAACAGAAAAATTAATTTTCAACGAAATAGAGCAATTTTCTATCAAAAGAGTTGAATTTTCAACGCCAAAAAGATGAATTTTCAACAGAACAGTTGCAATTTCAACCAAAAAGACGAAATTCAACTAAAATGATGAATGGTTAACCAAAAAAATGAGCTTTTAACTGTTAAAAATTCAAGAAAAAAAACGGAAACCGTTTTCGGAAAAATCGACTATTTTCAAAATTTTTATTCTATGGATTGAAATGTTCATTCATTAAATTCACTTTGAAAATTATGTAAATATAAAATTTGTAACACTTGTCTTTAATATGAGATTCGCTTTTTTCTTGAATGTTGAAAATTCAATTTTCAATTTCTTTCAATATCCAATGGTTGAATTTTGTATTAAAAACAAGTGTTAAAAATGTTAAATTTGCATAACTTCACATGAGAATTTAATAAACAAACATTTCAATCCATAAAGAAAATTTCGAGGAAATCTAATAAATTAGTGATAAATATGTATGTACAACGCATTCTCATTTTGAGATTTTTTAAGAAATCCATCGACTGTTCTACTTTGATAGATTTTTTTTTTTTGATTGAGTAGTTTTCTTAGGTATACCTTTCAGTCACTATTTTTTGAAGTGAAATTTGTTAGTACGATCAGTTTTTTTATATCTTTTCACTGAAAGAAGTAGGAAAAAAGTAGTTTTGCTTATAAAGCATCAAAAAAGTAAACAAGTGTGAAACTTTAAAGCCTGCCCAGAAGATTAATCATGTTAATGCAAGAATGTTTGTTTTTAAATTTATTTTTAGCATTTTCAGCAACAACATTCATAACAAATTCTGTAAAGTTCAAGTTCAGTTTTTCGGAAATCCCCTGACACTTTTAGATTTTCTCTGACATACCCTGACCAGTTTTAAATTCTCTGACTTTCCCTGACTTTCTGGGATTCCCTGACCAGCAGCTACCTTGTAAATAGTGCGAACAACTGGAAAGGCAATTTCTTTGCAACAGACGTTAAAACCTCTACGATTCAAGGGCTTAGAGAGAAGTCTCCGTGAGTTCTCGTAAGTAACGAAGGACCTTAAATCCACCGCGAACTCTCAGCGTTACAGATCAGTTGAATTTTCAAAGAGAAAATATGAATTTTCAACCAAAAAATTAATTTACAACCAAAAAATTAAATTTTCTACCACAATAGTTCAATTTCCAACCCAAAGACGAATTTACAATAAAACAGTTGAACTTTTAACAAAAAAAATGAATTTGCAACTAAACAGTTGATTTTCAACAAAAAAGATAATTAGAAGAAATTTCTACCAAAACAGATCAAGTTTCAAACCGAAAAAACAAAATTCATCAAAAGAGTTGAACTTTCAACCAAGAAACTGGAGAGGGAATTTCTTCGCAACAGACGTTAAAATCTCTACGATTACGGAGAAGTATCTCGTAAGTTCTCGTAAGTAACGAAGGACCTTAAAGCCACCATGAACTCTCAGCGTTACTTCGGGGTGGCGTCGGAGGTTATTCGTAAGTCAGTGAGAGCGAGAAATTCTCGTTCTAAATTTCTACTTCCCCACCAGGGCGGGCAGTGTTTCGTGCGTGGGGTGTTTGTGGTTCGCGCGTTACCAGCGTGCCTTAATGGATTTTGCTTTAATTGTAAGATATCTCGGGAGTTCCTTCAAGCACGCTTACGAACCTCCCTGTAAGCTCGTTTGGATCTTATCGTTAACTTTCACAGCTACGGATTGCAGATAAATTCTTTGAACGTTGTTTCCAAGTGTTCTTATCTCATCCTTCTGGTTTAGAGACAAAAAAAAGTCTGTAAAATCATCTCGGTCTTCTTGTCGATTGCTGTTAGGTACACGAGGTGCGGCTATTAAACAACTGGACTGATTTTTTTACAGCTTGTTTTGGGCCTCGGCAACAAGCAGGGTCTGATATTGATCTGTGTTCCTCTCCTACCCTACCCTCCAAATTTCAAGGTTGTACGACCCTCGGTAAGACAGTAACCTTTGTTCGAAGTTGACCGTCTACCTGAGCTCCGCCGGAATTATGTTGAGTGTAAAAGTAGAACAGCGCGTCAGCGCGAAGTTTCCTGTGAAGCTTCAAAAATCCGCTACAGAAACGTATAATTTCTTAAAAAAAGTTTATGGTGATATCTATCTCGTACTCAAGTTTTCGATTGGTTTACAACAATTAAGGAGGGGCGGAGAATGATTGAAAACGATTCGAGTCCCGGCTGTCCTCGCACATCGAAAATCGAAGGTAACATCAAAAAAGTGAGTGAATTCATTCGAACAAATCGATGCCTGCGTATTCGAGCAATTGCTGACTCAGTGAACATCAATAAAGAAAGTGTTAGACAAATTTTCAATGAAAATATATTCATGGAAAAAGTTTGTGCTAAAGTGGTGCCAAAATTGCTCATTCCTGATCAAAAAGAAACTCGAAATAAGGTTTGTGCTGACATTATGGAGAACATCGAAAATAATTTGAAGTTTTTGGAAAATGTAATAACTTATGACGAATCGTGGTTTTCTCAATGCGAACCTGAAACTAAGCGCCAATTCATGCATTGGAAGAGTCCCAGTTCACGAAGGCAAAAGAAAGCACGGGTGAGCAAGTCTAAATTCAAAGCAATGATGATAGTTTTTTTTTTGATGTCCAAGGAATTGTTCACATTAGATGGGTATCTGAAGGTCAGACTGTTAACCAGGTGTACTATGAGGAGGTTTTGACGACTCTTCGTGGAGCGCCAGAAAAAAAAGACCTAAAATGTGGAAGAAGGGGTCGTGAATTCTTCATCAGGACAACGCGCCAGCAGATAAGGCGCTGTCTGTCCAGAGGTTTTTGGCGAAGAACAAGATCCCCGTATTGAAACATCCACCGTACTCACCTGACCTAGCCCCATGTGATTTTTTTCTGCTCCCAAAGGTCTAGTTTGAGCTAAAAGGAACCAGATTCTAGTCGGTGGATGGTGTGAATGAAACAGCGGTGCGGCTCATGAAAGACCGCTCAGAAAAGGACCTGTCGTTTTATGCTTGTTTAGTGCTATTTTTTGTCAACAATCTGTACTAAGTGGTTCTTTGGGTCGCTGCATCCGAATTCGAAGTCAAAATTTTCAATTTCAAAATGGTTAACCCAAAATGACGGACCGCAAATTCAAAAAATGTACAATACTTGGACCTTTTGACAAGATGCTGACTGAAGGGTTTTTTGGGTCGCTGATTCCGAATTTGAAGTCCAAAATTGTCAATTTCAAAATAGCTGACAATAAAATATTGTACACAACATATGTTTTTTCATATATACTGTTTTTGTTTTAAAAAACTGTTTAGACAATCAACGACCAGCTTGTCGAAGAATTACCATGGATATTTATAATTAGGGTGCTTATCTCGAAATGATAAGCTAGAGCTTCACTCTAAACCTTTCAGTGCATGCAAATGTATCAATGACGACTTGATTATTCTATACCTATATTTGGGCGAAAAAGTAGTTTTGTTCAACACTTTCTAACTTCGCGATCTACACTGCAAAATTTCATATTAAAAGCCTTGATAGTCAGTTTTTGATAAATTAATTTTAGATTTAAATATTCTAAATTGTTTGGTTTCAATTTTAAACATACAAAATCTTCTGGTTTTTTGAATTCTTCGAAATCGTAGAGTATCAAATTGAAAGACTTGATAGTTGCACAATTTTCAGTTGAAAGGTTTTGTAATTCACCAATTTTGCATCAAATGCCTTCAGAATAAATTCAAAATAATGAAAATTTAAGAAAATAATTTCTCAAATGCAAGCCTTAAAAATAAGCAGATTCTAGAACCAGACATTGAATATTGACTTTTTTCTATTTGAAAAAGGTTCCAAAAAGTTCATCATTCCAAACTCAGCTTCAAATTAGTTACTATTTGACCATTTTCAACGCTAGATTTGTTGAGGGTTGGAATATTAGCTCCAACTGTGAAAACCATTCTTAGATTATCAGAAATAAAAGCTTTCCTTATGTTGTTTGAAATATTGGCATTTATGTTGATCTTCGAACCTGCAGCAACGCCTTTCAGGTTCGGAATTTTCAAAATTTTCATCAACATTAAAAATTTCAGAATTTTCATCCAACGGCAATTCTGCTTTTCTTTTTTTTTGAGCAGCCTTATAATTTTTGTTACTTGCTTTTGATTTTAAATGCCGACTTGAAACCCTTCTTTTTCAAAACATACTTTTAGATTGCAATATATACATATTAATTCCTGGCTTTCAGGCAGAGATTTATAAAAACCTTTGTAGTCTTCAGCTTGCCTGTGAAAAACATTACTGTCTGAACATCCAGAAAGTTGATCAAACATTTGTGCATTAATATTTTATATTTCCAGAAAAGTGTTTGAATAAATGATTACGAACAAGTTTGGAAGGAGCCAGAAAATTAATATAGCTAAATAATACCTCAATATTGAGAATGGAATCTAACGCGTTACATAGCAACGCATCAAGAACAAATAATGGCCTAATGGGTTGATTTAGAAAAAATCTATTCAGATTATTCCATTTTTCAAAAGAAAAAGGTGATAATCTAAACCAATAATACACTTTTAGGAATTGCTATTGTAATCAAAATTTTATTAAAAATATTCAAGTAAAATAGATATCTTTTTGTAAGTTGAGTTAATCTTTGAAATCTCAAAAGAAATCTTCATTATACATAGGCAACCCTGCAGATTGGAAACAATCCTTGCTTTATGTCTGTCTTTAGAAATTTCTTAAAGATCGAAATAAAATCTACTCTCTTATGAAAAATTTTTTGTGTACTAAAAAAGAACACC
>JAUMHM010000088.1:8976541-8996962 GCA_032362435.1 Melikaiella ostensackeni
CCCCCCCCCCCCCCCCCCCCCCCCCCCCCCCCCCCCCCCCCCCCCCCCCCCAAATTTTACACAAATCTAATACCTTCGCTGATGAGAATGTAAGAAGAAATAAAACCAATAATGATATAATGTGTATAATGGTACAAAAAGTAATTTTAACAGCCACAACTGGTTTAAATTAGCATATTTAAAAAAATAGAAAGAGGGAACTTAAGTAAGAAATTTTTAGAAATCCCTGCCTACCCCAAAGTGAGGATTCGTAAAATTCTCCAGACACACCCTCCCCACAAAAGAGCCAAACATAATTGATGCACGATCCCTTATTTGCAAAAAGAATTACTTTGTTTCACGAATGTCATCCCAGTTCTGACAGCCGTTGTATGCTTTTTCATATTTCCTGACTTTTCCACATTTTTCGAATTCCCTGACTTTTCCCGGGTTTCTTGGTCAGTCGCCACCCTGAATCTGATTAAAAAATTATCGAATTCAAAATATCATTATCCGATTTCAAAGCAGAAATAAGATGAAGAACTTAAATAATAAATTTTAGTCTCCACAAATTCAATTCCTCGATTAAGACATTACAATTTTCCTTTAGGGAAAATAACGCTTCTGCGAAGGATTAATGGCGGCTGATTTGAATTTTACGACGCGTGTGCCAGCGTCGAGTTCGCTCGCGCGATATCAAAGCCCGGGTGCAATTTAAATTATAGAACCTATCTGTACATAATTTATACCCTTGTTTTCTTGCGAAACCACCACCTCAAATGGGACCTCCCTCCGTCTTAAAAACGAGATAGAGAAAAAAAAGAGGAACGGTCCTAGAAGAGGGTGAGTGGGATTGATACATCAATTTAAATGATCCTGAATAATTTTTGCAATATCCGATCTTTATGGCTCGGAAAATGCGGTCGTCTTGCGGCAAGCTAATGGCGATTTCAAACCGAGCTTAATGGACTTTTTTAAACCATAAACCGCGAGTTACCCAAATCGATTCGCGAATCCGATCTTGCGAAAAATCGCGCTGCTTTCAGATTTTCAATTTTCTAAGATTTATGTAGCAGAAAGTGAGGGAAAAGTAATGACGGATAAATTAAGGCTGTCTGAAGAAAATGTAATAAAATTTAATTGACTTTTTAAATTGAAATTGCTAGGAAATTATTGTAAGATTTGTCTGTAGTCTGCAGGGAATCATTGGTAGAAAAATAAAGCTCACTGTCATTTCCCGCTTTTTTCAGCCTGAACAAAATCTCGGGTCATTCACGGATTTCCCAGTCCATCGCTGATGATAGGTAGTAAGCTTTGTAACTTTAGTAACCTTAAAAATCAGGGTGGCCGTTTTAATCGAGGAAAAAAATTCCCGGTCATTTCCCGGGTTTCTTCCGCTTCACAAAAATTTTTCACGGTCATTGAAATTCAAAAATTCGAAATCTCGAACAGCAATTTTTTTATTTTAATCCATCAAAACTGAAATGCAAATTAAACTACTCAAAGTGGAACTCTTTTGAATGTCAAACTGCTAAAAATGAAGCTTAACATAAATTTTTAATACAAATATTTTTAATTCAAAAGATCAATAATTTACACGCTTAAAATAGAAGCTTTTAACACATCCCAATTGAAAATTTTCTAATTAAATGTCATTAAACTGCAAAATTCTTTATTTGAAATTAATATAAATTGAGCAGTTTAAAGATTTCTTGTTGAAAAATGGCTTCTTCCAATTCAGAACAGCAAATAATAACTAAAACTTTCTCCCTTCCAACTCAATAAAAATGTTGAAAATGGAAAACTCCTTTTTCTGATTCATAATCCAATTCAGAAAAAAATTGAAGACCTAAATTTCCTCTCTTCCAACGCAATAAAAATGTTAATAATGTGAAATTACACTCTTTCAGTTGAGAAAAAAGATTGAGAATAGAAATTTGCCCCCTTCAACTCATAAAAAATGTTGAAAAAGAAAGAAATTCACTCTTTCAATTCAGAAAAAAAAAGAAATGACAAAAACTTCGTCCCTTCCAACTCTACAAAACTCTTAAAATTAAACAAATGTCCCTCTTCCAATTAAAAAAGAAATTAAAAAACCAAATTTCCTCTCTGTCAACTCTACAAAAATCTGAAAAACAAACAAATGTCTCAAAAATATCAAATGCTTCTCTAACAATTCAACAAAACAAACAAAAATAAAAAATTACACTCTTTTAATCCAAAAATAAAAAAGATTGGAAATAACAAGACGCCCCCCTTCAATTCAATAAATGTTACAAATGTCTCTCTTCCAATTGAAAAAGAAATTAAAAAACAAAATTTCCTTCCTTCTAGCTCGATAAAAATCTTAAAAATAAAAAATTATCCTTCTTCCAATAATTAAAATATTGAAATCCATAATTTTCTCCTTTCCAACTCGAGAAAAATCTTAAAAATATAAAATGTCCCGCTAACAATTCAACAAAGATTAGTAACTGAAATTTTCTCGTTTCAATCTCAATAAAAAAGAAAAAAAATGTTTCTCTTCGAATTCGAAAAAAAACTTATATAACAAGATTTCTTCTCTTTCTTAGAAATTATAATTGTAAAATTCAAACGTTTTCTTATACATACATCTTTCAAAGTAGAAATATTTTAATTTCAAGTCGTTTGAAATTAATAATTGTTCACTCGTTATTTATTCAAGAAAATTCAACACTATTACTTACAAATTAAAAATTTAGAAAAATGGAAAAATTAAAGTTGTAACGTTCAAATTCAAAATTTAAAACTGAAATTTTAACGATTCAAGGCACGGTATTCCAAACAATTCAGTTTTTATATGTAATAATTGATTTATAATTGCTCATTTTGAATAAACAGTCAAATATTGCTAAATATTAAAAATTGTTCTTTTTTTTAGTCAAAAAAATTCAAACTGTAAGGGTTAAAAATGAAATATTTTAAAGTGAAACAATATTTAAATAGGATTTGAAATTGAATAAAAGCATTTAATTATGAATTTATTAGTCTGAAATTATTTGAAAATTGAAAATAATTTATGAAGTTTCAGTCGGACGTTTACATTTCTGCACCTACTAAGGCTTTCGAATTGAAATAGTTCAATTCTTAACGTTAAAGTCCTTGAAATGTTTAATTTTGAAAAGATTCAAAAACGTCTTGCAAGATCAATTATTGTTCAATTTTCAATACTCAACCTACTGTTCAATTTTAAAAATTAATAATTAATTCATATTTACAATTAATCAACCAAAAACGTTTTTTATAGGAAAAATTCAAATTCGAACGCTTTTAATTTTTACATGGTGTCTACTAATTTTCGCACACCAAATTCCCGGTTACTTGCCAGTTATAAATATCAAATCTCCTCTTAGCAGAAGCACGAATAAAGCATATCCAACATAAGGTTTTTCTATGTGTAATTTTATACATTGCGACATCTTATTCTATTAAAACAAAATAATATTTTTGTACTTTCAATAGATTGTAGATCATTTCTCGCTTCAAAGATTTCAAAATATTTTAAATGATTTCTCAAAGATTTTACGAGAGTTCAAACAATTTTGAAAGATTGTAAATCATTTTACAAAGATTTGAAAAGATTTCAAACACTTCAAAAATTTCCATGAAATGATGAAAAACAAAGATTCCAACTGATAAAATCCCCCTCTTATAACATAGTCAACGTAAAATTTACTTAGTATCGAAATAAATAATTTTTATGAAGGTTTTTGTGATCACTTCTCAATAAATGGTCGCTAATACCAAAGAAATAAAAAAATATATCTAAGAATTTTTTCCCTAATAGAATTACAAAAATATATTTACCAAAAATATATTTTTAAAAAATGACTGTAATGTTGACTAAATATACGCAGATAATTAAGACAACGAATAATCTAATTATATTCAGCGATTGAAACAATAACTTAATTCAGCAAAACTAACAAATATTTACGTTTCTAGTTTTGATTAAAAAAAATAATAATTCACAAAATTAATGTTCAAACAAACTTGAAGTAACAGCCCGAAATAATCTATAATGTTATTGAATAAATATCACTACTCAATGTCCTAACTTGGAAGATACAACATAAAGTTCATTTTAAAAAATCGATAATTTAGAAACCTTCAAAATATTATGATAGGATCCAAATTTAGAAGGTCTGCGCAACAAAGTAGAATTTCATAATAATTAATTACCAATAATTATGTATAATTTCTGGATACTTTTTTCTTCATATTTATTACAATTCTTAAATTTATTTGTCTTGTTATCACGATTAATTAAGATTACATTTTCGAAAATTTTAAATGTGATTCCCGGTATTTTTTTTAGATTCCTGGCTACACCCCGGTTTTCCCGGTTAGTAGAAACCCTGCTTTAGTTGGATAAGTCTTCAAAACTGCATTGTAAGCTGAATGATTTAATAACTGAAAAAGTTGACAATGGAACTTAACATTTTAAAAAAGTTGAGATCGAACTTATTTTAAATTGCATTACATCAGGTGATACAAAATTTGTGATATTTCAAGTGACTGGATAGATCTTCCTTATAGAAAATTGTGAAATTCCCGGTCAAAAAAATAAATTCATTGTTATTTCCCGGTTTTTCCTTGTCCCAAGAAATTCCCAGTCATTTCCCGGTTTCTCGGACCAGCGGCCACCCTGAAAATACTTCATTTCGTGTGAATGTATAATTTAGCTTACAACCTTGATGCGCAGTGCCACACGGAGAAAAATGCAGAATCAAAATCTATCATTGAGTACCCGATATAAAGTAGTGAATGAAAAGAAATAAGACTGAATGTTACAAGTTTAGAAATACACTCATCCGTCCATTCATGGCCACCCTCGGCTTTGGTTGGCCACTAATCGTAGGCTATTAAAAATTTAGTTTCAACTGCATTTAACGCGACGAGTGAGTAAAGACTCAGGGCCGCATATATAATCTCTGAACCCGGCACGTTCAAAAGTATATGCGCAGAGATTCGCGATATAAATAACTTCTGATATAGCGTTGACTGATCGAGCGAAGACCTTGAGAATAGGCGGTCAAGGGATGCTCAGGGAGGGGGGCAGAAGCATTCAAGTGTGAAAACCGCGAGGCCGGCCACTTATGGGATGGCCACGAATGGCGAGACGAGGGTGCATTTTCACGATGAAATTCTGGCACTGAGTCTCAGACTTGCCATCCCTTTACTTTATCTATTCCATGACTGTTTGCTAATTTTATTACAAAAGATACTGTATGCTTAGTTCCAGATATAAAATGTATAGTACTCTTCCCGAAAAAATCAACGTGAAAATGAATTGCTAGACTTCTAGTACTCAGTGAAAGATTCTGGATTTGCATTTTTCTCCGTGCACAATATTTGACTGCAAGATGACAAAGATCACGTTCTGAATCCACTGCGTCTGAGATTTGGCAATTTTGAAACGATTGAAGGTATCTTGGGCAGAAGGACAAAAAGTGTCGAGAAAAACAAAAATTGGGAGAGCTGAGAAGGAAAGTGGGAATATCTCCCATTCGTCATGCTGTCGCGTGGAGAGAAGAGCTTTCCGAACAAATGGCCGGGCAATCGGGGAAACGCCGCTGAAATACCGAATCGGATTGTGAGCTCGCATTATCATATTCACAATTTACTTGCTCGTACGTGTGCATGCTCGATTTTACCGTACGTGGTCCTGGATAGAAGTGTAAGGTTGAAATATAGGTGGAACGAAGTCCCGGACAATGTATCACTGAGAAGGCAGGCTGCAATGCTAGATATCAAGCCGCACTTTCAGTCTTGTGTGCGAATCTCCCTACGACGAAAGGATATTACGTTTCTTTTGCCTCCTTGAATATACATCCCCACAAAGACGATGAACGAATATCAACGACATTTTATACTCACAAAATGAGATTCGCGAAAATGGTAATCAAAAAGGACGAAAATGAAAATTCTCTTATTACAGATTTTAGTATTGTATTTTTATTAAATTCAGCCTTTTGGCCTAGAATTGATTACATGTTCACTATAATGCATTTTCATCCTCCCTCTACGCTCCACTCATATCAGAATCTGTACACCTGCCCTTCTTTTGCCCTTTACATGGTTTTACCTTCGCATATCCTTCCGTACTTAGACTTCTATTATCCTTTTTACATATCCAAGAGAGGGTACCGATTACGCAAATCCGTGCTCTTTTTCATTTTGTTTCTGCGCAACCTTCAGTTCCACATTTTCTACGTCCGCTCTTCACTTATGTGGGAGTACCACGGAGTAGTAATAAGGAGACCGATCTCCCACATGTGTTTTGACTGCGGTAACTGCACCTTTATTGCCAGGCTCAGGCATTAACAGCCAGCACCCAAAGTAGTGACGCATGCGCACTGCGATCTGCTGCCTTCTCCCGCGAGAAGCGAGCGAGTGAGTGCCAGTCACGGAAGCACTGGAATTCACTCGCACGCATCTCGCGGGAGAATACGGCAGATCGCGGTGCGCATGCGCCACTACTTTGAGTGCTGGCTCTAAACGCCTGAGCCCGACAATAAAGGTGCTGATACCGCAGTCATTACTCGAGGCAGTTTCTACAGCATGATTGGTCTCCTTATTACTACTCAGTGGAGTACCCTATACCTTCTTAACCGCTCGAAATTTACCTAATTTTTATACATAATTTTTGCATCGACTATGCCTCTCTTCTACACCACGCACCCTACTCCGCCTTCTTGAGAAGGAGAACCGATCTTTTGAATTAGTGTTCTTCCTCTCACAACTCTTTTTGCTTGGCGACTGTTATGTACAATACTCTCCCTATTGCCGTTCCTCCTCCAGCCTCCTTTGTTTTTTCTCCTTCTCTTTCTCTAAATGCCTCCAATATCCCACCATCTCTTTTCCCCCATTCTCATGCATTAGTCTTCCGATTGTCATTCCTGTCTCCTCTACTTCCACACAGTCTCCCATCTAATGTTCAAGTCTAGCCTCTCCTCCGTTACACAACTTAGAGAATCTCTTCTCCTCATCCAACCAGTATCTCTTCCATTCCTCCATATACCCACATCTTGCCCTCGCTATTACCTCTTGACTTCCCTTTTCCCCCTTTTCTCTTAAACATTTTGCTCTCCCTTTCACTCTCATCCACTTATATTTAACATTATACTTCGATTGCATTATCATGTTATATCTTTTCTGCACCACCATTCCCTTGTCTCTCTCTTTCGGAACTATCTCCACTTTTTGACCCATCTCATGCTTTCTCTTAAATTCCTAACCTGCAAGCCCATTCTCCCTTGTCATTTTCCTTCTCTATCACACACTCTCTTACCAGCACTCGATTCTTAATTTCCCTCGTTCTCCGCTTTACCGCTTTCCCTTGAAATATCCAAGCTTCGTCCTCTATTCCATCTCTCCCTACTGCTTTCCTTCTCTTTAACTTCTTGATTTGCATATCTATTCCTTCATCACTCAACTCTTTACCCCTGCCATCCTCATCCTTTCTTACCAGCCCTGAAACCTTCCTCTCATCCAACCCGTGCCCTACCTCTTTAAAATAATTGTTTCAAATTTCTTTTCTTTTTTTATAACTTCCTCCTCCCCTCCTCTTCCTGAATTCATTTATAAATTCCCATACATCTCCCTCTGATTTCATGTCCTTTATTTTGTTTTCAAAATCTCTTTGTTTTTTTTCCTATCTTTCGATATACATTTTTTCCCCCTTCTCCACATCCTGTACAATTTTTCAACCTCCCTCTTTCCTTTTTTACATTCTCTATCCCACCATGCTACCTCCCAATAACTATTTGATATCTTATATTCTTTGACCTGCAGAAACTCCTTCATCTTTCTACACAGCTCTTTCCATTCTTCTTCTACCCCTGTCTCAGTAAATTCTACTCCTTCCTTATTTTCTTTGAACTTCTCTTTTAACTCTTATACCCATATAACCTTTTTAAATCTCCTTTCACACCTCCCCCCTTCTCTCGTCATCATCCCTTCCAATTATACATAAATGGGACGGTGATCCGATTCCACCCGTTTCCCCACTTCCATCTTCTTTACTATTTTCCTCTAACAAAAGTATATTTTCCCATTTCATCCCTCCGTTGTATTTCCATTTAATAAATTCCACCCTTTCGCTTCTATCCATCCTATTAGTTCCTCCCCTTCTTTGTTCCAACCTTCATCTTTCGAGTTTCTGATAGTCCTCTCCTCTCCTCTATACACTAAACCTTTTATGCCTGCCCTGGCATTCAAGACACCTCCTAATATCAGGGTTTCCCCTTCTTCCTCTAAAACTGTCTGCTATGCTTCTTCTAATTTCCCGTAAAATTTCACCAATGAATACTAAAATTATTCTATACCTTTTTTTCCTATCCTAATTCTCCTATCGTGTATACCCTCCACTTCCTCTTCCTTTGTTCTTTCTTCCTAAAGTTTGTCCCTCACCCCTGTAATTATCACCCCCTTGGCTTTTAAGGCTTTTCCAGGACAGAAAAGCATTTCCCGAATTTACATCGTATTAAAATGTGATGCCAATCAGATATTTGTGAGAGTCCTTTGAAAATGGAGAGTGCTTCTAGTTGAAATTAAGTGGGTGTGCCACAAGGTATCGCCACCAAGTCCAAATTATTGATTTTGGCACTTAGACCCCTTTTGAACTTACGAACGCGAGTCACACTCGACGACATATTAGTCACGGACTGCGAACAAACGGAATACATCGGCAGCAGGAAATGGATGAGAGGAAGAGAATAAGGGATGATAACACGTATCGAATGACCCATCCTCATAGCTTCTTTTAACAAACTCTAGCTTTTGTCATTCGAGATAATTTTTTTTCTTTATAATTCTTTATACATACACTTTTGATTAAAAAAATTAAGAGATATGATGTTCAAGACAAGTCTGGGAGTTTACTCAAATCCTGCAAAAAATTCCCTGACAATTCCAGGTATTTTCCAGGTATCTCTAGATTTTTTCAAGTAAAACTTTTCTTAATACAGAGCATTCATAGAAGCATTTGATAATACTCAAATTATTCAAATTGAAATCCAACTGTGAATGGGTAAATTGTAATTACTTACGAAAATTTCGACACAATTATCAAAATTGGTTTCTTCCTATTTTGAAATTTTCAAATCACTATTTTCCAGACGATAAGAGCGTAAATGCTTTAACATTCGTCCATCTGATTCGATGATTGTAATTATTTGGAATTCAAAAATCGGAATATGTACACAATTTGGAAAATGTGATCATTCAAAGCTAAAAAGAGAACAAAAGTGGCTTATGTTCATGCATAAGGAAGCCATGATGCCATTTAAAACACTCATCTATTTGAAATTTGCAGTTTAAATACCCATTCTTATTTTATCGGCTTGAATTTTACAATTTAGATAAAATTTAATTATTGAATTGAACTTTAAATTTTTAACATTTCCAGACGAAATATATTGCATTTTCAATGAAATAGTTAAATTTATAAAAAAAAGAGTAATTTTTAACCAAGCAGTTGCATTAACAACCAAATCAAATGGTTGAACTTTCAAGAAAAACACACGAATTTTCAACAAAATAGTCGAACTTTTAACCAAAAAGGAAAAATTTAACAAAATGGTTGAAGTTTTAACAAAATAATTAGATATTTAACAAAATAGTTGAATTTTTAACCAAATAGATGAATTTCCTACCTAAAAAGATAAAAAGTTAAACTTTCGACAAAAAAGTTCATTTTCAATCAAAAAGGACAAATTTCTAATGAAACATTTCATTTTTTCACAAAAAAATGACTTTTAACAAAATAGTTGAATTTTTAACGAAATAGCTGAATTTTTGACAAAAAAGATGAATTTTCAACAAAGAAGATTAATCTTCTACAAAAAGGCGAATTTTCAACAAAATACATGAATTTTGAACCGAGTAGTTCAACTTACAACCAAATAGTTGAATTTTCTACTAAAGTGTTGAATTCTGAACCCGAAAATATGAATTTTCAACCAGAAAGTTGAGTTTCAGCAAAATAGTTGAGTCCTCAACCATTGCATTTTTAATCAAAAAAGATGAAATTTCCACCAAAAGAGATGAATTCTCGAACCAAAAAGGCAAATTTTCAACAAGAGTTAAATTTTCAACCAAGGAAGATTTTTCAGCCAAAGAAGAGAAAATATTTTAACCAAATTGTTTAATTTTCAAGTCAAAAAGTCGAATTTTCTACAAAACAGTTGAATTTTGAACTCAAAAAATGATTCTTCAACAAAAGATTTAATTTTCAACCAAATAGTTGAATTTTCAACCAAAATGATTAATTTTCAACCAAACAAATGCATTTTTAACCAAAAAGGATGAATTTTCAACTAAGAAGATTGATTTTTTTCTATCAGACAAGACGAATTTTCAACCAGATAGTTGAATTTTCAACTAGAAACAATCAACGTTCAACCGAAAATGGAATATATAGTTATATTTTCAGATAACAAAAATAAATTTTGAACCAAAAAAGAAAAGAATTTCCAACAAAGTAGTTCAATTTTCAACCAAAGAGATGAAGTTTCAACCAAAATGATGAATCTTCAATAAAAAAATGAATTTTCAACAAAAGAGTTCAACATTCAACCAAACATGTGAATTTTCAGTCGAGAAGATGATTTTTCAATTAAAAAGATTAATTTTCCACCAATAAAGACGAATTAGCAAAAAGATACAAGAATTTAAAAAAAAAATAGTTGTATTCTCAACAAAATGATTAAACTTTCAACCAAAGAGTAGAATTTTTAACCAAACGAGATAAATTCCTAACAAAGAATATAATAGACTTTTCAAACAAAAAAAATTAACTTTGAAGCAAAAAAAATGGATTTTCTCATTGGGCTCTATTGAATTATGGTAGCAGTAGGTGGACAAATACACTCAGTCATTAGTAAAAAATTATTAGCAATTTTTTTTTGAACTATTATATGGTGCTTACGATTTTATTATTAGCACAAAATTTTGTTTCCCCCACTTCTGATTCGATTTTGACCAACATTTTTACAGGGGCATGAGTCTGTTACTAAACATCAAATTCAGCCAATCAAACGAAACAAAAAATTTGACATTATGCACTGAGATCCATCAATTATCAAAGTTTGACAAATTAAAGATTACTTTGACTTTTTTTTGCTGGTGAGATGGAGAAAAGTGAATAAAGTGAGATATTCCTTCCAAAAAAGACTAAAAGCAATTTTAGTGACTGTGTGGAAGTTCTGTATAAATACAGTTTTTTTTGGTCATTGTAAATATCTAAATTCTAATCTAAAGCAAAGTAACATTATAAAAGGACGAGTAATTTCTTAACGGTACAAGTTTTTAAGAATTCAATTGATATGTTTATATGAGGAAGCTTTGACAAATTATTACAGGATATTTTAAAATAAATTAATTATCATAATCGGATAATTAAATAAATGAATAATACTAAAAGCATAATTAATTGTTTCTAGAATTTGTTCCTAAAGTCCATTAATTTGAATTAAAATAAAAAAAATTTATTTTCATACTTAAAAATCAATGCATAATTAACGTATTATTATTTTTGAAGGAAAATATTTTCCTGCGATTACTGAAAACAATAAAAAAAAGTTTCATTTAAATAAACATAAATCCAGTACTATGAATTTCCTTTCACAAAAAAAGTGTTATTTATTTTTATATAACAACTTAAAACAAAATTTAAGCACGTGTGAAAAAATTCTCTAACTTCCCTGACTTTTCCTGACCAATAAAATTTCCTGAAAAATCCAGTTTTGCAGGTTTTCCAGTTGAGTAGACATAGAGAAGTAGGGGCTGTTTTTCAAATGATATATAACAAGCGTGAATCACCGACGGTAGTAGCCGGGTGGTGAATCTCGACTTGTCGAGATTTCGAATGTTAAGAACGGATGGGCGCGGTGAGCGCTCGGATGGGTGACCGTTTGGAATTCTCGCTTAGTCGTGTTTTCACTGCGTTCAACTACTGTCGAGCGGGAAGTTTGATACTGAGGATGGATGTGGGCACTCGATGCTATCGAATGTGTGCATTCAAATTCGTCTGTCGGTAACTGGCTGCGCTCGGGAGTTTTGGTTTTCTGCAGTTTTCCACTTCCCAGACCAAAAGTTGAGGCGAATGCGAGCGCTTCTAATTACTCGTATAATCTGGCTGCAGACGGTAGGGGATTTTAGAGATTTAAAAAACCCACAGGAATGAGTACGCTAGATATTGCTTGGAGGGTTATTATGAGAGTTGGGGTAAATTAGGAATTCTAAGAAAGGATATGACGATCCTTCTGTGAAAGGGGGGATTTTAGATATCAGGGTGTCTACCCAAATGCTGAAAAAAAATTCCCTCACATTTCCAGGTTTTTCTAGATTTTTCCAGATATAATTTTTTCTAAGGTCGTTGGAGCCAAGCCCTAATCTCAAAATTAAATTGCCTCATTTTACACCATAAATTACACCATAATTTACACCACAATAGAATTAGATCTTTGTTAGACAATTTGGACCTACTTCCGTTTTAAATCAAGTCTTTATTCACGGCGAAAAATTGGGTTATTTGAACAATTTTTGTGTAAAACGATTTTTTCGAATGCTCGGGTTAGAACCCAAAAAAATCGTTTTACACAAAAAGTTTCAAAATTAGCTGATTTTTCACTCCGAATAAAAGCTTGATTCAAAACAGGAGAAGGCCTTTTGCATCTAACAAAGATGTAATTCTAGTATTTATGGAGTAAAATAAGGCAATTCAATTTTGGGGTTAGGGCCTGGTTCCAACGCCCTTGATAAGGAGCCATTCAAGTATTAAGTACTGCATTTTTTGAAGCAATCAGTCCTACACTCTTTCAAATTCAAAGAATTACATAATACTTAAATAACCCAAATTTATTATCGACTTGTGAATGGTTAAATTTGAAGTAATCAACGTAAAAAAATCGAAATATTTGTACAATTTCTCGAGTTTATTATAAATAATGTTTTCCAATCACGCTTGTAAATATCTAAATGGGTACAATAATCAACTTTTTTTTGAAAATTCATAATTTTGGGTGGGGAATTCAAACGTTGATTTGATTCAATTTGAATTTGATTCAAATGAATTCAAATCAACCGTTTTGTTGAAGATTCTTATTTTCGGGTTCAAAATTCAACTGTTTTGTAGAAAATTCGTCTTTTTGGTTTGAAAATTCATCTCTTTTGGTAGAAATTTCATCTTTTTTAGTTCATAATGCAACTTTTTGGTAAAAAATTGACCTGTTTTGGTAGAGGATTTGACAGTTTTCGTAGAAAATTCAACTATTTTCTTGAAAATTAAACTATTCGATTGAATATTAACGTTATTGTTAAAAATTCATATTTTCGGGTTAAAAATTCAGCAGTTTGCTAGAAAATTCAACTAATTGGTTCAAAATTCCACTGATTGGTTGAATTATTTTACTTTCTTGACCGAAAAACCTCTCTTTGTCAAGAAATCACCTGTTGTGTTGAAAATTCGTCATTTTGATTTAAAAAATTATCTCTTCTGGTAGAAAGTTTATCATTTTTCGATAAAGATGCAACTTTTTGGTAGAAAATTAATCTGTTTTGGTTGAAGATTTAACTATTTTGTCGAAAATTCAACTATTCGATTGAATATTAACGTTATTGTTGAAAATTCATATTTTTGGATTAAAAACTTAGCAGTGTGCTAAAAAAATTCAACTACTTGGTTGAAAATTCAACTGTTTGGCTGTTGCTGAAAATTCATATTTTCGGGTTAAAAGTTCAGCAGTTTGCAAGAAAATTCAACTTTTTGGTTGAATTATTTTTCTTTCTTGACCGAAGAATCTCTCTTCGTTAAAAAATTACCTGTTGTGTTGAAAATTCGTCATTTTGGTTTGAAAAATCATCTCTTTTGGTAGAAAGTTGATCATTTTTCGATAAAAATGCAACTTTTTGGTAAAAAATTTATCTGTTCTGCTTGAAGATTCAACTATTTTGTTGTAAATTCAATTATTGAACTGAATATTAACGTTACTGTTGAAAACTCATATGTTCGGATTGAAAATTCAGCAGTTTGCTAGAAAATTCAACTGCTTGCTTGAATTACTTTTCTTTCTTGACCGAAAAATCTCTCTTCGTTGAAAAACGACCTATTGTTGTTAAAAATTCATCATTTTGGTTTGAAAAATCGTCTCTTTTGGTAGAAAGTTGATCATTCTTCGATAAAAATGAAACTTTTTGGTAAAAAATTAATCTGTTGTGCTTGAAGATTCAACTATTTTATTGTGAATTCAACTATTTAATTGAATATGAACGTTATTATTGGAAACTCATATGTTCGGATTAAAAATTCAGCAGTTTGCTACAAAATTCAACTATTTGGTTGAAAATTCAATTGTTTGGTTGAAAATGAACTATTCTGTTGAAAATTCGTCTTTTTTGGTTGAATTCAACTGTTTTTGATTGAAATATCAAC
The DNA here is from genome assembly GCA_032362435.1 of Melikaiella ostensackeni. NCBI lineage: Eukaryota > Metazoa > Arthropoda > Insecta > Hymenoptera > Cynipidae > Melikaiella > Melikaiella ostensackeni. Next base: position 8,990,979 of record JAUMHM010000088.1, read on the forward strand.
TGTTACATTTTTTTTGGAGAATTCACCTCTTTTTTTGAAAATTCACATTTTAAGGTTGAAAATTCAATTCTTTTGTTGGAAATTCGTCTCTTTAGTTTGAAAATTTATGTAGTTTAGTAGAAATTTCATATTTTTTGCTTAAAAATGCAATTGTTTGGTTGAAAATGAAACAAATAAGTTTCATTTAAATTAGTATGAATCAAGTACTACAAAAGTTACTTTTACAAATAAAAAATCATTGTTATTTATTTTATATTAAATTTTTTTCAATTTCAGCACACTCGAAAAAATTCCCTGACTTAAAAAAAATCTCTGACATTCACAGGTTTTTCCAGGTATACAAAAATTCCCTGACAATTCTAGGTTTTCCAGGTGAGTAGACACCCTGGATATGTAAAAGCCCGAAAATAGTATAAATTGAGTAAGAATCTAATCTAATCTAACTAGCCAAAATCTTTAAAAATAATTATCTCAATCGACGATGTCACCCTATTCCTTCAGAATCATGAGCACAGAAAGACCGACTGTCATGTCAAATCTGGAGACTTGAAAAAATGAGCGAATTTTCCATTTATCCAGCTTAAGCCTACTTTAACGAAACGAAGTGACTTATAACTCGGAGGAGTAGAGAAAAGGAGGAGGAGTTATCGATATGAGTCCACATCAGGTACAGTGACATGTATACAGTATGAGAATCGGATTCAGTATTACGGATGATGTATGGTGTTCAGCAGATCAACCCCAAGTAAAGCGACACGATCCACTCCTCCCTTACCACTGGAATTTCGTGCTTCGTATATTGATGTGTTCACTCGGACGAGTTATCAAGCTTTCAGAAGCTAGAATTTATTTTTATTGTGTTCAATACACATTTTCCCATAGCAGGGAACACAGCGGTTTTGTAATTTAAATGTAGGTGAAAAAGTGGATTTTTGGCCGAAAAAATGTGATTAAAAGGGGATTTGAAGGGTCGTTGGAACAAAGGGCGTAAATTCCAAAACGCGAATTTTGCAGAAGGCAGAAAAAACTGTTTAACTTTAACGTATTTAATTTCAAACAAGAAACTACAAAAACGATTCGAGTTATCGTCAGGCTAATCGTGAAAAGAGCGCTTAGAAAGAAGTAATCATATCCGAGAAAACCCTTGCCAAAGGAACGGCGCGTTCCAGAAAACGCCGATTTTGACTTAGGATGAGTTGCATAACTTTATTTTTTAGATAAGAAAAAAAAATACTTTCGAGCTATTACTTAGCTCTCTATTGAATCGCTTAAGGAGCGCTTAAATAAAAGCCACCATCTGCATGTGCTTGAAGTTCTGAACGTTCAAATTAACGAAATTTTCTACTGATGCTTTGTAAACTAAAACAATGCCGAAATGTTTGTTACATTATGATGAGAATAATAGATTATCAAGAGGAACTTATAATGCATCATTTTGAAGTGTAGTTGGAGCAAAATTTATGGATAAAATACAATTCAGGAAAAATATTTTGTTCATTTGAACATTCAGAACTTCAGGTACATACCATCTGCGGGAAAACCCTTATCAAAGAACAAAGCGTCCCAAAAATGCCGAACCCAACGCAGAAAAACTGCATAACTTTTTTATTTTTTAATTAAAAAAGAAATGAAAAAAGTACTACCAAGTTATTACTTAGCTCTATTAAATCGTGAAAGGAACATCCTGAAAGAAGCAAGCACTTCCAAGGAATAGGCCCTTGTCAAAGGTACGGAGCGTCCCAAAAACGAAAATATTAACACACGAAGAGTTGCATAACTTTTCTCTCTCTTAGTTAAAAAAAAAATAAGAAACCACTTTCGAACTATTACTTAGCTCTATTGAATCGCGAAAGGAACAGGCGAAAACAAGTAATTACTTTTTTTTTCAATTAAGAAGCATGGATTTTAACCGACTTCAAAATCGAACTAGACCATAATCTACTACAGGAACAAGGGTTAGGTCAAAACAATTATTTTAGGCCAATAAAACGTATTTCCGAAATTTGTGACTTACGCCTTTTTGCCCGACGACCCTTCACTTCATTTATTAACACTGTACAACATGATTTTTTCCCTTTTAATCATTTTGGGTGATTCTTATAGGATTTTTCCCGTGGATTAAGAATCCGTTGAGAAAAATGCTCAAGCATGTCTAGTTTTTTTTTAAAACGGGGTCGAAATGTGAAAGAACGCGTTTTTGACACTTTTTGAAAGCCTAAAAAATCAATGAAATGTGCTAGAATCTTCAACGTGGGCTCATATTGAAGCTTTTTTGAATATCAGCTAAAAAAATTAGTGTAAAAAATTTTTTTATTTTATTCACAAAAGTAACAATATCATGAAGAATGATAGATAATTTTTTTAAATACGCACTTTGCTAACCTCAAGACGAACTAAATTAACAGAACCCAACAAGAAAATCCAACTATTTTTGGTTGAAAAGTCTTGTATTATATTTTTTATTTAGAATTTATCTCTATTAAAGATTTTATTATTTAGTTGAAAATGAAGTTTTTTTTGAAAATTTATATTCTCAGGTTGAAAGTTCAACGTTTTTTTTAAAATTCGACTTATTTGCTGGAAATTTCAACAATTTGGTTGATATTTTTTTGCTTTCTTCACTAAGAAATCTTTTTTTGGCTGGGAATGTGTGTTTTTCATCCGAAAATTCCTTCATTTTTTTTTTGTTAAAAATACAACTGTTTGGTTGTAAATTAATTTCCTTCTGTTAAAGATTCAACTGAAATAAATTTCCTGTGGTTAAGGATTCAACTGTTTTGTTAAAAATTAGTCTTCTTTGGTTGAATTCAGATATTTTTCATTTGAAATGAAAATCTTCTTCAGTTGAACTAACAACTATTACATTTTCCATTGAAAATTTGTCTCTTTTGATTAAAAGTTCATCTATTTAGTTTAAAATTCCAATATGTTGAAAATTAAAGTCTCTTTTTAGTTAAAATATCAAATATTACATTTTTAATACAGAATTCGTCTTGTTTAACTGAAAACTCAACTACTTGATTCAAAATTCAACAATTTGGTTGAAAATTTATCTTCATTGATCTTTTCATTTGTTTTTTCATTTGTCTTTTTGGGTTGCAAATTCAACTATTTTGGTAGGAAATTCTACTACTTGGTTAAAAATTAACTTTTTTGTTGAAAATTCATACTTTCGTGTTAAAAAAATCAACTGTTTTGTAGAAAATTCGTCGTTGTGGTTTGAAAATTTATCTCCTTAGGTAGAAACTTGATCTTTTTTGTTAAATAATGCAACTGTTTGGTTCGGAATAATTCCGTTTTCGTTGAGGATTCAATTATTTTCTTGAAATCTGAATACTTGATTAGAAGTTGAAATACTTTGTCAAAAATTCATTTTTTAGGTCAAAGATTTATCTCTTTGGTTGGAAATTAATTTTTTCGATTAAAAATTAATCGCTTGTAGTTGAAAATTCCACTATTTGGTTTGAAATTCATGTATTTTGTTGAAACTTCTCCTTTTTTTGGTGGAAAATTAGTCTTTTTTAGTTGAAAATTTATCTTTATTGGTTAAAAATGCAACTGTTTGGTTAATAATTCATCTTGCGTGGTTACAAATTTAATTATTTGGTTAAAAATTTCATTATTTTGTTGAAAATTCAAGAATTTTCTTGAAAAGTCATCCTTTTGGGTTGAAGATTTGTTTTTTTCTTTGGGTTGGAAATTGGACCATTTTGATAGCCAATTCTACTATTTGGTTGAAAATAAACTTTCTTCTCGGAAATTCATATTAAATATCAGACTTGATAAAAATCAAATCAATTCTTTGATTGACTGTCAATGCATATGTGAGGAGGTATTTTTTAGGTATTACGGTCTCCAAGAAAAATAAAGAAACGAAATTACTTGAAAGTTTGTTTACTAACTATGACGCTTCGACTAGACACTGCGAACTTTTTCCAAAGATCCCGAATTAAACATTTTGAAGGAAATAAAAACTTTTACTTGAAAGAGGATATGTAAAGTTTTTATATAATTTTACAGTATGACTCCAATATAAAAACAGATATATAAAATATCATACGTAGAGAAAAGCCTCATAAAAATTGAAGAGGATTTTCGAAGTGAGAATATGTATTTGATTTAAAAAATCAAAACGAAACTTTGTAACGTTTCGGGACAACGACAAACATATGACTCACTCAAGTTTTTAATTCCTTCAAGATGTTTGATTGAGGCTCTTTGAAAAAGGCTTGCAGTGTTAAGCCAAAACGTTAGAATAAATAAACGAACTTCAAAGTAGTTTCGTTTTTTTACTTTACTTGAAGACGATAAGGCCTAAAAAATTCATATTTTTGTGTTAAAAATTCCACTGCTTTGGAGAAATTTCGTCTTTGTGGCTTGAGAATGTAGCTGTTTGTTTGATAATTAATCTGTTTTGGTTGAGGATTCAACTATTTTGTTAAAAATCCGACGACTTGGTTGAAAGTTAAACTACTTTGTTAAAAATTAATTTTTTCGGTTGAAGATTTATTTCTTTAATTGAAAATTTTACTTTTTGTTGAAAATTTGTCTTTTTGTGTTGGAAGTTCAACTATTTCGGTAGAAAATTATACTATTTGGTAAGAAATTATTTTTTTGTTGAAAATGCATATTTTTGTGTTAAAAATTCAACTGTTTTGTAGAAAATTCGTCCTTGTGGCTTGAAAATGCAACTGTTTGGTTGAAAACTAATTTTTTTTGGCTGAATATTCAACTATTTTGTTGAAGATTTAACTACTTGACTGAAAATTGAACCACTTTGATGAAAATTCATTTTTTGTGGTTGTAGATTTATCTCTTTGGATAAAAATTCAACTGTTTGGTTAAATTTTTTTTTCTTTGCGACTGAAAAATCTTTTTTGGTTGAAAATTGAAATATCTGTTTAAAAATGTACCTATTTAATTGAAAATGCAATATGTTATTTTAGTGGATGTTTTAGTGGATTTTTCAAATTCAAGTGGGAAAAAAGGGGATTACGCAAAAAGGGGACCGACTGTGATCCTTGCGATAAGAAAAAAAACAGGGTGGCCACTCAAAACTCAGGAAAAATCCCAGTCATTTCCTGGTTTTTAATTTCCAGGTTTCAGAGACTAAATTGTGAAATATCGAATTTGACCCAACTGCTGACTCCTCAATATTCAAGAGGGTCGCTCCATTTCTTGCCCAGAACTTTCGATGGTTCAATTTTCCTCCGTAGGCCTTAAATCTCATACCACCGAATCCCCAAACCCTTCTTGCTAATGGTTTAATTGAATTCCGATTAGCCAAAGACGTTTGTGTTTGTGTATGTTGTGCTATGAATCAAGAACAGGTTTCGCTCGTCTGCTACTGACGTAATTATTGAGATCTCGATTTTGCGAACCCACCTCGTAAGATATATTTGCCATAAGCAAATGGCAGCTATATTAAAATATTAATGACTTCTCTTAACTTACAGAAGATTTATAAAAAAAAATTCTCGATGAAGTGTACATACGTGATTTATTCTCTCCCTTTTAAGGGTTTGAGGGCAAACGCTCAAATTGCATTTTTTTAAAACCACGTATACTATACTACCTCAAACTATACTCATCTCGCGTCACTGTGCCGCCCGTTCTTGTACCAGCCTCACGGTTGCTCACGCTTGAATGCTTCTGTCTCTCTCCCTCAGCGTCCCTTGACATGTGCCGGGTTCAGAGACTATATACGCGGTCCTGAGTGTTTTCACACTCGTCGCTTTAAATCCGGTTGAAACTAGATTTTAATAGTCCCCGTGACTGTGCTGACCAGATCCGAGCCCGGCACAGTTACGAAAGATGAGTGTAACTTAGAATCTACTTATTTCTTCCATTTCCTCTTACCATTCCCGTTATGCACGGTGTTTATATACCGAAAAAAGTTTGCCTGATATGTAGCTAAAAAAAACTGCGGGGATCTCTTCGTAATGACTCTAGATGCTAGAAAATCACCCTCCCAAAATCTGATC
>JAUMHM010000088.1:9025559-9036545 GCA_032362435.1 Melikaiella ostensackeni
AGTGCGGCGAAACGCGGTATTGGGGTTCACAGAATTCCAGAGGTCGTATTTTTGAACCGTAAAAGTAGACGACAGGCGCCTACAAAAAAGGGTTTCGTAGCCTATTAAGCTCCCCCTTCCCATCACTTACCCTCCCTTCTCTTCACTACCCCACCCATTCCTTCTCCTCATTTCCCCTGATCAACAGCCCCACACTTCTCTTCATTCTCTTTCACCTCTCACTTTCCCCCACTTCCCTTTTTTTATACGACGGGCGGACGACCGAAGGAAATTATAAGGGTATCTGCCGGGGCAACGAAACCCCAAAAATGACAGAAAACCATAGTTTTTTATGCTTGTACTACCTACCTTGCTATGTTCATTGATATTTTCTCAAAAACACATAAAATTAGTAAATCTACTCTCAATGAAATGAAATTTTCATCATAGATTTATTTCCCTCATTTCTTCAACTGTTATATACAAATTTTTAGATGCAACTGACATTTGCTGTATTTTTGATGTATGAAAGCATTATTTCTACTTATTTCGTCGTGGAAGTATGTAATAGTAATAATTAATCATGACTGAAAACTGAATTAGAAAGATTGTTGTTATATCTTGTTGCAGGAAATTGCCTTCTAACAGCAATGTTTATTGTTATAAACAATTAATCACTTATTTCGCGTTTTTCCAAGAATTTGAAATATTTTGAGGGTACGTATTTTGAAAGATTCCAAGGCGTTTTCAAGTCTTGAAAAAAATTTCAAGGTATTTCAAGGGATATCGGAGGATTTTAAAGATTTCAGGGTATTTTTAAATATTCAAAGAAATTTTTTACAGATTTCAAAAGATTCTAAAGATTTACGTGTATTTTTAAGATTCCAAGGAATTTCGAAAAAATTTGAAAATTTTAGGATATTTTTGAAAAATCCAAGGAAATTTTACCCGACTCAAAAAAATTGAAGGTTTTTCAAAGAAATTTTCAATATATTTCGAAGGATTTGACATATTTTTGGGGTATTTTTGAAGTTTTCAAGAGATTTTTGATAGATCTCTATAAATTGAAGGGATTTTAAAGGGTTTTTCAATATATTTCTTTAAATTGTACAGATTTCAAAAGATTTTGAAGATTTCAGAGTATTTTTAAAAATTTCAAGGGAACTCAAGTCATTTCGAAATTTTTTTAAGATTTTAGGATATTTTTAAAGATTCCAAGGAATTTTAAACAGATTTCAATAAATTTAAGGGGTTTCGAAGGAATTTCTAATAGATTTCCAAAAATTGAACAGACTTCGAAGGATCTAAAAGAATTTAGGATATTTTTAAAACCTTCAAGGAATTTTTACGAGCTTTAAAAAATTTCAAAGCATTTGAAACATTTTAGAGTTTTTTTAAATAGTCTGAAGAATTTTAAACAAACTTTAATAAATTGAAGGGATTTAAAAGGAATTCTTAATAGATTTCCACAAATTGAATAGATTTCGAAAGTTTTTGAAGAATTTAGGATATTTTTAAAAACGTCAAGGAATATTTCGGAGCTTTAAAAAATTTCAAAGAATTTGAAATATTTTAGAGCACTTTTAAATGTTCCAAAGAATTTTGAACAGATTTCAATAAATTGAAAGGATTTCAAAGACATTTTCAATAGATTTACACAAATTGAACAAATTTTAAAGGATTTTAAAGATTTTAGGATATTTTTAAAAACTCCAAGGAATTCTTAAGAGCTTTAAAAAATTTCAAAGCATTTGAAATATTTTAGAGTCTTTCAAAATAGTCCCAAGAATTCTCAACAGACTTCAATAAATTGAACGGATTTCAAAGGAATTCTTAAAAGATTTCCACAAATTGAATAGATTTCAAAGGGTTCTAAAGATTTTAGGACATTTCTAAAAACTCTAAGGAATTTTTAAAAGCTTTAAAAAATGTCCAAGGATTTGAAATATTCCAGAGTATTTCTAAAGATTCCAAAGAGTTTTTAACAGACTTCAATAAATTGAAAGGATTTCAAAGACATTTTCAATAGATTTACACAAATTGAACAAATTTTTAAGAAGTTTAAAGATTTTAGGATATTTTTAAAAACTCCAAGGAATTCTTACGAGCTTTAAAAAATTTCAAAGCATTTGAAATATTTCAGAGTCTTTTAAAATAGTCCCAAGAATTCTTAACAGACTTCAATAAATTGAAGGGATTTCAAAGGAATTCTTAAAAGATTTCTACAAATTGAATAGATTTCAAAGGATTCTAAAGATTTTAGGACATTTCTAAAAACCCTAAGGAATTTTTAAAAGCTTTAAAAAATTTCAAAGGATTTAAAATATTTCAGAGTATTTATAAATGTTCCGGAGGAATTTTAACAGACTTCAATAAATTGAAGGGATTTCAAAGAAATTTTCAATAGATTTCTATGTATTTTAAAGATTTCATCCAAATGAAGGGATTTCAAAGCAATTTAAAGACATAATGGTTTTTTGAAGATTCCAAGCAATTTTCAAGAGCTTTAACAAATTTAAAGGTATTTTTAAAAACTAAGGAATATTCAACAGCTTTAAAAAATTTTAAGGGGTTTCAAAATATTTCACAGGATTTGAAATATTTTAGGGTCTTTGAAAATATTCCAAGGAAATTTCAATAGATTTCAATAAGTTGAAGGGATTTCAAAGGGATTTTCAATAGATTTCCTCAAATAGAACAGATTTCAAAAGATTCTAAAGACTTTAGGGTATTCTTCGATTTTCCAAGGAAATTTTAATAAAATTCAACAAATTAAAGGGATTTCATGGCAATTTTCAATATATTTCCATGAATTAAACAAATTTCGAAAAATTCTGAAAATTTAAGTGTTTTTTTAAGATTCCGAGAAATTTTCAACAACTTGAAAAAGTTTTAAGAGATTTCAAGGGATTTCGAAAAATTTTGAAGATTTTAGGATATTTGTAAAGATGCCAAGGTAATATATTTCAGTAAATTAAAGGGGTTTCGAAGAAATTTGAAATATATTTACACAAATTGAACGAATTTCAAAGGATTTTAAAGATTCAAGGACACTTTAAAAAACTCCAAGGAAATCTTACGAGCTTTAAAAAATTTCAAAGGATTTGAAATATTTTAGAGTCTTTCTGAATAGTCCGAAGAATTTTCAACAGACTTTAGTAAATTCAAGGGATTTCAAAGGAATTCTTAATAGATTTCCACAAATTGGATAGATTTCAAAGGATTTTAAAGACTTAAGATATTTTTTTGAAATCTAAGGAATTTTTAAGAGCTTTAAACAATTTCAAAGAATTTAAAATATTTTAAGGTATCTTCAAATATTCCGAAGAATTTTCAACAGACTTTAATAAATTGAAGGAATTCCAAAGGAATTTCTAATAGATTTCAATGAATTTTAAAGATTTGAATCGACTGAAGGGATTTCGAAAATTTTTGAAGATTTTAGGATATTTTTAACGATTCCAATGAATTTTCAATAGATTTCAATAAATTGAATGGACTTCAAAGGAATTTTCAATGGACTTCCACGAATTGAATAGACTTCAAAGGATTTTAAAGATTCTAGAATATTTTCAAAAACTCCAAGGAATTTTTAAGAGCTTCAAAAAATTTCAAAGGATTTGAAATATTTCAGAGTATTTTTAAATGTTCCGCAGAATTTTTGAGACATCAATAAATTAAAGGGATTTCACAGGAATTTTTAATAGATTTCAATAGATTTTAAAGATTTCATTCAAATGAAGAGATTTCAAATCATTTTAAAGATTTTAGGGTATTTTTGAAGATTCTATGGAATTTTCAAGAGCTTCAACAAATTTCAAGGTATTTTTAAAAACTCCAAGGAATATTCAACAGCTTTAAGGAATTTCAAGGGGTTTCAAAATATTTTACAGGATCTGAAATATTTTAGGGTCTTTTGAAAGATTCCAAAGGATTTGCAATACATTTCAATAAATTGAAGGGATTTCATAGGGATTTTTAATGGATTTCCACAAATGAAACAGATTTCAAAGGATTTTGAGGACATTATGGTATTTTTAAAGATCCCAAGGAATTTTCAAAAGCTTTAACAAATTTCAAGGGATTTCAAAGGATTTCAAAAGATTAAAAAAATCCTAGGGTATTTTTGAAGGTTCCAAGGAATTTTCAACAACTTTTAAAAATTTCAAGGGATTTTTAGAAATTTTGAAGGTTTTAGGAATATTTTAAAGATTCTAAAGAATTTTTGCCAGAAATTGAAGGGATTTCAAAGGAATTTTCAATAGATTTCAAATAATTCAATAGATTTTAGGGAATTTTTGAAAATTCCAAGGGATTTTTAATAGATTTCAGTATATTGAAGGAATTACAAGAGAATTTTCAATAGATTTCCAAAAACTAAACAGACTTCAAAGGATTCTGAAGATTTTAGGTCATTTTTAAAAAGTCCGAGGAATTTTCAATAAAGTTCAATGAATTTAAGGGATTTCAAAGGATTTTTCAATAGATTTCCACAAACTGAATGGACTCCAAAGTATTCTCAAGATTTTGGGATATTTTTAAAAAGTCCAAGGAATTTAAGAGCTTCAAGAAATTTCAAAAGATTTGAAGTATTCTAGGGTATTTTTGAATATTCCAAGGAATTTTTGACAGACTCCAATAGATTGAAGCGGTTTCAAAGGAATTTTTAATAGTTTTCAATGAATTCTAAAGATTTCAGTCAATCGAAGGGATTTCAAAGCACTCTCTTGTATTAAAATACTATTCTTGAGATGAAGAAAAATGACACAATGGGAAATAATTTTTTCTATATTCAAAAACGCGATATTAGTGAATTTGTTTACAACAATTGTTCAAAATCAAAATAATTATTGTTGAATGGAATTCTTCTATGTCAGGATGCCAATTAGTCATAACAATAACAATTGTTTCCGGTTAGTCTTCGGTCATGATTAGTCATTATCGTTACACAATTCAACGATGAAATAAGTAGAAATAGTGTATTTAAACACCGAAAATGCAGCAAATGTCATTTTTATCCAATAATCTGCTTATAGAAATTAAAGAAATGAAGAAATTTAATCTATAATGAAAGTTTCCATTTATCGAGAGTAAATTTACTAATTTTATGTGTTTCGAAGAAAGTATCAATAAACAGAGCGAAATAGGCAGTATAAATATTAAAAATTATGTTTTTTTTTTGTCAATTTACAACTTAAATAACAAATTGGTGACATTTTTTTCTAAATGGGCCTCGAAACACCTCTTCAAGATTCAATTCGCTTCAACTAAAAGAAGAAACTTCCTGCGTCAGATTTTGACTTTTGATAGAAGAGGAAGAGAAGAATATTTAAGGAATTTGGAATCGATTTTGGGGATTGTTAATTTTCTTTCCTGGAAATGAAGCGAGCGATTGGCAATAAAAGTGAACGGTTAATTTTGTAGCTCAGGGTGAGTACTGCTGGACTGATGGGAATACCAGCCGCAAATTGGCCAACAGATCCCATGGCGCCTCTACCATGGAATGTTGGCAACAAAGAGAGAATGCTTGGTTTTTATTTATTTTCTCTGGAATGCTGAGCGCATTGCGAAACTTGTATCAAGACTCGCATTTAATCTAAGGAATCCTTCGATCTTGAGGTGGGGAGACATTAATAAATTTCGATCATCAATCTTTCTCAACTTCATGATCCTACAATGTAAGAATTGGCTACCGGAATAATGAATACTCAATATGAAGCAATTCCTGGAAATTCCAGGGGTGGTCTCCAGCAAAAAGATTTCCCGGTCCCTGCGACCTCTTCCTGTGGTCATTTCTTTGGGCGTGTTAAATTGCGCAAGAGCAACTACCCTAGACGACGCGATCACTCCCCCAATAGCGATTCTAGCAAGTAAAGCATAACAGAGCCACATACTCTAAGGGGTTAGAACGTTAGAGGGGATGCGTTTATTCCAGGCTAGCCCGGTGCTGGTCATTCCGGCCAGAGAGCGGAGGACAATTAAAATAGCTATGCTTACCAGGACCGCGAAGAGAAAGGCAAGGGTCAGGGGGTGGGAAAAAGGGGGGTAGGTTGCACACCCCCACGGGGTACCGCGAGGGTGCTGGTAAGTTCTTTCCGCTCGGCTGCAGGCAGAAAGGGAATTATTTTAATTGCGGACAGCCTCGGTCGACCAACCCTCTCTTTCCCTCACTCTCCAGAAAGAGAATACATCCCTCTTTCTTCTTCCTTTACCCTTTGCTCACCCTACCCACATCTACGTATACTTTCCTTGTCTCCTACAAATGTGAACACTTCTCGCTTCCTCTCACCAAACCCCTGTTGTGAAACGGTCTACAACATTTATTTTCTGGCCTACTATTGAAGTTAAGCGTCCAAATGCCTGAGGCTCTCTTGTGGACAATGGACGTCGTGCTAATTGCCGAAATTTTAGTGGACATTATGCAGATAATATATGAATTCTGGTGTCGCGAGTATATTTTTATTTCAATTTAATGGATAGTTGTATATTGACAAAATAGAAGAACGAGTTCCAATTTGAGGTGATTGATTAACCTCAGCTGCTGTTTCAGAAGACAGTCATTACACTTTTCGAACAAATATACGATGCCCTCTGTGCCTCTAAGTTCTTCCCTAACTTTTCCTTCAGGAAATGGCAATGTAGACCAGATATCTCTCGAATACGACACCCCGTTCGCTCGCAAACAACCTTTCCCTCTGGTCAAGAAAAGCTCAAGCAGTTAGGATAACTACAGGGCAATTATCATTGACCTAAGCAACCACCCTCTATGGTGCCTTAAACATTTAGTTACAACCACTTATTTCACTACACTCGTACACTTATTCAACAGAAATCACAAGGTCTGGAAATAGTAGATAGCCAGGGTGAGCTTTGAATAGAAATTTCTACCTTAACAATACCGAGGTGATTTGACAGCTCAATTGGTTCATGTCCGTGCTAAGTTCATGTTCTAAGGGTCCTGATGACATTATAGAAACTTAGCAAGAACATGAATCAACTGAACTGTCGAATTCCATGTGCCTATCTACTAAAAGTTTCCTCAACTTGATATTTTAGTTCAAAGATTTAGCCTAATCTCTATTGAAAATTCCACACTCCTCAAATTGTTCGACGTGAGAATGATTGTAATTGAAGAAAGAATGAAGCAGCCAGACTTGTGCAATGGACGTGCAATTGAAAGAATCTAACCGGAAGTTCGCAAAAAGGAGGTTGGAGGTGAAGTATGTTGCAGTTTTTAAGGGGTCGCATCCCGTCTCGAATGAAGAGGACGTGACATGAATCAATTACGCTGTCGAATTCCGTGTGCCTACCTACTAAAAATGTCTTTAACTTGATCTTTTAGTTCAAAGATTAAGCCTAATCTCTATTGAAAATTCCACACTCTTCAAATTGTCCGACATGAGAATGATTGTAATTGAGGAGAGAATGAAGCGACTAGACTTGTGGAATGAAAGTGCAATTGAAAGAATCTAACCGGAAGTTCGCGAAGAAGAGGTTGGAGGTGGAGCATGTTGCAGTTTTTAAGGAGTTGCATCCGGTCTCGAATGAAAAGGACGTGGTTGGCCTCATTGTTAAATAGCAAACGCGAGAAAGACCACGTTTCGTTCGACGGCGTTCCCTACGATGACGCAATTACCTACAACGCGAAAATAATTAATAACAATTAATCTCTCATGTATGGCAGCGCAGGCGGTACAACCAGCGCCCAGTAATTATGCGCGGATTATAAAGGTCGAGAGCCTCGACGGGCCCGTGAAGGGCTGTTCACTCGAACTGTTCACTTGGCATTTACACCCGCAAACCCTCTAAATCGCTCAAACGCCCCCACCCAGCCGCCGACCATCAACTCGTTTCTACACACTCGTTTTCGCCAGCGAAACAATGCCGACTGCAGCTTTTCGTCGACGCCCTTTCACCCAGCTTCCGGTCTTCGAGGACCGATTTTCACTTTTGCTTTTCGAAACCGATCCCAGCACCATAGAATTACAAGTAAAAATCAAATGACTTCAAAACTATCAAAAACTTTTAAGTGAGAACATTTTGAAATTGAATAATTTATAATTGATAACACAGGCACACAAAAAAGTGTCATGTGCGGTGAACTAGACCACCATACCTATATGTCTTTGGGGTCGCTGAATGCAAATCTGGGATCTGTTTGACCCTATCAGATCTCAGCTCGTCCCTATCCCCCAAAAATAACTTAAGAACACTGAAATAATCAATTTTGGGGTTAAGACATAACCCTTCATTCATTTTTTTCCGTGGTATCGTGCTCTTCCATTCTTAAAAGATCTATGAAAAGGCTTTCTCTTATGCTTTATGCCCTTTCCAGCATGCTCTCTATTCAACGTCCAGCAACAGTCAGACATCATATTTGTATCCCATCTTCCTTGATGTCGACGTTACATTTATTTTACATTTTGATAGAATCGTTCTGCTTGTTCATCACCGTAATCTCCTCAATTCATTGGGAAATAATCGAGATGGGAAAAGAGGAAAGGCAGCTTCAGATTCATCAAACACCTCATTTTACCAAAGCTTTTCATTATATCAGCTACTATTTTTTTGTAGTCCCTACTTTTGTGATTTCCCATAAAATTTTCTACAACTTGCTTGAAACTAATCCATGTTGCCTTCTGTTTTGAATTCATTGACGTAATAAAATTCTCATCATTCAGCATTTTCCGAATTTGTGGTCCATCGAAAATGTCCTCTTTCAACTTTGCAGCCGATAATTTTGGAAATTTTTCTCTTGAATACTCGAAGCAACTTCCTCCTCCCTAGAGGGCTTTGACAAACTATTTCATTAGACCAAGTTATATGTGGAGAGGGGAAAGGAATACATTTTTTGAGTCATCTAGAGGACTAGCGATGAAGTTATTAGAACCTGGTTGAAATGATGTTCTCTTTGCCCATGTTTTCTGTTTATAGTGATTGTCTCAATCCCGACTAAGCCATAAGTACAAAAAGCAAGGATTGTTTGTGAAGCCTGATTACTATCCTAGTATGATGTTGAAAATTTTGATATCCCCACAAACTTGCCAATCATTTTCTGGATATTTTATTTTTTCTGAAACTATCTCTATAATACTTCGCATTCATGCTTTCTGACAACAAATTTTTACTTTTTGGTACTGATGCGAGGTATTCTGCACCGACTTGGGTAATCCTAAGTCTCTTACAAGATCGTTTAATTCTTCTTGCGTTAAAATTACGTGAGCTCCCTTACTTTCATTGAATGGGATGAAATTGTCATCACGAGAGCTTATTTCTTCCACTTCGAAACCATCGGTAATCTCCAGATCCTCTACTGAACAGATTGAACGTGCTTTTTTATTTTCTATGCTATCGTTAATCGGAAACGAACTTCCGATCGTGTTATCATAATTGCTCCCATAATTTTTATACAATTATAAATTATACAATTTAAATTCTTTCTAGAGAACCATTTCTAAATAGTAATTTTATAAAACACACTTTTTAAAATTGGAAAATTCTAAGTTAATAATTCAAAATTACATATTTTTAAACTGAAAATCTTATAAAATCAACCATTTTTAAAAGTTAACTTTAAAATTGACTTATTTTAACATGAACCATTGAAAATCAAATAACACAAAATTTGACGAGCATAAACAAAGTATTCTATTCGCAGGCTTAGAAGTGGTATATGGAACTAAAAGAATATCAAAAAAGTATCTTCCTAAAGAAAAAATCATCCTCAAAATTATAAAAAGTATTTTAAAAAATAGCCTTTTGAAATCAGCCAAAAATTGGCTTTTTAAATAAAAAAGTAGTGTAAAAAATTCTTTAAACTAAAGAAAGAACGTATTCAAAAGAATAGCTTTTTTCCAACTTTTCTGTATGTAAATAACTGAGCCAAAGACTGGATCTAACAAGGAGATGATCAGAGTTAGGATTTTTTCTTAGTTCTCATAAATTTCCTACTGAGATTCCATTGGATGACTATCAATTTACCAAAACTTTACCAAAAAATTATGTAGATATAATATTTTTTAACCAAAAGACGAATTTTCAACAAAATACATGAATTTTGAGTCAAAAAGTTAAGTTTTCAACTAAAAAAGATAAGTTTTCAACCAGAGACATGCATTTTCTACTACAATGATGAATCTTCGAACAAAAAAATGAATTTTCTGTTAGAAAAGACGAATTTTCAACAAAATAAATAAATTTGCCACCAAATGATTCAATTTTCAACTAAAAAAGATAATTTTTGACCCAAAAAAATAAATTTTTAACAAAGACAAAAGGATTTTCGTTTTTGTTCAAACAAAAAAAGGATTTTTCAAAGAAAAAGGATTTTAATTTTGAATTAAATATAGTTGGATTCAGGCAGAAAAATACTAATTTTCAACAAAACAATTGCATTTTTAACAAAAAAGACGAAGTTGCAACCAAGCGGTTAAATTTTTAATAAAAAATAATATAATAATAAATATAATATTTGTACATTAAACATTTATTTGAAGATATAGGAATGATTTGATCTAAAGTCGGGGTCAAATATCGAGGCCCCTTACTCCTTTTTATTGCAACTCACACAAAAAAAAATCTCTAAAATGTCTTAAAGAAGCGTCTGAAAGCCTAAAGTCTTCGGATTTCAACGATGTTTTCTCTTTTATCATAATAATTTTTTTTCAATAATTAGAGGGTAAAACGTCCAAAAAAACAGGGTTTTTCGTCCTCCTTTTTCAAGGGTCCACTTTGACCTGTTCCCAGAAGGAGGGCAACCTTTGGAAAAATCTGAAAAAATTTACAGATATTCTCCGAACATTTCTGAATGCAATGCATTTTTCATAATGCTGAAGTATGTAATACTTTACTTTTTACGGTGATTTATTGACAAAAACTTTACCTTGAGAACGAATGAAGATAGGAAGCCGTTTAATAACTCCAAATGTGCAATTTTGTTATGCGAGTGCAGTTCGGTAATTAAATTTATGATAAATTCATTCTTACGCAAGAGATATCATTTCGAAT
>JAUMHM010000088.1:9036645-9057927 GCA_032362435.1 Melikaiella ostensackeni
TTTTCGACAATTTGGAAAATCTTTTCAAATGTTTAATTTTTTTCATTCTTATCTCAAAATGCTTAAAATGTCTAAAGTTACAAGTGAAAGTTATGTTAATGTTCAAGATGAATAGTTAATCATTTTTCACTAATAAATAAATTAATAATTGCTAAAAAAAATATTTCCAACACCCATCGAAAGTGCAGTCATTGCCATTTTTTGCTGCAATTTCTATTGGGGACGCTTAGTCTATACTGCAAATAAATAGGCACTCCAGCTTAATTAATGAATAAATAATTCTTGAAACAGGTATATGTTATACTTAATTATTAAAAGTTTGGTAATATTTCAAAACATTGTAAGCAAATTATACATTTTTTTAGTTTTCGAAATAAAATTTGCATTCTTTTTCAGAATTTTTATATGTTTGAAGAGAATAAAGAAAATTTCCCTAACATTTCTACGGAAATTGAAATGACTTTTTATTTTGACTAACGCATTTCAAAAGATAGAATTGAAAAAAATGAAACATTCGAAAACATTCTAAAGAGAATAAAAAAATTTTCTGCAGATACATGGGGAAATTTATTTATTTAAAAAATTTTTTTCTATCGAAAAAAATATACCTAATTGTGTTAGTATTCGCAATTGGGTTTCGATTCTCATATGACCCGCTCTGTAAATGTATCTTAAAGACGTTGAGACGGCCCTGCTTCTTTCAATCACATCTGTGCCAAGCATTTTGCTTGCTTCTGGAAATACTATTTTCACAGAAAGGGTACTTTTTTTTGCTGCCACTTGTCCCGCTGTGCTAGTCACACGCCCACACTGATTAAAGTCAGAAATATTCGAAATGATATCTCTTGCGTAAGAATGAATTTATCATAAATTTAATTACCGAACTGCACTCGCATAACAAAATTCCACATTTGGAGCTATTAAACGGCTTCCTATCTCATTCGTTCTCAAGATGAAGTTTTTGTAAATAAATCACCGTAAAAAGTAAACTACTGCATATTTCAGCATTTTGAAAAATGCAATGCATTCAGGAATGTTTGGAGAATATCTGTGAATTTTTTCAGATTTTTCTAAAGGTCGCCCTCCTTCTGGGCACAGGTCAAAGTGGACCCATGAAAAAGGAGGCCGGGAAACCCTGTTTTTTTTTGACGTTTTGCCCTCTAATTATTGAAAAAAAATTATTATGACAAAAGAGAAAACATCGTTGAATTCCGAAGACTTTAGGCTTTCAGACGCTTTTTTAAGGCATTTTAGAGATTTTTTTTGTGCGAGTTGCAATCAAAAGAAGAGAGGGGCCTCGACATTTGGCCCCGACTTTAATAACCACAACTTAACAGTTTAGAAAGGGTATCTGTACTCGAGCAATAGTCACTAGTACCATAATACTCTAAAATGTAATACAGAAATATAAAATATATCATAAAAATTATTTCTCCATTTTCCTCCGTGTATGATAACCGAATAATTTTCTCGGTGTAGAAAAAAGGGATTACCTGTACTCAAAAGATGTGCGAAATTCCGATCAGGTATACCATATGCCGAATTAGGGATATATAATCTAGGAGCGTCCGCACCTTCAAAGAGAAAGGGGAACATACAGTATATATTTTATATAGAGAGGCTTTTCAAGAGAGCATAGAGGGTGAAGGGGGTTAGGTGATGTACGTTTACGTTGGCTCTAATACGAGTACCTAGAAGTTGCATTTGTACCAACGCAAATGCACAAGTAGGCAGATACCCACTTCGGAGTCACTCTGCAAGGTGGAGGTGGAAAAGGAGTAGAACACCACCTCTATGAGGTAACCACCCCCCTGGCACACATCTCTTCCGCACAGACACCCCTGCGACCCTCTCCCTCCAGCAGTCCTCGCCCGACAGAACCGTAATGATTTTGTTTTAAGGGCGTGTTTAATTATGAATCCGCATCCGGTTGAGGCTCCACCCCCCTCGGGAGAGAGAGAGCTCCTCTACCCCAGAAAGTGGGGGTGGTGACGGCGCTAGTGCCAGCTAGGTGGCCCTCTTTCGGCCTTAATTGCACCGTATATTATCCATGTGGTAGGCAGATTTCTAATTACTTATTTTTGCCTGGCCACTCACTCGGATGCCTCTAATATCTTTGGCAGGCCGGCTGCACGCATTTAATTGGTTGCGTAACGAGAAGTCTACCCACTTCCAAGGAGTGTCAGATACTCTGCAGTTATTATTTATTCAAGAAATCTTCATGTTCTGGATGATTTCTCTGATGCAGATAAATAAGGAAAGATCCAAGATAGTAAGCCCCGGGATATCAAATCGTTGCATATCATTCTGGCTATCAATTTCAGGTCAAAATGATCGACTTTTGCGGATCCAAAATTAATTTTTACACAACTTCATGCACATCTGTCAAGTGGCAGTTGCTTATTGAAAATCCTGGGTTAGTCATGACCGACGATTCAGTACAAATTTCAACGAAGTAGTTCAATCTTCAACCAAGAAGATTAATTTTCTACAAAAAAAAAGACAAATTTTCAATGAAATACATAAATTTTGAAACAAATAGTTAAATTTCATCTAAAAAATATCAATTTTTAACCAAATACTTGATATTTCGACCAAAAAAGATCAATTTTGAACAAAACAGTTAAATTCTCAAACAAAACAGATTAATTTTTGACCAAATAGTTGCATTTGTAACCGAAAAATATGAAAATTCTACCGACAAAGATGAGTTATCAGACCAAAAATACGAATTTTCAACAAAAGAGTTGAATTTTCAACACGAGAATATGAACTTACAATAAAAAAATTAATTTTCAACCAAACGTTTAAATGTTCAACCATACAGAGGAATTTTCAACAGAACGGTTGAATTTTCAACCAAAACAGATTAATTTTTTAGCACACAGTTGCATTCTTAACCAAAACAGATGAAAATTCTACCAAAAGAGATAAATTTTCAAATAAAAAAAACTATTTTTTAAGAACAAGTGGAATTTTCAACCACGAAAGATTTGTCAGTCAATCAAGAAAAAATTTTCAACCAAACTGTTGAATTTTCAAGCCAAAAAACGAAGTTTCTATAAAACAGTGGCATTTTCAATACGCGAATATGAATTTTCGACAAAGACGTTCATTTTTAACGACATAGTTGAAGTTTCTACCTAAATACTTCAATTTTCAAGCCAAAAAGATGAATTTTTAACTGAAAAAAGATATATTTTCATCAAAAATAAAATAGTTGAATTTTCAGTCAAAAAAATGAATTTTTAATAAAAGAAAAACAAATTTTTCAACAAAATAGTTCATTTCCAGCCAAATAGTTCAATCTTCTACAAAAGTAGTTCAATTTTCAATCCAAAAAGACGAATTTTCAACCATAAAAGATGACTTTTTAACAAAATTGTCAAGCTTTCAACAAAATAATTAAGTTCTCAACCAAATAAGATTTTTAACCAAAAGAAAAGAATTTTCAAATCGAATAGTTGAACTTTTTGCTAAAAGAGATAAATTTTTAACCAAGGAGTTGAATTTTTAACTAAAATGATGCGTCTTAGAAAAAAAAGAATTTTTAACAAAAGAGTTCAACTTTCAACCAAGTTGTTTAATGTTCAGTAATAGCAGTACATAGTAGTAGTAGTAGTAGTAGTAAGTAATGTAATAGTAATTTTAATGTAAGTAGTAAATGTAAAAGTTGATATTTCAACACAAAAAGACGAATTTTCAACAAAACAGTAGACTTTTCAACCAAGAAGAGGAATTTTCAATCAAGAAGATAAATTTTCTATACCAAAAAAAAAGAGTTTTTAACAGAATGCATGAATTTTTAACCAAAAAAGACGAATTTCTATTAAAAAAAAAAGTTGAATCCTCAGCCAAAACGGATGAATCTCTACTCAAAAAAGTGAAGTTTTAAACAAGAAAAATTTTTTACCGAAAGAGAGGAATTTTTAACATAATATATGAATTTCCAACCAAATAATTGAATTTTCAACTGAAAATGATACATTTTCACATAAAAAACACGATATTTTAACAAAATACATACATTTTCAACCAAATAGTTGAATTTTAAACGATAACAGATTAATTTTTAACCAAAAAGAGTGACTTTTCAACTATTTAATAAAATTGTAAGCCAAAAAGATGAATTTTTAACTAAAAATATAATTGTAGACTTTTCAACCGAAAAGAATTAAAGAATCAACTTTCAACCAAAAATAGTTGGATTTTCTTATTATGTTCTACTAATTCAGTTCGTATTTAGGTGGAGAAACGGAATAGTTAGAGAAATGGAAAAGTTGAAAATTTTAGTTAAAAAAAAAATAATTTTGAACAAAAAGACCAACGTACTTGCAACAAGGTAGTTCAATTTTCAACTAAAGAGATGAATTTTCAACTAAAATGATGAATCTTCAACTAAAAAAATGAATTATTAACAAAGTAGTTCAACTTTCAACCAAGTAGTTAGATTTTCAACCAAAAAAGATGAATTCTTGGGAAAAAATGTAATAGTTGATCTGTCAACCAGAAAATATTTTTATTTTAAATCAAAAACAGTTGGATTCAACAAAAAAAGATGGATTTTCAAA
Source organism: Melikaiella ostensackeni (assembly GCA_032362435.1). NCBI lineage: Eukaryota > Metazoa > Arthropoda > Insecta > Hymenoptera > Cynipidae > Melikaiella > Melikaiella ostensackeni. The sequence goes on from JAUMHM010000088.1 coordinate 9,041,217, forward strand.
AAAATAATTGAATTTTCGACTAAAGCAGAATAATCTTCAACCAAAAAGTTGCATTTTCAACTAGGAAAGATGAAATTTCTAACAAAAGAGTTAAATTTTCAACCAAGAAAGATTTTTCAATCAAGATAGAAGAAAAATTTCAACCAAACCGTTGAATTTTTAAGAAAAAAATACGAATTTTCTACAAAACAGTTGAATTTTTGAACAAAAAAGAATGACATTCTAACATATTTGTTAAATTTTCAACAAAGTTATAAAATTTTCAACCAAATAATAAAATTTGAAAAAAGATGAGTTTCCAACTAAAATGATGAATCTTCAACTGGAATGGTTACATTTTTAGTTGGAAGAATTAATTTGCAACAAAAAAAAAAACGAATATTCAACTGTGAAAATTAATTTTTTTCTATCTAAAAGTTTCTCTATACTTGTGTAAGATTTACAGCTTCTTAGGACCAACAAGGAATGTTTTAGAAAATTTTGAATTTCAGGGTGGCCCAGTAACAGTAAAACTGTTTGCAGATGGGGTAAAGAAACAACAAAGTTGTTTCGATATCGAATCCGACCAAACAAGAAGACCCTTGGCCCTATACCGGGCCAAGTGTCACTTTTACCATCCTGGAAATGGAAAACTAGAGTTCGGAACAGCTTCAGCCCATTAATGGTTCAAAAGTCAACTTTACTCCGGCAAAGCACATTTTTACTGAAAAAGCCAGACTGCAGCCCAGTAACGGCGCATTACTGGGCCAAGTTTCAGTTTTACGAAACAACTTCAGCTGATCAGCTCACTGCGCTGTGTCGTCTGCGCAATAGCTCAAACGCTAACATGACCAATATTAAGATCGACGATTATCGAACACTCCGTGCCACTCCTTGTAATCTTCATCCATCGTAGTTTACGTTAGTACTTTTTGACGCTTTTAAATGGAAAAAGGTTGCGAAAAGTAATTCTACGTTTCGTGGAAACCATATTTTCGGAATAAAGTTAAGTGACATACCCCAATTTTTGACGTGTATTTTGTCCTAATACCAGAGCGATTAACTCTTCAAATAAACAGAAGATCTGTCAAGGAAATCGTTTTATTATTCCCTCTTATTTATTCGATAAGTTTTGATGGTAAGAGATGCACAGGTAATAAGTAAGTGCTCTTCATCGGTAATAATCTTATGTGTTAAGGTAAAATGTTACAGATTTGGATGGGACACTATAGTGACAAGAATGGATTTACTTTTACAAAATCCTAAACTATTTTGGATTCTGCGTCTTTTATGAATTTCGAGATCTTCTACACTCTACAGTTTTGGGCCAGTATTAATAGCCACCAAGTAATGATTACAGTCAACGTTAACCAGTGATACGAAATTGATGGCGGCCAGTATTAGGCCAGCATTGGCTCCCAAGTGCAGACCAGAGATATCATTCCAGCAACGACACGATATTGTCAGCCGAACTTTGGCAATATTTTGGCCCAAACTGGGCCAATGATAGGCCGTTTATAATTTCGCTCTTGGGGATGTGTTCTATGGTACCATTTTCATATTACCATCAACTCTCCTTTTGATAAAATTTAAACACAGCAACATCCTGAATAGGACCCAAAGAAAAGAGCGACTTGAAGAAAATTAGATGAAAAGATGTTCACCCAGTGCAAAGTCTTTTTCAAATGCAGAAACGTTTCATTATGTTTGCGTCTTGAGGCAGTTTTGTTAGTAGGAAGTAAAGTCTTGCGAAGGGGCTTGTTTTTCCTATGTGACTACGACGATAAAGGAAGAGTTAAAAATCGCACTCTTTTCAGGCCGAAGAAGCTCGGAGGACTCGTTTGTTAAGTTCTTAAGCTGCTACATGGTTTTCCAGTGGGAGGACTGTAGAAAACACCCTTCTTTATAACACGAGGGACAGCTCGTTGATTTCAACAGCTTTCCACTTAGTCACTCAGTCGTCGAGTGGAGCACGCCTAACCCAAAGCGTGCTTCTGAGGTTAGCCAGGGATTCGCTTGGATTAATTTAACTAGCATCAGCTACCACCACGCGATCCCATAATTTCTGGCTTGGAGAAGATGTTCCATAAAAATCTCCAATTAATTTTAAAACTTTGATCGATTAAAATTTGATCGAAGGCTTACCAACACAAACTCAAAGCTGATCACTTTAATTCATGAAGTAATCTCGACTTTCTGTTGATAACACTGCAGCTTGTGAATAGTCACATTGTCTGAAGGAAAATTTCTTCTGATTAGAGATAGTTGATGGAACTAGGAATCGGGTACACCTTTTTCCATGTTCCACAAAGATCTTCCATCAATCTTAAAACTTTGATACTTGCTAGAGTTAAAGTTATTTCTCTAGGAATCATCATGATTCTTCAGGGATTACGAACTTCTGCTATATCGAAGACATACCAACACAAACACAGTAAATCCTGAGATACCAAAAGTGCTGTAGCTCAATTCAATCTTCCAATTAATATCAAAATTATTCACGCTAATTAATCAAAAAATCAACTAGCCCAACTTCACGACCTTAGCAACCGACAATCGCGTTTTTTTTTTTGCAAATAGACGGAAAGAAGAAATTTTTAACTTGAATTAACTTAAAAGGCTTTAAATCTCTGAAATTTCAAGTAAAAGTATTGCATTTTCAACAAAATAGATGATTTTTTATCTAAACAGATGAAATTCCAACCAAGAAGATTAATTTTCTACGAAAACTAGAACAGTTGAATTTTCAGTTTAAAAAAATGATTTTAAACAAAAAAAAAGAATTTTCAATAAAATAATTAAATTTTCAACCATAAAGATGAATATTCAAATTAAATGGAATCTTCAACCCAAAAAATAGATTTTTAACAAAGTACACTTTTAATCAAAAGAGAGGAGTTTTGAACAAAATACATGAACTGCTGAACAAATAGTTAAATTTTCAACCAAACAGATAAATTTTCTACTCAAATGATAGATTTTCAAACAAAAAAATAATTTTTTAACAAAGTAGTTCCATTTTCAACGAAGTAGTGGAGTTTTCAACCAAAAGATGAATTTTCAAATAAATAGTTGAATCTTCAACTGAAATAGATTAATTTTCTATCAAAAAGGATGACCTTTCAACAAAATAATTGAATTTTCCACCGCAAAATATACTTTTTTCAAACAAGAACATTAATTTTCTACTAAAAAAGACGAACTTTTAAGAAATAATACATAAATTTTAAACCAAACAATTGAATCTTCGATTGAAAAAGATGCATTTTCATCTGAAAAAGAAGAATTTTCAACAAAACATTTAAATTTTTAGCTAAAATTATGAACTTTCACTAAAAAAAAAAATAAGTTTATAACGAAGTAGTTCCGCTTTCAATCAAGTACTTGAATTTTCAATCAAACGAGATGAATTCACAAAGAAAAATGTTATAGTTGATATTTCAACCAAGCAAAATTTTAATTCTAATTCATGTGAAATTGAATTCATCTAAATGAGGCAAATTTTCAACAAAATACAAACATTTTCAACCAAACAGTAAAATTTTTTCATAACAAAGATTCATCTGCAACAAAATAGTTGAACCCTCAACTAGAGCCAAATAATTTGCAACCGAAGAATTGCGTTTTTCATAAAAAAAATTATTTTCTACCAAAAAGACGAATTTTTGAGAAAATACATAAACTTTCAAACAAATAGTTCAATTTTAAACCGAGGAGGTTATATTTCTGCCAAAAAGCCGAATTTGCAGCAAAATACGTGCATTTTCCAAATCTTTGAATTTTCTACGACGAAGATTATATTGCTGCCAAACATGTTGAAATTTCAATAAAGTACACAAATTTTCAACTAAATAGTGAAATTTTCAACCAACGAGATTAAATATTTCTACCAAAAAGATGAATTTTCAACAAAATACATGAATGTTCAATTAAATAGTTGAAATTTCTACTAAAGAAGATTAATTTTCAACAAAAAAATGAATTTTCAACAAAATGGATGATTTTTTATCCAAATAGATGAAATTTAAACCAAGAAGATTAATTTTCTACCAAAAAGACGAATTTTAAACAAAATACATAAACTTTCAACCAAATAGTTGAATTTTAAGCCATGAAGATAATATTTCTGCCGAAAAATATGAATTTTCAGCAAAACACATAAATTTTCAACCAAATCTTTGAATTTTCAACGACGAAGATTATATTTTAGCCAAAAATGTTGAAATTTAAATAAAATACATAAATTTTCAACCAATCAGTGGAATTTTCAACCAACAAGATTAAATATTTTTACCAAAAAGATAAATTTTCAACAAAATACATGAATGTTTAATTAAATAGTTGAATTTTCTACTAAAGAAGATAAATTTTCAACAAAAAAAAAATGAATTTTCAACAAAATGGATGATTTTTTATCCAAATAGATGAAATTTCAACCAAGAAGATTAATTTTCTACCAAAAAGATGAATTTTTAACAAAATACATAAACTCTCAACCAAACAGTTGAATTTTAAACCAAGAAGATAATATTTCTGCAGAAAAATACGAATTTTCGGCAAAATACATGAATTTTCAACGACGAAGATTATATTTTTGCCAAAAATGTTGAAAGTTCAATAGAATATACAAATTTTCCACCAAATTCTGGGATTTTCAACCAACAAGATTATATTTCTACCAAAAAAGATCAATTTTCAATTAAATAGTTGAAAATTTCTACTGAAAAAGATAAATTTTCAACAAAAAAAACGAATCTTCAACAAAATAGATGATTCTTTACACAAATAAATTAAATTTCAACCAAGAAGATTAATTTTCTTCCAAAAAGACGAATTTTCAACCAATACATGAATTCTCAACCAAAAAAGAGCTCAAAGCTGATCACTTCACTTCCTGAAGTGAACTCGAATTTATGTTGGTAACACTCCAGCGTTGTAAATAATCTCACTGTTTCAACGAAAATATTTTCCGATTAGTGATTTCATGAAACCGTGCAGAAATTTTCCTTTGAAGTTCGGTTCTAATGGGGTCCCTATCAGAATTTCTGATTCAGAAAAAACTAATGGAGCCCCTGTCAGGCTCTAATGAGGACTCCAATCCTTCATACAGGTATGGCGAATCTATCTGTATCTAAAGGGGCCTCAACCAGAATTTCTAGTCTACAAAAAACTGGTGGGGCCCTATCAGAATCTAGTGAACATTCTTTTGCTTTGCATAGGTAAGCAAAATCTACCCAGATGAATATGTTAAATTGAAATATACTGCACTTAGATTAGAAATAAATATTTAAATATCTGATATATTAAGAAAACAATCAACAAATTCGCTACAATCATTTGTCGAATTCTTGCAATATTAGGGAGTTCAGTAACATCAAGCTAAAATTTATTGTTTGTAAAAGAATAACAATTTTTTTTGTTCTTTTTTTAAAATAATTTTTCTCCAGGTAACAGAATTTTTGCAGACCTAATTATACTAGATCGTACTATTTCTAATTATATGTCAATCTTATCTAGTTTAAGTGAACAAATGCCCCCATAGGAGCCTACAGGGACCTTTCTTTTTACTTAGGTTGTGGAAGGGCGACCCCCAGTAGAACATGTTTAGAAAATCTAGTAGGGCCCACATCGACAAAAGCGTTGTTGAGTTACAGATGGGGCCCCGAATAATTGTCCCCACTGTAGCTCGATTAGAAATAGGGAAAACTCGTCAGATCCACAATAGAAATATTTCAAAACTTCTGCACGGGAAATTAGGAATGGGGTTTTCAATCATCCAACTTTTACCAATCACCACATGAAATATTTCATCAGATCTGATTATGAGGAAGAGAATAGCAGCACTCTTGAGCGCTTCTGAGGTTCGAGAGGTGTTTTTGGGGGGAGGGATGGAGAAGAAAGCGTGAATATCTGGAGCGAGTGACTTTGGGAAAAGGGGTGGTTTGGAGTTGGGCATGCGAACGGGGATTCCTGGATTTGAATGGGAACCACCCACCGAGTCCATCGCGCCGGTCTGGCCGCCCCGCGAAGAGGACTACGTCTAGTTTCTCACTCAGAGTAAAAAGGAGTTTCCCACCAACCCCTCACTATCCCCATGACCTCCGACCTCCCCTACTTCCGCCTCTTAATCCTCCCTTTTTATCCTCTCGATCATCGAGATGCACCGGGATCTTCCGGATTTGTAAGAAATTAAGGATTCTCTGGTTGCTTGGTACCAACTGCGTCCAAGTTGTTAGTTTTAGGCGGAATGCTTTTTATTTGATCTCCCTATTTACCGAGAACATCAAGTACTTTGTATTCCATGCTTGGGTTACAACTTTTAATCATCGGTAGTTTTTCGGCTTTAATCAGCATTTTTGAGGAAAGAGTAGACCCAATTTTTAACTGGTATGAGTATATTTCTGGCGGAAACTGAGATTTAAAGGAAAATAAAGTTTGATAATTTCTAGACGTGTGCATTCCGTCAGAATGAATATGGCATTTTCGATTCGACGTGCGTTCATTTTCGGATCGATTCATTCGATACGATCGGCCCGTCTATCAAATGTCGAAAAACCGACATTCGATACGCGTCCTACTATCGAATCGGTTTTTTTTTCGATTCGACTTGCCCGTCCATCGAATGTCGAAAAACCAACAATAGACTCGCGCTATCATCGAATCGGTTTATTCGATTCGAACGACCCACCAATCGAACGTCGAAAAACCGACATGCGATTCGAGCTATCGTCGGATCGGTTTTTTTAATTCGATCGGCTGGCCTTCCATTGTCTGAAATCCAATATGTGACTGACAAAAGGTATTTCAAGTTTTCAATTCATAATTATAATTCTAAAAATCTGAACCAATGCATGCAGAATGCAGATTTCAGATCTGGACAGACATGGGGAGAATACTGTGTCAATCTGGTGGTTAATATTACGGAACAAAAACGTGTCGTTATTTTTTACTTCCTTAATTAAAATTTCTTATTAGATTACATAATAAATAGTAATAATAATTCCTCAGATGCGTTTCAGCTCGAAGTCTGTAAAATGTTTTTTTTTCACAGGCTTTACAGGTTTATAATATTTATTTTCTTATTTAATATTCTTAAGTCAGAATTAAAGGGGGAGACCCACTACTGAAGGGTAGCCAAATAGTGGTGTTATTACTTATTACCCTAGCTTTATTTTAATTTTTTTCGTCAAATAAATCCTATAATATTTCTGTAAAATATTATAGAAAGAAAAGTAGAACCGATTTTAACTGATTTTAACCTCTTTTAAATGAAAGTTATTTGCAGATGGGACTTTGTTCTTGACTACAGTTCCTTGGCATCCTACAAACAATTTAAAACCCAGTTTAGAATAATCGATCAGGCCCTTTTTGAAACATAAACAATTTTTCGGTTTAATTGAGTCTCAAGGAAAACAATTGCCGAAAATATCATAAAAATTTAATTTTGAAATTCCTTCTTTAGTATAATTTTAATATTAAAAATTGGAAAATTCAAATATTATTATTTTTTACAATTAAGCACTTACAAAGTCGAACCTGTTAATATTGGACCTTACCATTCATATTCTTAATATCCTCAATATATTATGATATTTTGAACCTATAATAAGGATATGGATTGTAAAGCCCAATATTGACAAGTACGAATGTATAAACGACTAAAAGGCACATTATAATCACAGTTTAAACTTTAGAGTTTAAGAAATTTAAATTAGATCAAAAAGGATTGTGAAAATAAGCTTATAATGATCAGGGTTGATGACTTCCATCACCGAAAAAAATTCCCGGTCATTTCCCGGTTCACGAGAATTTTTCCCGGTCATTGAACTTCGAGCTGAAACTCAAAAGTTCAAACTATTAAAGCTGAAGATTTTCCCATATGAAGTAATCGAAACTAAACCACAAACTAGAGCAGCCAAAACTGAACTCTTCTGAATTTTCAACTTTCCAAATCTTCCAAATTAGACCTTAAAAAATTTATCATTCAAAAACTTGTTATTCAATCGTTTAATAATGAACAAGATTCAAAATAGAATCCTTCTAATTTTCAAGAGGTTTTATTTTAAGGCCTTCAAAGCAAACATTACCCTAAAACGAAATTCTGTAATTTTTATGACTTGCATTTAAAGTTTTTTCAACGTGTAGATTCAGAATTGAAAACTCTTGATTTTTGATCTTCAAAATCAGCAGAAGTTAAACATTTTTATTTACATGCCCTTAAGTTGCAAGAGTTTTCAATTGTAAACCTACAAAATCGAACCATTCAAAACGAAACAAAAAACACTCAAAAGTATATCATTTTTAATTGTGAAGTTATACACATTCAACACTGAAGAATTTTTAATTGCAAATCTTCGAGATGGACCTATTTTGAAAAGATGTGCAAAATTTCATGATAATGAACAATAAACATTCAAAATTAAATAAGTTGCCGATTGAAATAAAAATTGTATGAAAGCCGAAGTAGCTATTTTAATATTTATTTTAATTTATGATTATTATTTAATATATTGTATAGTACTTTAAATTTAAGCATATATTTTAATTTGACAATAAGATAATTAAAACAAGAAACATGTTATAAGCGCGCTATTTTTGCTAGTAAAGAATAATGTATAAAAATATTTCATTGGTTTTCTTTTCAAATTTCAGAACGCGTTCGTCGTTTGAATGTTTTAGATATGTATAAAGTATTGAAATTCTCTCAATAAATATTATTATCTTTCTAAATCTGAATGAATAACAGTTAACTAATCAAATAGTGCGAGTCATTATAATTGACTTTGTAAGTATTTCTACTAATCATTAGTAAAAAAACTACTGGTTCTCAATGGGATTGTTATTAATTTACTTCCGTAGAAAATTTCTATCGGAATAAGTAATAAGTTTATTACTACTTTTGATTTTACATTACTTTATGAAAACGCACTTATTAATTCAGATGTACAGAGTATATGATCAAAATTTTGTTTTATTAACTTTCAGTCACTTGTGAAAATAATAGTTACAAGAATTCCGAGCATATTCATTTAAGCTTTAAAATAATCTTCATTTTGTAGAAATATATACATTTTTTTGAATTGAAGAATTATATGAATTGAAGACAAATTACGTTTCATTATTCTTCAATCAATTTAACATTTTGTTTTTTATTTATTCATTTATGGACACTGACGACTTGCTTCGGTTTATTGATGGACTATGGTCACTAAATTGAAAGAAAGTAAAAAAGTAAAAAACCGATTTAATGTAAGGCACATCGAGTATCGGGTTTTCCCACGCACGGGCCGATCGAATCGAAAAACCGATTCTATGACGCATTGAATGCCGGTTTTTTGACATTCGATGGACAGGTCGATCGAATCGAAAAAAAAACGGATTCGACGATAGCACCCGTCGAATATCGGTTTTTCGACAATCGATGGACGGGCCGATCGAATCGAAAAAACCGATCTGACGGTAGCATGCCTCGAATGTCGGTTTTTCGACATCCGGTCGGTTGATCGATCGAATTGAATAAACCAATTCGACGATAGCACGCGTCGAATGTTGGTTTTTCGACATTCTATGGACGGGCCGATAGAATCGAAAAAACCGATCTGGCGGTAGCATGCCTCGAATGTCGGTTTTTCGACATTCGATTGTTTGATCGATCGAATCGAATAAACCGATCCGACGATAGCACGCGTCGAATGTCGGTTTTTCGACATTCGATAGACGGGCCGATCGAATCGAATAAACCGATCCGACGATAGCACGCGTCGAATGTCGGTTTTTCGACATTCGATTGTTTGGTCGATCGAATCGAATAAACCGATCCGACGATAGCACGCGTCGAATGTCGGTTTTTCGACATTCGATGGACGGGCCGATCGAATCGAATAAACCGATCCGACGATAGCACGCGTCGAATGTCGGTTTTTCGACATTCGAAGCGCTTCTAATGTCGCTTTGGAATCGAATATTTTCGCACACGTCTAATAATTTCTGTAAAATCAAAAACAACATTTAAAAATAAAACAAATGTCTACTTTCGAGCTGAAGTGTTACTGAATTGAGGCCAAAAAAGTTTGATCAGAAAAAGATATCTAGTTTCGAGGAAATAGATGTGAAAATTAATAATCTTAAAGTGACATTGACTACAAGTTGGAGCAGGTTCGGCTGTGGATTGCGATGAAAAATGCAATTTTCGGTTTAAATATAACATAAAAATTTCTCGCAGAGATATCAAGTTCCTGAATGCGACTAAAAGAGGTTTTATTTGAAAAAGTTAGCCAGTTCAACGTAAATCGTCCACGAAGTTCGAAATTTGAAATTCACAGGTTTTGAAAATCGGCTTTCGGCAGCAATTAAAAATCAAATTATCTATTTTTCCCAAAAAAAAACTTGCACCTGAGATATAGGGATGCTGAATAAGAATAAAGAATTTTTGGTCCAAAACCATCAATCTTTTCCAAGAAAATCAAGACTGAAGGCTTCGATATCGCAGTATGATGAGACGTTTATTGACTGAAAGGTCGATAAAAATAAGAAAATTATTATTTTTTTCAATAAAAGATAAATAATAATTTCAAGAGATATCGATGCTAGAAGGAAGGAAAAAAATTATTACTATGTTAAAATTTTAACTAACTATTGACAAAAATTTAAATTTTAACACTTTTTTTATTACTATATTAAAGAATCAGATTTCGAACAATTTCTTTTTGATTTCTTGATTTTTCTTAATTGATCTTTCAAGAACAAAATGCAAAAAACCCATTTTCAGAAAAATGTTGGTTATCTAGTTCAGTACTGCCACCCTTCATTATCTTTTAAAGTTCCAGACAAGAGATGTTTTCAAAGTTTTATGTAAATATATTTTGTATCAGAAAAGTTATGAAAATTCAAAATTTGAAAAGAAAGTTATTTTTAAGAGATTCAATGAAACAGGTTATTAGGAATTTTTTAAAATTTTGGAGTGTATTTTGAATAAATAATAAAATTGGCTTTTTAGAATTTTAATTTAGTCTCAAGTTAAAATTTCCAAAATTGCTTAAGATTTCAAAAGTAAAAAAAAAAATTAAAAAAATGAATGAAAGATTTTATCTTTGAAACTTTGAGAGAGAGCAACGAAGGGAAATTATACAATTTTAAATTTTAAAACGACCACAGAAATCAATAATTTCACATTCAAGCTTTCGAAATTTAATAGTTTTAGATCAGAAGATTCAAATTGGAGAATCAACCATTTTTTAAATTTGCAACAAGGATCTCTCAAGAATGAACAAATGGCAAACCGAAAGTGTGTCAAAACCTAACAATTTCAAATGAGTGGGGTAGGAAATTAAAAAATTTCATATTAAAGCATTCAAAATTCAGAAGTACCGAATTTCAACTAGCATAAACTAGTACAAACAAGTTTGAATTTAGGCACTGAAAATCGCAAAATTATGCTTTCGAAATTTCACATAAAGTGTTCAGAATTAGAAGATTCAGGGCTGCGAATATTAAACAATATTCAATCAGGAATATTTTTGATCGAAAAATACAAAATTGTTCAATTACTAATTGACACCTTTAAAATTTGAAATAATTTTTTATTTAGAACATCTGAAATGTCACAATTTCAAATCGTATCTTTCTAAATTCGACAATTTGAATTCAGACTCAATCAAAAGTGACGAATAAAACTAAAAAATAAATGGAAATAATTTTATCTTTGAAGTCAGAACTAGAAAATCTTTCATTTATAGCACGTGAAATTAAAACATTTCATATTAGTATTAGTTCATGATGTTAGGTATTACCAAAAAAAAAAAGTTATCCTCTGAAATATCATTTTTCGAAGTTCTTTCTTGTAATGATAAATGTTTGCCTTCATTCAGAAGGCTTCAAAACTAGACAATTTATTTTAAATTACTTTTAGTTCGAGTGAAACGAAGGGGTTAAAACTCGTGAAATGAACGTGTTGCACGTGCAATGAAATCTCCTGAAATATCTGAGATCCCTTGAAATATTTGAAATCATTTGAATTTTCCTGAAGTCAGTGAATACTTCAAAAATTTCTGAAGTAACTTGAAGTCACTTAAAGTAACTTGAATTCTCCTAAAGTCACTTGAATTCTCTTGAAGTCAGTGAATTCTTCAGAAATTTCTGAAGTCACTCTAACTCACTTAAAGTAATTTGAATTCTATTAAAGTCACTTGCATTCTTCTGAAGTCACTTGAATTATCCCGAAGTCAGTGAACTCTTCAGAAACTTCTGAAGTCACTTGAAGGCACTTAAAGTAACTTGAATTCTCTCGAAGTCACTTGAATTTATTTGAAACACTTAAACTCTATTGAAGTCACTTGAATTCTCTTCAAGTCACTTGGAGTCACTTGAAGTAACTTGAATTCATTTGAGACATTTCAACTCTCCTAAAGTCACTTGAATTCTTCTGTAATCAGTGAATTCTTCAGAAATTTTTTGAAGTCACTTGAAATCACTGAAATTAAATTGAATTCTCTTGAAGTCACTTAAATTCTCCTGAAAATAGTGAATTATTCAGAAACTTCTGAAGTCACCTGTAGTTACATAAAGTAACTTGAATTCCCTTGAAGTCACTTGAATTCATTTGAAACAATTGAATTCTCCTGAAGTCAGTGAATTCTTCAAAACATTTCTGAACTCACTTGGAGTCACTTAAAGTAACTCAAATGCTCCTGAAGTAACTTGAATTCTCTTGAAGTCACTTGAATTCATATAAATACTTGAATTCTTCTGGAGTCACTTGAATTCCCCTGTAGTCAATGAATTCTTCAGAAATTTCTGTCATCACCTGAAGTCATTTAAAGTAACTTGAATTCTCTTGAAGTCACTTGAATTCTCCCGGAATAAGTGAATTATTCAGAAAATTCTGAAGTCACTTGTAGTCACTTAAAGTAACCTGAAGTCACTTGAAGTCACTTGAATTCAATTGAAAACACTTGAATTCTCCTGAAGTAACTTGAATTACCTTGAAGTCACTTGAATTCATTTGAAACACTTGAACTCTCCTGACGTCACTTGAATTTTTCTGAAGTCACTTGAATTCTACCGTAGTCAGTGAATTCTTCAACAATTTTCTGAAGTCACTTGAGGTCACTTGAAGTAATTTGAATACTCCTGAAGTCACTTGAATTCATTTGAAACACTTTAACTCTCCTGAAGTCACTTGAATTCTCCTGCAGTCAGTGAGTTCTTCAGAAATTTTCTGAAGTCACTTGAAGTAACTTGAATTCTCTTGAAGTCATTTAAATTCTCCTGACGTTAGTAAATTATTCAGAAACTTCTGAAGTCACTACTAGTCACTGAAAGTAACTTGAATTCTCTTAAGTCACTTGAATTTATTTGAAACACTTGAATTCTCTTGAAGTCACTTGAATTCATTTGAAACACTTGAACTCTCCGGACGTCACTAGAATTCTCCTGAAGTCACTTGAATTCTCCTTTAGTCAGTCAATTCTTCAGAAATTTCTGAAGTCACTTGAAGTCAATCAAAGTAACTTGAATTCTCTTGAAGTCACTTAAATTCTCCTGAAGTCAGTGAATTCTGCAGAAACTTCTGAAGTCACTTGAAGTAACTTGAGCTCTCTCAAAGTCACTTGAATTCATTTGAAAACACTTGAATTATTCTGAAGTGACTTGAATTCACTTTATTTCGCAAGAATTTTCTTCAAGTCACTTGCATTCTCGAGAAATTTCCTGAAATCAGTTGATATGAAATCAGCAGTGGGTGGTGGTTCGAAAAATAATAAAATTGGAAATCAAAACTGCCTAGGACTGAAAAGTTTTATTTTTGGTCCCTCATAATATTTATAAAATTTGAAATAGATTGATCAATATTCAGAGGTTACGCAGAGCAATGTAAGTTTTAAAAAATCGCAATTCTCAAGAGTTTTGCAAAAAGTGCGAATATTATTATTTTTTGTCGTATACTACATAATATGCCCAATTTAAAAATATATTGCAAGATTTCAATATTTTCACTTTTTCTAGGACAAAATCTTTTTTTATGAACCTCAAAAAACAAAATTATTTTCAAAATCTTTGAAACTATCGTGAAAGTTTTTTGAGCAAATAGAAACTTTTTCGTACTCAGAATCTACCTCAAAAAAATTGAGAAGATTTCAACGATTAAAATGTCCAGACCCTGAATCAAATAAAGATTTAAAATTTCGTATGTCTCAGAGTTTTGCGAAAATTGCGAATATTATTATTTTTTCCTAATCTACACAATATGCTTCATTTTCGAAAATCTTGCAAGATTTCAATATTTTAAGTTTTTGTAGGACAAAATCTCATTTTTATAAAGCTCAAATAACTTAAATAATCCTAAACAGCTTTGAGAACTATCCTAAAATTGTTTTGAGCACCTAGAAACGTTATCGAACTCAAAATTGATCTGAACAAAAATAAATGAAAAGATTTTAATCATTACAATGGCCAGACTCTGAATTAATTGCTGAAGTCTTCTCAATTTTTCTTTTAGGTAAAGTTTGATTGCGAGAAACATTCTATAGGCTTAAAAAAAATTGAAGATAGTTTGTAAAGCTTTTAGAAATTATTTTAGTTCTCTGAGGTTCACAAAAATTAGATTTTGTCCTATAAGGGACCCAAAATGAAACTTTTCAGTGCTAGGCTGTTTTTGATCTCCAATTTTTATTTCGGCCCACCCTAATGATCTCAGAACCAATATGGCGACTGAAATTTATAAAGAATTATCCGATTTGTATGAAATTTATTTTCTTAGGGTTTCTTCGAGTCACGGATTACAAATTTGGGGTCAAAAAGTTAAAACTCAAAATAACTTTTAAGTCACAGTATATTTTGCAATCCTGCCACTCTGAAAAATTACCAGTTGACAAAACAATATTTCCATTAGAACTGCTATCTTATCTTGGTTTAACAATAAATAGGATTTTCTTTTGTTTCCAAATAATTCCCTTGCAAGAAACTTCACTTAATACTGCACGATACTTTTTTTCAAGAAACATTTCCTCTGTGTTTTACAAAAACCAATGGAAGGCAATTTTGAATTTTGTATATAATACCTGGACTAAGTGATTTAAAAAACCGATGCAAGTGAATTTTATTAATATCGAATAATTTAGACAAAATCTTCGTCGCCATTTTGTACCCTTCATTTTGAGTTTTAAATTTTTGATACAATATTTGGAATCTGTAACTGGAGAAGACCTTAGAAAATTAGCCTTATACAAATCCGATAGTTTTTAAAATAAATTTTGGTCACCATATTAGATCCGCCATTTTGAATTTTAACTTTTTAACCCAAAACTTGTAATCTGTGACACGAAAACCACCTAAAAATGATCATTATACAAATCGGATGATTTTTTATAGAGTTCGGTCGACATATTGAGTCGGAAATTTCGAATTCTAACTTTTTGACCCAAACTTTGAAATCTGTGACTCGAAAAACCCCTAGATAATGAGTTTTATTCAAATCGGATAATTTTTTATAAACTCTGGTCACCATATTGGACCTACCATTTACAATTTCAAATTTTGACCCAAACTTTATAATATGTGACTCGAAACCCCCGTACAAAATGAGTTTTATACAAATCGGATGATTTTCTCTGAATTTTGGTCACTATATTGGATTGGTCATTTTGAATTCTAACTTTTTTACTAAAAATTTGGCATCTGTGACTCGAAAAACTCCTGTATAATGAGCTTTATACAAATCGGATAATTTTTTATGAATTGTGGTCACCATATTGTATGTGACTATAATTTAAACTTTTTGACTCAAAATTTGTAATCTGTAACATGAAAACCCCCTAAAAAATGAGCTTTATACTAATCGGATAATTTTTTATGAATTTTGATCACCATAATGGATCCGCTTCTTAAATTTTAATTCTTGACCCAAAATTTGTAACCTATGGCACGAAAAACCCCTAAAAAATGAAGTTTACACAAATCGGATGTTTTTTTCGAATTACGGTAGAAATATTGAGTTAGAAATTTTCAATTTGAACTTCTTGACGAAAACTTTGAAACCTATGACTCGGAAAACCCCTAGATAATGACTTTTATTTAAATGGGATAATTTTTTATAAACTATGGTCACCATATTGGACCTACCATTTGGAATTTCAAATTTTGACCCAAACTTTGTAATATGTGACTCGGAATCCCAATACAAAATGAGTTTTTCACAAATCGGATGATTTTTTCTAAATTTTGGTCGCTATATTGGATCGGTCATTTTGAATTCTAACTTTTTGACCAAAAATTTGCAATCTGTGACTGATACAAGGGAAAAAGCCTTTTATAATGAGTTTTATACAAATCGGATAATTTCTTATAAATTGTGGTCACCATATTGTATACGCCATTTTAAATTTAAATTCTTTGACCCAAAATTTGTATTCTGTAACACGAAAATCCCATAAAAAATGAGCTTTATACAAATCGGATGATTTTTTTTAAATTTTGGTCGACCTATTGAGTCACCTATTTTGAATTCTAACTTTTTCACCCAAAATTTGGAATCTGTGACTCGAGAAAGCCCTGGATAATGAGTTTAAGGGGGTGTTCTCATGGAATGGCCGTATTTGGAAGCGTTTTTTGGAATTTTACTGTGAGAAAACTATAATTGATTTTTTAATGCGGTTTCTTTCAAAAGTTTTATTAACCCTTAGACTACAAAATTCAGAAAACTTGTATGAAAAAATTTGCACGGTTTGGCCACTGCACC
>JAUMHM010000088.1:9065558-9081501 GCA_032362435.1 Melikaiella ostensackeni
CTGTAATCTTGGATGTATACTATTAAAAACATTAAGTAGGGTATCTACATTTTGTGCATGAAAACATAATACAGAAATATCCACATATCTTGCATAAAAGTCCAATTCAAAATTAATTCTGTTAATAACTTCATTTGCCAAATCTTCCACGACAAATCCAGCAATAATAGGAGACAAGACTGAGCCTATCGCAGTATCAAATTTTTGTTTATAGAAAGTATCATTGAATTTAAAATAAATAGAATTGAATACATATTCAATAGCATCCAGAAATTGTTTTTTCGTAATTTTAGTGTGAAATTTAATTGTATTTCATCTATTTTCAATAGCACCTTTAACTCTTTCATATGAAGTATTAGGAAACACGGCTATTACATCAAAGGAGACAAAGATGTGATTTGTTAGTATTTTAATATTTTCGATCAATTTTAGAAAGGCAGCACTATTTTTAATTGATCTTGCTGAAAAAATAATTGATTCTTTGATAATTTTACTTAGAAGTTCTTCTAATTTTCTCGTGGGTGAACCTATTGTCGAAATAGCCGGACGTAACGGAAATTCTACTTTATGAGCTTTTACGAGGACACAGATAAGAGATAGATTTGTGTGGATTGTGTCAATGTCACATCTTTCGATATTGCTTCCCAAGCATTTTCGAAGTCTCAATCTCTCTAGAATTCTAACAGTACCTTTTTGAATCATTTTTGTGGGATTATTCGGAATAACCGCAAAACTATCTTTATCATTAAAAGGAGATGTTTCGGGTTTCAATCGAGTGCAAAACTAAGAATCTTGCCGAAGTGAACTGCAATGTTCACGAAACGTCGGCAAGATTCTTAGTTTTCCACTCGATTGAAACCCGAAACACCTCATTTTATTAGAATGAATGATCGTGAGAACATTGAATCTATTATACTTATCATTAAAAATATGCATCATTTTTTGTTTAAAAACATCTTCTATCATTTCAACTGTAATACTCCCTTTATCAGCCTTAGTAATCAATAATTCAGGATGACGTTTTAAAAAAAGTTCTGTTTTAAATAATCCTTCGCTCAATTCTTTTTCTAATAAGGTTTGTGGAGTACCTTTGTTCAAAAATTCATTCGATAATCTCATGAATCTTGCTCTGAATTCTGGTGCTTCGTTTTCTGATAATTTTCAAATATTGGCTTCAATGTCTTCAATGATTTCAAGGAATTGAATGTACTTATTTTTGCTATATTTGTTACTAAAACCTTCACCCAAGCTTAGAATGTTAATGACTTTTTGTCGAAACTCTATATTAGAAATATTTAAAAATCATTGGTCAGGTTGGTCTTAAAAAAGAGCTAAGTGAATATTTAGATTCAATTCTTGTGTATCACCTTAGATATTGATAATGTTTTCGAATTTTCGTTCACGTTTTTTATTATTGTTAAAAACTTTTTTATTCAATTTTGTTTCTCTTTCAAGGCAATCTTCGATGATGTAATCTGGTACTTGTTCATTAAAATTATCAAGAGCCTTCTTGATGTTTTCATTAAGATAGTGTATTTCTGACTGGCAATCTATTATAAAAATATTCAAGATAGATTTTTGAAATTGATTAGTGGTCTCATTTAATGTATCTTTGTTTGTTTTGTTATTGAAATCAAAGCAAATTTGCTTGCTAATGTCAAAGATCTTTTCTGGGGAAACCCCATGAATTTTACATTTTATCAAAAATTCTTTCTGTAATGCAGCTGATCTGAGTTTTTTTACTAATTGATAATACTAATAATATTTTCATCAATATTACAATTTAACGTTAAGTTTATCCCTTGGGGCTAAGCATTTGTGACTTGCTCGGTAATAGTAAGAAAGTTGTGAAGCCTTTCAAAAATGCCGTTTGTGAAAGTTAGCTGTTATCCATTGGAAAAGACAAAGCACCGAAAATATAAATCAGATGTTCGGAATGTTTCGAAATTTTTTAAAGATTTATATCCAGCACTTTGAGAAAGTCGATATCTCTGTGGTTCCTGCAGATAAACTTTAACAGAAAAACAATTACCCATCTTCGTACAAGAACCGGAGAATGAAGAGCAACAAAGAGAGGTTGATAATGATGAAGTTAACGATGATGTCGAAATGAATGATGTTTCTTTTCCTGAAACAGACAAAGAATTAGCACTTTCCCACTTGAATAAATGCTTACAAGTTTTAAGTGAATCTCCAATAAGCTTCAAGCAAGCCCATACACGAGCGCAGAAAGAAGAAACAATAACAAGAGTAATTTCTGCATTGAAAATTGAACTTTTGATTTTGATTTCTTAAATGACGATAAAAAAGAAATTATAAATCATTTACAAGAAATTTTTAAAGCATCAGAAACAAATCAAAATCTCCGAATTAAAATTTTGACAATTCTAAGAGTTGGACCATTCAGAAAATCGAGGATACGTTTGGATGTTCAAATCACATGGCACGCAAAGCCGAACAATTAGTTGTAGAAGGTGGATTTTTAGCTTTTCCTAAGCCAAAAATAGGCAGGCGACTTTCTGTTGATATAAAAGATTTCGTTCAGAGCCTCTACAGAAACGATAACAATAGCCGTATCATGCCAGGAAAAAAAGACTGTGTTACAATGATGCTGGGAAAAAAGTTGAAGAGCAGAAACGGTTGATGTAATGCAATCTTGAAGAACTGCATAAATTTTTTAAAGAATCGTATCCTCAGCAGCCAATAGGGTTTTCAGAATTTGTGGAACTGAGACCAAAAGAACGCATATTAACTGAAGGAACCGGCTCCCATACCGTATGTGTGTGCACACTTTATCAGAGTGTAAAGCTGATGTTCATGGGAAGAGAAATCAGCGAGTCAGCGAAGGACGAATTTGTACCATTTCCTACCTACCAGGACTGGCTAGCTCAGTCAATATGCAATCCACCAACTGTACAATGCCACCTTGGATACTGTTCTTCATGTCCAGAAGATGCAAGCCTGAAAGATGTCTTAGAACTGCGTATTTTGAAAATGTCACAGAAAGCATTACTTTTAAACAATGGATACAAGTAGACTTCTCGAATCTCGTAACAGTCATCAAGCCTACAGAAGAGTTTGTCGAGTTTCTCGCTAAAGAACAGAAGAAACTCATTTTTCACAGTTTCATTGCACAAGAGCTGAGTAAGTATTTAATCGAAATGAAAGCTAATTTGAAAGTTGGCGAAATCTTAATAATTTGTGATTTCGCAGCAAATTATTCGTTCATAATTCAAGATTCTGCCCAGAGTTTTTATTGGACAAACAACCAAGTCATTGTTCATCCGTTTGTGGCTTACTACAAAGATTCAGAGCGAAAATACAGCACATCAGTTTTGTGATCATTTCACAAGTTTTGGAGCACAATACCCTAGCAGTGCATTTAAAAGAAATTTAAATGAAATAAAAAAAAAATTTAAAAGAAATTAATGGCTTTCTTGAGAGCAAACGTAGACCAAACAATAGAAAAAATGATTTATTTTTCTGACGGGGCAGCAGCTCAATATAAAAAACGAAAAAATTTCGTAAACTTAACACATCATGAAGTTGACTTCGGATGCAAAGGAGAATGGAATTTCTTTGCGACTTCGCATGGCAAAGGACCTTGCGATGGAGTGGGAGGGTCACTTAAAAGAGCGGCTGCTAAAGCAAGCCTACAACGACCTTTGGATAATCAAATCGTCAATGTCAAGGATTTAGTTCAATTTGCAAAGGGCTTGGAAAAAGTTCATGAGGCATTCTGTACACACGAAGAATACAGAAGAAGAAGCCCTTTTACAAGAACGATTTGACTAGTCGATTACCATTCTTGGGACCCAAAAATTCCATGCTTTCATTTCATTCTCAATGACGGAAATTATTGCAAAAATCTCTTCAAAGGCGAATGAAAGTCCTCAACCAATTGAGATAATGAGACTTTAAGTTCGCTCCTTACTGTCTGAGATCGGGTGTATCGTCTCGGCTTACGTTTTTAACTATTTTTCGAAAAATAAGGAAGATCCCATTCTTATATTCACAGGGCTTTTAGAGCATATTAGTGTAAGCTATACATCAACAAAATTAAAAGAAAATGAAAATCGAATTTTATTTTCATAATTCAGTTTAAACACTCGTTTCTGAAAAATCCAAAATTTTTTTGAAATTTATTTCGTTCCAAAAAATGTTATTTAAACGTGCGTCTTATTATAAATAATTTGTAAAAATTATTCCTAATGTCATCAAAATTACCAAAGTTATGAAAGTTAAAAAAAATATTACGTATGCACGAACTTCAGAGTTCAGGCTCTCGGGCGCTCTTAGCACTGGGATCGTCATGCCACGGCGCACGTTCTTCATTATTTTCGAAAACTAACAGAGATCCCATTCTGAAATTTACACGGTTTCCAGAGGACATCGTAAGCTATCAATAAAAAAATAAAGAAAAGAAGTAGTTTTTTTCAGAAATTCAGTTTAAAAATTTGTTTTTGAAAAATCCAAAAAGTTTTTGATTTTTTTTTATATTTCTTCAAAACTGCATCTTATTACGAATGATTTAAAAAAATACACCTTGATAGCATTAAAATCACTAAAGTTATGAAAGTTAGAAAAAGACCAAAATTTTTAATTTTTAATATCTCCCATGTTTTTTGAATTTTTCAAAAATCTTTTTAGAGTTTTTTTTCAACACCTAAGAGAACAAATACGATGATTTTCATCAACATTACTAACAATAGCTTAAATTCTTTAGATGATTTGACATGGAATTGCTCAGAAGGATCGCAAGCGTCTAGGACATGTAATGGATCTGCAAAGACTCTTAAACCCGTAAAAGGGAGGGAGTATAAACAAATAAAGAAGAAGAATTATGAGAAGAGTTTTGATTTCAAGGAATGAAAGTGTGTGTAAATGAGGGAAAGAGATGTGCTAGAAACTCTAATTTAGCGAGACGCAGGGACTTTGCGTCTCAGGCCGAAGCTAACTGCTAATTTAAGGGTTAATTCCTTGGAAGACAAGTTGGCAGAGTTACGACGAAAATATTCATGGCATTATGCATACGCTTAGGTGAGCCCCGGTGGTCGTGCTAATAAAAATTAAAAAGTCTAATTGCGAAAGGTCGCGAGCTCTCAGTAGTGCTTTTTAAGGGGGCGTCTCTATCAATTTTCGGGACGCAGTCAGCCGAAATTCGGCCTCTCGTCTTCGTCATTATGACTCGTTGAAAAATGTTTGAATATCATAGCAACCATTTGGTAATGAAACCGATTAAAAATTAGTGGAATTCTTTAAGGTTGGAGCTGACTTATCAGAAGACTTATCAGAAAGTTGGAGAAGTAATTTTAGTTCATATTAATATCCCTCAGACCTGCCAGCGATATTCCAAGTTTAAAAAAGTGAAAAAAGTGACCTATATTTTTAGTGGGATATGATATTCTGAAACAAAGGTTCACTGTATTTTAAACTTTGAAAACTGAAATTTTTAAACATTTATTTTGAACACTTCATTTAGAATTGATCGTTCTTGTGACCGTCGAGAGTATTAAAATGTTCAATTTTGAGCCTGAACTCTTTGAAAAACACTTTTTCAGTTTTGTAGAATTCACATATATTTTCAGTCGTTAAATTATAGATCGTTCTATTTTAAACGAAGCTTTCAATCTAAAATTATTTAATTTCGAACGCTTGAATCAAATTTTTTTTTATTCTGAACGTTCTCACAAATTATTATTCGATAAAAGCACTTTACATTCGGCGTTTTATAATTTTAAACTTAAAATTATAGCGTGCTCTATAATAGTGCATTATACACCACTTGCTATAAGGATCATTAACTACCTATATTCACATACCATTAGGTATTAGATGACCCTTATGACAAGCGGCGCATAATGTACTGTTATAGAACACGCTTCAGTCGTCGAATTCTGAATAATTAAATCTAAACTTAATCACTTAAAAAGGACTGAAAATTATTATTGCTTTAATAATCGTTTTCGAAATGAAATTTCGGGTACCAATGAAAATCTTTCTATGTACTTTTACCGACGCTCTGGTGGTTTGGATTCCACCTTAAACTGTAGGTCCCCTCAAAAGAGTAGCGACCTCCAAGCGATTAGCACCTCGACATGTTTAAGGCTTCAACTTTATAAAGATTAAATTCGTTTAAATGTGAAGGTTTTCATTTTGAAAACAATTTGAATTTAAAACTAAACAATACTAAATATTTCTATCTGAAATCATTCCATTATAAACGGTATCATTTGGAAATATTTTGATTTAAAACGATCCAAATTTTAAATTATTAGATTTTGAACTCTGAAATTAAATTGATTTGATTTCGCAAGATTTTCATTTTCATTTGTTCTATTTCAAATGCACTCCTGTAAATTTGAAAATGTCCAATATTTTGAGTACTTCAATATGAAATAATATTCAATTGATAACGTATCAAACTTAAAATCCTTAATTTATCAAGTGGTTCGTTCTGAAACTTTACAATTATTTTAAATATTTAAAAGTGAAGGGATTTAAATTCGAATATTCTTAATTATAAACTGTTCAATTTAAAATACACTGGACTTCGAATTGTCCAATTACGAAATTTTTTATATGAAATAATTCAATTTTCTACATATAAAAAAATTCTTCAATTTTCAACACTTTGATCAAAATTTGTTTAATTTTTAAAGTTTCAAGCCAAAAATTGCTGAATTATTAAGAATTTCAATTTGAAATGATCCACTTTTGAAGATTTTAGTTTCAAATTGTACAATTTTGAACAATTTCACTTTTAAACCAAAAGCTGCATCTTTCAATCTGAAATTATTCAATTTTAAACTATATGAGATTGTAGAACGTCTGAGGCTTGAAGTTTTGAAAAATTAAATGTTCAAGTGTCAAGGCTTTTGGTAAACAAAAAAAATTAATTTAAAAAAATCGCTCCAAAGTAGTTTGGTGGGCGCGTTCATTATATGGTGTATCTTTGATTATGATCATTTCATGAACACTGTGCTCCCTCATAGAGAATTGTTTTGTTACAAAAAAAAAATCATTGAGAAGAATCCAGCTGTTATATTTTCTATGAGTATGATTAAAAAATGGTATGATAGGAGTATTTTGGTTTGTAAAAAGTGCCTGAGGAGACGGGAAAGGCGATTTCGCCTGCGTTTTTTTTATTATTTATTGTCTCTGATTTATTTCTTATTTTTATATTTAGAATATTCGTGAATTTCAAAAATTGAGAATATTTTATCCTTTAAACGTTAAACAAATTGAAAAACAAGTATATACTATAATTTTATTTTATCATACAGGCATATCAAATACATCAATCGATCTGTCTCATCATAAAAAATAAATTCAGTAATTACAGAATTGGTATATTCACAAAAATAAGAAAGTTTTTCTCTTACAAACGTTAGAAAAATTTACGAATCTGAACATATCATAACTCCATTTGGTCATAGAGTGCTTCTAAATATATCAATCCATTCATATCGTCAAAATAAACAAATTTGGTATTATTATGTTGCTATATTCCTAATATTTGAAAATTTGTTATTTATGAACGAAAAATTAAAAACTTTGAAAATCTTCAAAGACGACACTTTTTGTATGGAGTTAGTTATAAACATTCTATTGAATTATATCAAATAAATACCACCCCGTGTTTGAAAAAATTCTGGTTACAGAGCCTGGTATTACTGCCAATACTTTAATAAAAATTCTTAAATTTTCGAATTTTTCAAATCCATTTTTTGCCTTTCTCATGATATTTAATGAATGAATCTCAACTTTTTTTTGTAAAAAAGAATGTATTTCATTAAAATCTACGTACAATTTTTTTTCCATATTATAATTAGAAGTGCAAAAAAATTCACATCTAAAACGATTTTTGAGAATAATATAGAATCGTAAAACCTCATTTCTGGATTCTGAGGTTGAATTACCTGTATGTGAAGATATGTTAAAAAATAAGGTTCGAAAATTTTCATCGTTACGAAGCTTCCTCTATGAGGAAGCAAAACAATAGTAAGTATTTCTATCTAAAATCATCCCATTATAAACGCTATAATTCGAAAATATTTTGATTCCTAACGACTGAAATTTTAAATTATTCAATGATGAATGTTTCGAATTTAAAATTGTTGAATTTTAAGGGATTGAATCTAACTTGAATTAACCATGAATGACTTAAATACCTTCAATCTGAAATTATTCAATTTTCAATATCTGAAATTAAATTGATTTGATTTCGTAAGATTTTCACTTTTATTTGCTCTATTTCAGATGCACTCATGTGAATTTCAAAATGTCCAATATTGTGAATGTGTCGATATGAAATTATATTCAATTTGCAACATATCAAACTTAAAGTCTTTCATTCATCAAGAAGTTCGTTCTAAAATTTAACAGTTTTAAACATTTAAAAGTGGAATGATTGGATTTCGAATGTTTTCAATTTTAAACTGTAAAATTTTGAATTAACTGAACTTTAAATTGTCCAATTCTAAAAGTTTTCATATGAAATCATTCAATTCTCAACAAAGGTATAAAAAAATTCTTCAATTTTAAATATTTTGATTAAAATTTATCCAATTTGGAAAGCTTCAAGCCAGAAATTGGTGAAGTATTAATAATTTCAAATTCAAATGATACACTTTTGAATATTTGAATTTGAAATCATAAAATTCTGAGCTTTTCAATTTGAAATTAAAAAATGTGAAATTATCTTTATTTACAGCAAACGTGGAAAAAGCGACTTGCTGCCAGGCTTGATCTTCTCCAACTGACATTGGAATATTTCACTTTCAGTTAAAGAAAACTTTAAAATCAGGAAATGAAAAAAAATACAACTTTGAGCATAATTAAAATAAAATCCAGCCTCAAGGGAATTGGTTTAAACGTTTGATAGAGTGATTACATTTTTCCATTTCCTTCCCATCAGGAAAAGATCGGAGGAGGAACGGAAAGAGAAACGTAATTTGTGTCGTAATTCGATTTTCTTTTCGAAGCAAGACGGCAATATCGCGCCCTGAATTTCCACTCGTCGAACCTTTCGGTTAGGTGATATTGAATCCACTTTTGGTCTCCCATTACGGAGTCACGGTGTTTCGACTGCAGTGTGATACGAAAAGAGAAAAAGAAGCACAAATCGCTGCCAAGGGTACGCTGGGGTATCATCGTGATAAAATATTGCTGTTCACCCCTATCTTATTTTTCTGGCACAAGACGATTTTCAGCTGCGAGATACGTGTTTCCCCTTCCTGCAGACGCGAGAATCAGAATCTTGGGTGATTTACTGAATATTGTTATATGAGGAGCAAAGAAATTAATAATTAAGTTTTTATCAGTCGATTCACATTTAGCAAGGGCTGCCACAACCTAATTTACTTAAAAAGATTAGTAAAAGTGGGCGGCAGGCGTCTACAAAAAAGGGTTTCATAGCCCATTAAGTCGTTAAACTCCCCCCCCCCCCCAATCACTTCCACACATTTCCACCTCCAGCATTTCCCCTCTCAACCTCTCATTTCCCTAGTTAACCTCCCCTCCCCTTTCCTTCTCCTCGTTTCCCTCCATTCCCCTTACTTCCTCGTCCCTCATTTCCCTTTGCTCCTACTCATAACCCCTCATTAACCCTTGCGATCCAACACATCCTTCTCCACAGTCTCCCTTACTTCCCCTCATTACCCCTTACTTTCCCTCATTTCCCTCCCCTAACTTCCCTCATTCCCCTTCCCAATCTTCCCTCATCCCCCATCCCTTTTTACCCCTCATTTTTCCTCACTTCCACTTTTTTATATGGCGGACGAGCACTTGATCGAGACCATAAGGATTTCTGCTCGGGGCTACGAAACCCTAAAAAGTGAAAAAAGTGACCAAAAGTGACTGATTTCTACTCCAAAAGGTGACTAAAATTTACTGAAAGCTACTCATGTACATTAATAATGTGACTTGATGTTCTTTTGAATTCAGAAGAACTCGATGAAATTAATCAGAATTCCAGGTGAATTTTAACGAATCTAAGATAAATTCATGAGAATTCAAAATTAATTCCAAGCAATTCAAGTTAAATTCAAAAGAGTTCAAATGAATTGAAAAAATCCAAAAAATTCCATTGATTTCAGTGAAATTAGAATGAATTTAGAAGAATTCAAAAGGGTTTAATAGGATTTGATGAAATTCATACGAATTCAAGCTTAATTTAAAAGAATTCAGGGTGAATTTAGGATAATTCAAGTGACTGAAACAAGTTTAAAAAAATCCTTTAAATTCAGATAAATGGATGTGATCAGAATTATTGAATTTAAGGAAAATGAGAAGAAATCAATGTAATTCATAAAAATTCTGAGTAAATTTGAAAAAAAATTCAAGTTAATTTAAAACAATACGAAATATTCTAATATCTGCATTGAATTCATTAAATTTGGACTGAAGTCACAGAAACTCAAGGGAATTTAAAATAATTTAAAATAAATCAGGACAAATTAATAAGAATTCTGGCTGAATTCTAAATAAATTCAAAAAATTGAAAATATTCCACTGATTTCAGTAAAATTAGCAAATTTAGAAGAACTCATGGGGATTTCAGAGAATCTGATGAAACTCATATGAATTGAAGATTAATTTGAAAGAATATCTTCTTATGAGTAGCATAGAAATCAATAATTAAATTTTTATCAGGCGATTCACATTTAGCAAGGGCTGCCACAGCCTAATTTACTTGAAAAAATTAGTAAAAGTAGGCGGCAGGCGCTTACAAAAAAGAGTTTCCTAGCCTATTTAGTCGTTAAAAAAGTCATTTAAATCTCCCCCACCCCCCTACTTCCTCACGTTTCCCCATCCAGCATTTTTCCTCCCATCCTCTTATTTCCCTAGCCACCTACCCCTTCCCTTCCCCTTGTTTTCTCCATTCCCCTTACTTCCTCCTCCCTCATTTCCCGTTACTTCTACTCATAACCCCACATTACCCCTTGCTGCTCCACCCCACCCTTCTCCGCAGTCTCCCATACTTCCCCTCATTTCCCCTTACTTTCCCTCATTCCCCTCCCCAGGCGTACACCATTCCCTTCCCCTACCTTCCCTCAACCTCCCCCCCTCTCAACCCTCATTTTCCTTCACTTCCACTTTCTTATATGACGGACGGACACCCGATCGAGCCCATGTAAAAATATTTCGTCCTGGATTTGTCTTCACGATGTAACATTTTGTCTTTAAGACAATGAAGTCTAGCTCCGTCTCATAAGCCAAACTTCATAGATATCAAATTTTGTCTTACGTTTATGGTTATAGCTGACAGTTGTGAGACGAACTGAACTTGTCTCAAAACAGGAAGATTTTTGTTACATCTTGGCTAAAGGTCAATAAAAAAGGACCAGATAATCTGCCTTAGATTTGAGATGAATTTTTTGTTTAATTTAAAAAATGGCTATTTAGAAGTACAAAGATCAGAATTTGTGGGACTTTACGACTATAGCCATCTAAAATTTCCTTCAAAAAGGTTAATATTGTAGTTTTCTATGAGGCTCTCCTAAACCGTAAGAAATATGGAAAAACGTACAAACTTTTGGAATTTTCGTCAAACAAGTGTGATAGTATCAATGAATGGAATAACATGAATTTATTTATTATGCGTATTGTATAATAAATTTAAAAAATTGTTCAAACTTAAGTAAGAATTGGCTTTTATGACGGTACGAGGATGACCCTTTTCGCCAGGACAGGTAGGCATTGGAAACTTTTTTTCTGGTTCAAGAGATAAATAAAGTCTGTCTCCGTCTCATAAGCCAGACTTCACAGACATCAAATTTTGTCTGACGTTTATGATGGTTACAGCACACAGTGGCAAGGCGGACTGAACTTGTCTCAAAACATGAAGATTTTTGTTATACCTTGGCTAAAGGTCAATAAAAAAGGACCACATAATCTGCCTTAAATTTGAAATGAATTTTTTCTTTAACTTTAAAAATAGCTATTCGAAAGTTAAAAGATCAGAATTGGTGCGTCTTCACGACTATGGTCATCTAAAATTTGCTTCAAAAAGGTTAAAATTGTAGTTTTCTATAAGGCTCTCCTTAACCGTAAGAAATAGGGAAAAACGGACAACATTTTCCGAATTTTTGCCAAACAAGTGTAATAGTATTAACAAATGGAATAAAATGAATTTATTTAATATGCGTACTGTATAATAAATTTATGAAATTGTTTAAACTTAAATAAGGATTAGCTTTTTTGACGGTATCAGGGTGACCCTTTTCGCCAGGGCAGGTAGGAATGGAAAACCTTTTTCCTGGTTCAAGAGATAAATAAAGTCTAGCTCCGTCTCATAAATTCATTGAATTCATTAAATTTGGAGTGAATCTACAAAAACTCAATGGATTTTAGAAGAATTTTAAAGAATTCAGGATAAATTAATAAGAAGTCTGTCTGAGTTCCAAATTAATGAAAAAAAACAAAACAAAATATTTCACTGATTTTGATAAAATTAGCAAATTTGAAAGAATTCATGGGAATTGCAGAGAATTCGATGAATCTCATATGAATTCAAGATTAATTTAAAAGAATTCAGGGTGAATTTAGAATAATTCAAAAGAATGGAACAAATTTTTTAAAATTCCGAAAACTCTAATGAATTCAGATAAATAAGAGTGAATAGAATTAGAGACTTCGAGGAATTTATGGAAAATGAGAAGAGTTCGATAAAATTCATGAGCAATTCAATTTTTTTTAACTCATTGAATTCATTAAATTTAAAGTGAATTTACAAAAATTCAACGGGATTCATAAGAACTTAGAATGAACTCAAAATAATTAAAGTTAAAATGAAAACGATTTAAATAGAATTAAAAAAAAATTCCACAGGTTTCAGAAAAATTGGAGTGAATTTATAAGATTTTAAGGAAATTTCAGAGAATTCCAGGGAATTTATATAAATTCAAGATTAATTTAAAGGGATTCAGGGTGATTTTAGAATAATTCAAGTGAATGGAACACAGTTTTTAAAATTCGAAAAGAATTCCACTGAATTCAGATTAACGAAAGTTAATAGAATTAGTGAATTTAGAAGAATTTGAGGAAAATGAGAAGAAAATGATGAAATTCATAAAAATTCTAGGTTAGTTTTCGAAAAATTCAAGAGATCTGGAAATAATTCAAAAATATTTTAAAAATTTACTGAGTTGATTACAATTAGAATGAATTTACAAAAATTCAAGGAAATTCACCAAAGAATTTTTAGAAATTCAAGATACATTGATAAGAATTCTGGCTGAATTCGAAATAAGTTGAAAAAATCCAAAATATTCCATTGATTTCAGTAAAATTAGAGCAAATTACGGAGAATTCAGAAAAATTCTAGAGAATTTGATGAATTTCGTATGAATTGAAGATTAATTTCAAATAATTCAGAGTGACTTTGAAATAATTCAAAAGAATTTCAAAAAATTGAAGTAAACTTAAAAAAATTCAAAACTATTTAAAAAATGCATTGAATTCATGAAACATAGAGTGAATTTTCAAACATTCAAGGAAATTTATAAGAATTCAAAATAATTCAAGTTAACTTCAAAAGAATTCAAATCAATTGAAAAAATTTAAAAAATTCCATTGATTTCAATAAAATCGGAGTGAATTTAGAAAAATTCAAGGAAGTTCAAGAGACTTTGACAAAATTCTCAAGAATTTGTGTAGATTGAACAAAATTTAAAAAAACAAAAAATTTCCATCGAATTGATTAAAATCGGAGTGAACAGAATTCAGGACGAATTCAACAGAATTCAAGTGCAATTGATAAAAAAATACAAGAAGTAGAATAAAAAAGAATTAATTAGATGAAATTCGAGTGAATTTAAAGGAATTTAAGGAACGTGAGAAGAATTCTATGAAATTGATCAAAATTTAAAGTGAAATTGATAAAAGACGATTAAAAAAATTATCTTGATTTACGAATGTTCTTATAAAGAAATTTTCAACAGTAATTTTATTTGACCTTTTAAAAGCACGAATTCTACTTTTTTGACTATTTTTTTCTTATCTCGCGTCGTTTGGCTCAGAAATTAGAATACAAATATCCCAATACTATTTTCTATACTTAAAAAACAAACTATGGTATGCCTTCAACAAAAAAATATTTACTGGCAAGTTTACAGGTCTTCGTAAAAGCAACCATTTTGATACCTTAACTTTTTTTCGTATCTTGCGTTATTTGGCTCAAAATTTGAATTTAGGATTTTTCAAGGAAATTCAAAAAGTTGTTATGACAATCTTGTAGGGCTTGCAAAAAGAAACGTTTTTCTTCTCCTGACTTTTTTTTCATATCGTGCACTGTTTGGCTTAAAATTTTCATTTTCTTTTCTTTTTTCGAATATTGTAAATACTTTAAGTCTCACAATTTTCTTTTAATCGAAAAAAGTCATAGTGATAAATTTTTCGACTTTCTGAATACTACGAATATCCGTAGCAACAAAGCGGGTAGCTCGCAAACTCGCGTACATATTTTGCATTTATTTTTAAATATACGTGGGAAATCCTCTTTTTATTAATTAGTCTGCATTATTGGAAAAGGCCCATCCTTTATGATAAAAAGAATCTACATTTGTACAAAATAGTTCATACGGTCCTGACTGTTTTTATCGTAGAAATTCTCGGAAGAGTCTCAGACCTGAATTTAATATTGGTTAGCACTTGAGTTTTCTGTTTCAGTTTATTGAAGGAAAAATGACTAAAGTGATCATTTCATTTGAAAAGGTGACTATAGTGACTAAAAGTCACTTAAGTGACTGTGTAGCAGCCCTGTATTTAGCCCTAAAAAAAGGGACGATGTTTTATGGATCTGCTGAAGGAAGAGTCACATCTAATTTTTTAAATAACAATTAGCTTACTTAGTTTGGTAGAGAAGTTTAAGTTTCTGTTTGTGAAAGTTTGTGATTTAATTTTTCTCGGGTTCGCTGGACGTGAATAATGCACGAGTGAGATGATGATAATGGTAACAACAGCTTGAAGTTAAAATACATAAAATATCGTGAGGACAGCGAGTAGCTTGAGAGGAGCGTTTACTTCTCTCTTTAACGCTTACTCAAAGCCTCACCGACGTCATTTGCACTTCACGACTTCCTCTGGGGTATATCCGCGAGGACGATGTCTGAGACAAAGGGGGTAAAAGGTGGAGTAAAAGAGAGAGAAAAAGTCTGACACGAGACTGACAGTCGGATTTGTACTTTTTAAGTAAAGTCCGCTGGAGTCACTATTCTTTCTTATTTTGCAGTGTGATCAGGAAAGGCATGGATTCTGTAATATGCATCGAAAGAGGGGAAAAAGAAATTGCTTACGTTCGATTCAAAAGAAAATTTGATTCATTTAAGATTCAGATAACCAATTGAGAATCTAGATAGGTGGCTAGGATAAATATCACTTTTCACTACCAAAATTGATTTTCGATCCTTAAGCAGGGCTGCCACTTGAAAAAGTTAGTAAAACTGGGCGACATGCGTCTACAAAAAAGGGTTACGAACCCCCCCCCCCCCCTCACTCGCCCTTCACTTCCCATCACTCTCACTCTACCCCTACTACCTCCTCCCACTTCCCCACCCATCTCGTCGATTCTCTTCCCACCATTCTGCATCCCCTACCCGAACCACCCCTCCCAACATTTTCTCACTTACTCATCCACTTCTCACCCCTACTTTCCATCACTTATCACTCCCACCCATACCTACCCACATCATTCTTAAAATCACATCCCCCCTCACCACCCTCTTGCTCTACTTACTACCCCTCCCATCACTTGCCACTCTACCCCTCCCGACCTGTCCCCCCACACGACACCTCCACTTCCCCTCCTACCCTTCTACACCTCCTATCCGAAATTCCCCTCCCAACATTTCCTCACTTACCCATCCACTTCTCATCCCTACGTCCCATCACTTACCACTCCTCACACCATCCCTCCCCTCGCCATCGTTAAATTCCCATC
>JAUMHM010000088.1:9083320-9094153 GCA_032362435.1 Melikaiella ostensackeni
CTCTTAAGCACTCCTGCACCCAAACTTCCCCTCCTATCCCTCACCAACCCCCACTTTTCGTACTCTCCCACCTTCACTTGTCCCTCCTCCCCAACCATCACTGCCCTTTCCACCATTTTTCACTTGCCTACCCTACCACCCACAACCTCACTTCCTCTCCAGGGAAAAAAGTACGACGGACAGACGGACACCGGATGGAAACTATAAGGGATTCTGCCCGGGGCTAAGAAATCCTAAAAAGTGAGAAAGTGACCTACTTCAAGAAAAAAGTGATCAACATTGACTAATTTATAACCAAAAAAGTAACTACAATTGACTAAAAGTGACAAATACGTATTAATAATGAGAATAATTTTCTTTTGAATTCAAAGGAATTCGATAAAATTTATAGAAATTCCAGGTGAATTTTAACGAATTCAGAACAAATTCATAAGAATAGAGAGTAATTTCAAAACAATTAATGTCAAATTCAAAAGAATTCAGGGTAAATTCAAAAAAATTCGAATGCATTGAGTTTTCTTCAAGAAATCCAAAATATCCCAGTGATTTAATTAAAGTTGGATGGAGTAAATTTAGAAGAACTCAGGTGATTCAAAAATTTTTGATGAAATTCATAAGAATTTGAGTGAATTGAACAAAATTTTAAAAATCATAATAAAATTCTTAAATTGAGTAAAATGGGAGTGTATTGAATTCTGGGCAAATACAATAGCATTCAAGAAAATGAAAAAAAATAATTTTTTAAACAATAAATTCATTAAATATGGAATGATCTTAGAAGAGTTCAAGGAAATTCAGAAGAATTTGATGAAATGCATAAGAATTCAAGGTGAGCTCAAAAGACTTCAGAGTGGATTAGAAAAACTAAAAAAAACCACTTAATTCAGCAGAAGTGAGTGAATTTAAAAGAAATCAAGTGAATAAAAAAATTCAGGGTAGATCAAAAAATTCAGGGCAAACTAAAAAAAATCAGATGAATTCCAAAAAATTTAAAAGAACTTAGGATAAATTAATAGAAATTCAGAATGAATTCCAAATCGATTCAAATGAATTGAACGAATTTAGAAAATAAAAAATATTCCACTGATTTCCGTCGAATGGAAGTGAATTTAGAAGAATTCAAGGAAATACAAATGAATTTGACGAAATTCATAAAAATTTGAGTAAATTGAACAAAAATTTGAAAAATAAAAAAGCAATTGATTAAATAAAATTTGAGTGAATTTAGAGGAATCGACGGAAATGAGAAAAATTCGATGAAATTCATAAAAATTCAAGTTAATTGAAAACAGTTTAAAAATATTTAAATATTCATTGAATTCATTCAGATTGGAGCGAATTTAGAAGAATTCAAGGAAATTTGAATAAATTTGATGAAATTTATAAAAATTTGAGTGATTTGAACGAAAATTTAAAAAAAAATGAATTAAATAAAATTTGAGTGAATTCAGAGGAATTTGAAGAAAATGAAAGAAATTCGATGACATTCATAAAAATTCAAATGAATTGCAAACAGTTAAAAAATATTTAAACATTCATTGAATTCATTAAGACTGGAGTGAATTTAGAAGAATTCAGGGAAATTTAAAGGAATTCGATGAAATTTATAACAATTTGAGTGATTTGAACGAAAATTCAAACAAAACAAAAAATGAATTAAATAAAATTTGAGTGAATTTAGAGAAATTTGACGGAATTCAAAAGACTGATGAAATGCATAAGAATATAAGGTGAGTTTAAAAAACTTTAGAGTGAATTTAAGAAGATAAAAAAGTCCATTGAATTGAGTAGAATTGAGTGAATTCGGAAAAGATTCAAGTAAATTCAAAAAAATTCATTGCGAATTAAAAAAAAAATTGAGGATGAATTGCAAATCATTCAAATGAAATGAACCAAATCCAAAATATTTCATTGTTTTCAGTCAAATGGGAGTGAATTCAGAAGAATTCAAGATAATTCAAGAGAGCTTCATGAAATCCAAAAGAATTAGAGTGAATAGAGTGAAACAAAAAATTTTAAATAAAAAAAAAACCGAAGAATTAATTAAATTTGGAGTAAATTTATGAAAATTCAACTGAATTTAAAAGATATCAGGGTGAACCTATAAATTTCAAGAGACTCCCAAAGAATTCAGGATAAATTAATAGAAATGCAGGGCGAATTCCAAATGAATTTAAAAAATCCAAAATATTCCATTTATTTCAGTGGAATTGGATTGAATTTAGAAGAATTCAAAGTAATTCAAGAGAATTCAATAGAAATAATAAGAATTAAGATTAATTTGAGAGAATTCAACAGAATTTAAAGGAATTCTAAAGACGTCAAAGGAATTCAAAATAATTCAAAGGAATTCACAACAATTGAAGAAAATTCAGAAGGAGGTAGAGACCTGAATTCAATAGTAGTTAATCCTTAAGTTCTCTGTTTGAATTTATTGAAAGGAAGGTGACTAAAGCGATCTTTCCATTTAAAAAATTGACTATAGTGACTGTATCTTAAAAAAGTGACCAAAAACTGATCTGAGAAAAAAAAGTGACTAAAACTAATAATGAAGACTAATTGATGAAAAGAGAATTTTCCGCGTGTATTTAAAAATAAATGCGAAATATGCACGCGAGTGTTCGAACTGGATTGACTCTTACGGGATTTTCAGTGTCATTCTTCTCCTAATTTTCTGTCCGGTGTCTTTAAAGGGCAGGGCTGTCTGCCCTTTAAAGACACCAGGCAGAAAATTAGGAGTCAAAAATCATCATCAAAACAGTGAAGAATGACACTGAAAATCCCATAAGAGTCAATCCAGTTCGAACACTCGCGTGCATATTTCGCATTTATTTTTAAATACACGCGGAAAAGTCTCTTTTCATCAATAATTAGACTTCATTATTAGAAAAGGTCCATAACTTACGATAACAAAAATCTACAATTGCACAGAATTAAGATAATTATTATTATGTATTCCTACTGCAAATAGTTCATATGGCCCTGATTGTTGACATTGGAGTCGCTCCGCCATGTGTCCAAGGCCATTTTAGGCAAGACCAAAGTCGGACTTTTATGGGATTTTCAGTGTAATTTCAGAATATCCCTGACTTCTTTCCTGACTTTCCATAAGATGAAAAAGTTCTCTGCAGAATAGAGAAACGGTTAACTTCTGCAGCAGATGCCTCTAAAATAAAACATCCATTGCTTGACACAGCCGCGGAGAATAAAAACTTCCGGACGCAGAAAATATAAAATTCATCCCTGATGGTCTTGTGAGTGACGAAAGACTAATTATTATTACAGTGGCTTAACGAACTCCTTAATCGTGATCGTTAAAAGTAAAAGCAGCGAGGAGCTAGCAACCGTTACTCGATGCAGTAGGACCGGAAGACACGACGGGTTGTAAAAATAAAGGAAATTTATTTGCGCAATTTGAGTCGGAGTCGTGAGAGAGCGTATGTTCAAAGCCTGCAATCATCCCCACGTCGAGAGAATCCTTCCCCAGTCTCCCTATAGGTACTCTTCTTGGAGAGTGGCAATATAGTTTCCCTAATGGCGCTTAAAAAAATCTTAAAAAGACGATATTAAGAATGTGACTACGGGTGGAGGAAGGAACTAAAGCAGCTCGAGGAGGGACACCCTGGAAGGTGCCACGAAGCAAGGGAGAAAAAGAGGAAAAGAGGGTGAAAGAGAGAGATATAGAGAGGTGGAGAGTGGATACAAGCCCAGGATGAGGGACCTACGAGTCTGGTTAATCGCCGTAAGACAACCGGAGAAATGAGCGAACAGTGCCGAGGGGTTGGTCACAAGGACCTGGGAGGGTGTGAGGGTTGAATTTAAAGGAGTGTCGAGTAGCGGGCAAAAAACGCGAAGAAATTAAAGATGAACCTTCTGCGAAATGGGGCGTGAGTTTATAAGGACTCTTTCCTTCTCGCTCGATCTTCCAAATCCCTAACACCAGACTTTGTCTGCTTGAGACGGTGAGTAATAGTCTTCCTGGTCGTCGATTAAACATCCCACGCGCCACGATTGCTTCCTTGATAAACTCTTCCACAATCGTGTGAGAAATATTTCAAATATCTAGCTTGGTAATTCAATTTTCACTAACCTGAAACAGAAAAAACAAGAAAAAATTAGACACTTGCAGAACATTTCTTATATGATAAGTCAATCGAATAACAACTTAAGAGAATTTAGAGAAAAAATGGAAAACAAGGAGGTAAGGAGTATGGAAGAGGAAAGAGTAGATACGCTGCTAGAAAAACTCAAAAGAGTGATTGATAAGGTCATTATAGAACCAAACAACCTTCCTATGGCAAAATAATATTTTCAAAGGATTTGACATAATTCTAGGATTCGAATTGATTTTGGAGTATGGTAAAGTTATGGAAATTATTGAAAATTGATAGAAATGTTTGAGAATATTTGAAACATCAAAAAATTTATGGAAATTTAAGAAAATGCTTGCAGCTTTTGGAAATCTGGAAAACTTTTTGAGGGTAATGGAAATTTATGAAGTTTCTAAGCTTGTTAAGTTTTAATCAGGGTCGAGAATTCTTATCACATTTATGAAGCAATGAATGGTCTTTTCCTATCTTAAAGACCCAACTGCAGGAGGCTGGTGCCCTCTTCAGTTTACAACACAAACCGATCATAACTCCTTTAATTCTGGCTTTGTTATCATACCTTTTTTTGAATGACTCAAGTTTGGTGGGACTGACGTTATGAATGGACACTCCACCTTATGACGATTTAGCTGCTTAGTTTGGACATAATTTTATAGTTATTGCATACATTCCTCGCATCAAGTTGTAGTTTGGTGTATACTTTTAACAATGAGCTATACAAATAGTAATGTAGCCTCGGATAGGATTGACACTTTTGTTGACGGAAGGAATACCCTCAGAAAAGTTTCAGGAAATGAATGGAGATTGGGTGTTTGAAGTACTAAACGTGTAAATGATCTTAAGGAAGGGAAATTGCGGGATATAATGCGCGCACGGAAGCTAGATATTTTATGTGTACCGGAAACAAAGAAGAAGGGATGTGAGGTGAGAAAGATAGAGAACGGACTCGAACTTTGGTCGGGAGTAGATAATGAATCGTATGGTAGCCAAAGAGTCGGTTTGCTTATGATTGAGAGAGCAAAACAGTATGTCAAAAAGTTTGAATGTGTATCTCCTAGATTATTATGGGTTAGAATGAAAGTGGAAATCAAAAGGCTATTTATTATAGCACGTTACGCTCCAGTTGATGGTGACAGCAGTGATGTAAAAGATACCCTTTGGAACTAGTTAAATGATATGATAGGTACTTGCGATCCTGGGGAAAGCATCATTATACTCGTAGATATAAATAGCTGGGTTACTGTGCAACGCGAAGGTACCGACAAGGTACTTGGTCATTCTGGAAGCTCAGAAACAAACGGTTACGGGGAGAAAGTGGTTA
Organism: Melikaiella ostensackeni; assembly: GCA_032362435.1. Taxonomy (NCBI): domain Eukaryota; kingdom Metazoa; phylum Arthropoda; class Insecta; order Hymenoptera; family Cynipidae; genus Melikaiella; species Melikaiella ostensackeni. The sequence goes on from JAUMHM010000088.1 coordinate 9,088,751, forward strand.
GTTTATGCTTAGAAAAAGGCTTGTTTATTACAATTACTTGGTTTACAGATGAAATGAACCACATATATACTTGGTACAGAGGCGAAAGGCACAGTATGATTGAGCGGTATGATTTGTTGTAGCTGATGAGAGACTGAGAAGGCTAGTAGGAGATACAAGGGTTATGAAAGTTTCTGAATGTGGAACGGATCACTACCTCATAGTTTCAAAAATAAGCTTAGGTCAAGGATGGAGGAGAAGAATAATTTATAATAAATCGAAGCAAACGCGAGTTAAGATACAGAATTTGTAGAAGCCAGAAGTACAATAGTAAGTGAATCAAATAACAAGTTAAGAGATTTCAGAGAAAAAATGGAAAAGGAGGAGGTAAGGAGTATGCAAGAGGAAAGAGTAGATACGCTACTAGAATAACTTAGAAGAGTTATTGATAAGGTGAGAGAGACTGTGAGACCAAAAGGAAATAGAGACGTGTTAGGAGAGTTTAGTGAGACGATAAATGCAGGGAAAGTGAAGACATGATGAAAGAGAGTATAAAAAAATGAAGAAAAGAGGAAACAGAGAAATGGAAATTCAACAGGAGAAAAAGAGATCACGAAATAGTGTGAGTGAAAAAAGACAGAGAGAGAAGGAAAGATATATGGAAGAGGTCTCGAAAGCGGTAAAGAAAGGCAGGGAATGGCAAGTGATAAACAGGGAAAGAGAAGGAAGGAAAGGCATAAATGAGGAAATCGGGATGGACGAGTGGACGAAGTATTCCAAGACAGTGTTGGATGGCGTGGAAAATAGAGTAAAGGGTGAAGGAAAAAGGGCGGTAGCGGGGGACGAGGACAGTGGAAATGAAATTAGTAGGGAAGAGGTGAATGAAGTAATCCCATGGCTGAAAAGGAACAAGGCAACAGGTGAGGATGACTTAGAGAATGAAGCACTGAAATATAGTGGAGAAGGGGTGAAAGAAAAGATGTGGAGGATTTACAATAAGATTTGGAGAAACGAAGGTTGGCCGTTGATAAAGGAAGGAGAGGGAAAAAGGGTAGATGGATATAGAGCTATTACACTCATGTCAGTGGGAAATAAAATTAACGTGCAAGTGCTGAGGATGAGGCTGGAGTGACAGGTGGAAGAAAATGGAAGTATACTAATAGAAGAAGGTTTGATAGAAAGGATAAAAAAGATATTTGTGGAGACTAAGATAAGGGTGAAGATATGAGAAAAGAAAGGAGAGGAATGCTGGACAAAAAGGGGACTTAGGGAAAGGGTTTCCGTTGGGCCCACTGCAGTTTAGTGTCCTATTGGTAGACTTAGAGGAGAAGATGGAGAGGAAAGGAAAAGGAGGGACAATAACTAGCATACGCAGACGATGTAGTTCTAGTAGCAGATGATGGAAGAAGGATGAGACTCATGATGAGAGCGCTCGAAGAGTATGTGAGACAAAAACATTTAACGGTGAATGTGAGGAAAACTAAGATGATGTGTTTCAGAAAAATGAAGCGTAGAGTATGAATGGAAGATAAATAGCGAGGTGGTGCAGGAGTTTTGCTACATACATTTTTGGTTCGAAGCAGGAACAGGAAACGAGATGCAGGTGAGAAAGAAATTGGAATATGCGAGCAAAGTAATAGGACAAGTATGGAGTATAGAGAAGTGAAGGTTCAAGGACGACTAGAGGATAAAAATGTGGATGTTCGACGCATTAGTGTGGTCACTAGTGGATGGCAGGGAATAGAGGAAGAGATGACGGTGGGGCAAAGGAGACGAAAGATGGGAAAAAATCTCGAAGTCAAGGTACAACAGCTGGTATAAGGTGATTAAGAGGGAAGGGGAACCGAAATACCTGAAAAAGATAAAGAAGTACAGCAAATGGAATAGAGTGATGAGATTCAGAATGAAAGAGGAGGTAAGAGAATGTAGGCATTAGATGAATGAAGAGGAGCATCTGTGTAGAGTATGTAGGTATGAGGAGGAATCATCGTTGCATGTGTTCGAGAGGTGTCAAGGTGACGAAGGAAGAGGGGAGAGTACGGAAGAGAGAATAAAGTGGATTTTGAATGGGAATGGTCAGGGTGAGGAATGGATGAAGAAAATAGAAGAGTTGGGAGAGAGAACTGTTCGCAGGGGGTAGAAAAAAAATTACTTCTAGAAAACAAAAGTAATGAAGTAGTGTTGCGGAATGGAGCTAGAGTTTTTAGACTGGTAGTGGTAAGAGAAAATGGAAGCCCAGAGCAAGGTCACAAGCGTCTAGAAATAGTGGTTAAGATAATATGTAATAAATTGTTGGTAAGGTACTAATATAAGGATTATCGATAAGAAAACATGTAATGATTCTGTAAAGACTCTTAAACCCGTAAAAGGGAGAGAGTATAAACAAATAAAGAAGAATTACAAACTGATCTATGTTTTATTCATTGTTGCTTTGGTTAAATAGTTTTAAGACTAATATTGAGTATCGTAAACGAAAAGGGGAGTGAGAACTTTTCTTGCCTAGAATAAGTATTTCATTTCAAATGCTGCAAGTTAAATTGAGAATTAATCGCCTGTTTAGTTTGGGGTATTTTTTTCCCCTACCTCTCTTCTAAATTCAATCACTTCATTCTCTTTCTTTTTCCATGTCACTTGGAGCGTGTTTCTAAGTTCTAAATGCAAAATATCAATCGAGGAGGGTGAACAAGTCTTGAAAAATACACTGTAATTACAGCATCCCCAATCTTTCTTCACCGAACCCTCACTCGAATGTATTCATTGTCTCCCTTAACAACTTACTTAGAGATTTTACTCATGGTCTTATTTGAGTGAAATTTATTTTGAGAGTGGTGATAACGATTCACTCTCATAAGTCTATCAATTCTGTCTGTTCCCATTGAAGCTTCTACGTTTTAGCTCGCTTGTCGCGTGTTTTTGTTTTGAGATTGTTATCTGTCCAAAATGAACAAATTTGGTACTTATTATGTTGCCATATAAAAAAAATTACTCGTCCACGAAAAATTGAAAACTTCGAAAATTCTTGAAGCTAAAAATTTGTGTATGGAGATAGCTGTAAATATTTTGTTGACTTATATCAACTAAATACTACCCTGTGTTTTAGAAAAAACGGGTTACAGAACCTGGTGTTACCGCCAATACTGTGATAAAAATTCTTAAAATTTTGATTTTTTCAAATTCATTTTTTTCCATTCTCATGATATTTGATGAGTCAACCTCAAACTTTCTTGTTAAAAATGATGTATTTCATTAAAATCTAAGTATACATTTTTTCCTTAATATAGTAAAACAATCTCTCCAAATTGCATGAACCTAGCTCTACTTGTTTTCGAGTTATCATAAAAAGGATATAGTTGACCCCCCCCCCCCCCTCCACACACACAGACACACGCAAAAAAACATTTTTTCAAAATCTTATTTTCGGACGCCTGAGGTCGAAATATGTTAAGATATGTCAAAAAATGTAGTTCGAAAACTTTCATCGTTGCAAAGCTTCCTCTATGAGGCAGCAATAATGAGAAGTAAGTAGCAAAGACGATGTAGTATTATTTCTATACCTTTCTGGGAATAAAAGCTCATGTAAACGGATTAAAAGATTCACAACTCAACGAAGTAGCTGCAAATCCTGAAGATCTCTTTTTCCTTTCAAAGTTTCCTAAGGTACCCTGAGAAAAAGGGCAGGAAGAATTCTCGCTTGGGTATTAATAAGAGGATCTTTTTGTATCCTTTCGCTAGTTCGTGCACTGCTGTAGCTGGCCTGGGGTAATTACGAAATTCAAATTAACTCGAAAAATAGTGTAGCCGGCCGACCGTTTTTAAGCATCTCCTTTCCCCCCGTTTTTATAAGGCGGTAGACGCGACCTATTCCGCTACTCGGTTATACCCGCTGTAGTATACCACTCGGATATTTACCTACTCGAGGCTTTTTAATTACCTACTCTCGGTATGTCGAGGGAAGACGAAAATAAAAAAAGAAATAATTACGTCTTTGCATTTCTCATATACGAGTATGATGGAAGCGAGAGTGGGCGAGATTCAATAACCATTTGCCAAAAGAAGAGGCTAACTTCATGTGAGAAATATTCTCGCAAATATCATTTTCACTGGTTTCGAGTAGTTATCTTCGTCAAAGAGAAAATTATCAAATTTGTGTCGAATTTAGTTTAACTAACTGCAAGTTGAAATGTGAATCTAAATCATATCAGAAGGGGAATACAAAACAATCTAGAACCAAACATTCTTTCTATGGGAAAATAATACTTTCAAAGGATTTGATATAATTCTAGGATTCGAATTCATTTAGAAGTTTGGGAAAGTTATGAAAATTTTTGAAAATTGATAGAAATGTTTGATAATATTTGAAACATTTGGAAATTTATGAAAATGCCTGCAGCTTTTGGATATCTGGAAAACTTTTTGATGATAATGGAAATGTATAGAAGTTTCTGGGCTTGTTGAGTTTCAATCAGGGTTGAGAATTCTTATCACATTTATGAAGTAATGAATGGTCTTTTGCTATCTTAAAGACCCAACTGCAGGAGGCTGGTGCCCTCCTCAGTATACAACATAAACCGAACATAACTCCTTTGGTTCTCGCTTTGTTATCATACCTTTCTTTTAATGACTGAAGTTTGGTGTGACTAACGTTATGAATGGACACTCTACCTTATGACAATTTAGCTGCTTAGTTTGGACATGATTTTACACTTATGGAAAACATTTCTCGCATCAAGTTATTAGTTGGGTGTAAACTTTCAGCAATGAGTATTAAAATTAGTAATGGAGCCTCGGATAGGATTGACACTTTTGTTGACGGAAGGCATACCCTCGGAAGAGTTTCAGGAAGTGAATGGAGACTGGGTGTTTGGAATGCTAAAGGTGTAAATGATCTTAAGGAAAGGAAATTGCGGAATACAATGCGCACAAGGAAGCTAGATATTTTATGTGTACCGGAAACAGAGAAGAAGGGATGTGAGGTAAGAAAGATAGAGAACGGACTCGAACTTTAGTCAGGTGTAGATAATGAATCACATGGCAGCCAAAGAGTCGGTCTGCTTATGATTCAGAGAGCAAAACAGCATGTCAAAAAGTTTGAATGTGTATCTCCTAGATTATTATGGGTTAAAATGAAAGTGGAAATCAAAAGGCTATTTATTATAGCACGTTACGCTCCAGTTAATGGCGACAGTAGTGATGTAAAAGATACCTTTTGGAACTAGTTAAATGATATTATAGGTACTTGAGATATATATAGGTACTTATGCTCAGAGAAAAGCTTGTTTATTACAAATACTTGGTTCACTGATAACATGAACCACATGTATACTTGGTGCAGAGGCGAATCGGCGCAAACGTATCCTCCGAAGATTTAATATAACTTCAGCGTCCATGTTGAAATACAATCCGTCTGTGTACGGATCTGCATAA
>JAUMHM010000088.1:9111997-9126850 GCA_032362435.1 Melikaiella ostensackeni
GCACGAATAAATTATATACACGAGAAGTCAACCAACAACCAACTTTACAGTTATCATCAACTTTATTACTTTGGATTCATAAAAATTCCGGAGTATAATAAGAATTTGATGATGTACCTACGAAATCAAAGTGAGTTTAAAAGACTTAAGGGTGAATTGAAAAAAACTAAAACAGATTCTGTTAAATCCATTGAATTGAATAGAATTGAGTGACTTTAGAAGAATTCGAGTGAATTCAAAATAAAATCAGAGAGAATTCAAGAAAATTTAAGAGATTTCCAAAGGATTTAAGACAAATTTATAAGAAAATTTAGAGGAATTTAAAGGAAACGATAATAATTCGATGAAATTATTGAAATTTGGAGTGAATTTAGATAATAGAGCAAGGGAATTCAAAAGAAATTGATCAAATGCCTGAGAATTAAAGGTGAGTTCAAAATACTTCAGGGTGAATTGAAAAAGAAAGTCCATTAAATTGAGTAGAATTGAATGAATTTAGGAAAATTCAAGTGAATTCAAAATAATTCAGAGAGAATTAAAAAAAAGAAATTCGAGAGAATTTGAAAGAATTAATAAGAGTTCAAGGCGAATTCCAAATGAATTCTAATGAATTGAAAAAAAATAGGAATATTCCTTTAGTTTCAGTGAAACTGGAGTAAATTTAGAAGAATTCAAGGAAATTCAACAAACTTTCATGAAATTCATAAGAATTTAAGTGAATTGAACAAAATTAAAAAATCAAAAAATTTCCATCGAACTGAGAAAAATGGCAGTGAACAGAATTCAGGACGAATCAAACAGAATTTGAGTGAATTGACAACAAAGTTTTGAAAAACAATGAATTTAATACAATTTGAGTGAATTCAGAGGAGTTGATGGGAAATGAGAAAAATCAAAATGAATTAAAAATGCAAGTGAAGTTTAAAATCCAAAAATATTCCACTGCATTCAGATAAATGGGTTTCAGAGCGAATTGAACAGAATTTAAGTGAATTCAAAACAAATTCTGAAAAAATGAATTTAATAAAATTTGAGTGAATTTAGAGGAACTGAAGGGAAATGAGAATAATTCAAGGTGAGTTGAAAATAATTCAAGTAAAGTTTAAAATCCAAAAATATTCCATTGAATTCGGATAAATGGGTTTCAGGGCGCATTAAACAGAATTTAAGTGAATTGAAAACAACTTTTAAAAACAATGAATTAAACAAACTTTGAGTAAATTCTGAGTAATTGAAGGAAAATGAGAATCATTCAACATGAACTGAAAATAACTCAAGATGAATTGAAAATAATTGAAGTGAAGTTTAAAATCCAAAAATATTCCATTGAATTCAGTGCATTTGAAGAGAATTCCAAAAAATTCAATGTAAATTCAAAAGAATTCATGAAAATTAAGAAATAGTAATACCTCAATTCTATAGTGGTCAACCCTTGGGTGCTTTGTTTCAATTTATTCAAAGAAAAGGGACTAAAGTGATTTTTTCATTTAAAAAAGTGACTAAAGTGACTTTATCTTAGAAAAGTGATTAAAAGAGGATTGAGTGACTATGTGGCAGCCCTGAGAATAAAGGATCTAAAACTTCAGAAAAATCCGAAACCTACTAAATTTTCGATTAAAGATTATTAGCATAAAGCAGTTCCTTTAACTTCCGAAAAGGATAAGAGCCAAGAGAACACAATGTTTGAAATATTCCTTGAATAACTGAGATAACGAATACAGCTTGGTTCTGCCGTTTTAGCAAAAACGTATTACTTCATTCCCCGCAATTTACGGTTTTATGAACATCGTGAATTTCGGCCGTAAACTCGCAGACTCGGCACAAAGAAGATGAATACATCATCTATACGTATATATCGCGATGGTCATCTAAACTCGAAGCACCATCGTATCAGCCCTCTAAACCTGCGTTGGCGCATAAGCAAACCCTCTCCCCTGAGGAAACTTGGAGATACCTTGAGAAAGGAGTCCGATTGTCTAGAGTATGTATATAGTTAGTAAGTGGCTAATTAACATTACAACCACCAGCTACGAATCTCTCACACTCTACTCCATTTCACCTCATTTCAGATATATTCCACCCCCTCTTTGTCTATCTGTCTCTCTTTCCCCGAAAGCCTCTTTCTCTTTGCGATGCAGTCGTAGTTAGGTAATTTAAGTGTGCTACCGAAGACACGGTTTCGCTATGCGACGCCAAGCATTATCATGGTAATTTGTTAGAAACAAACATTATAATTCCAGGCTGAAGGGGCTGGCGTTGGTTGAAGGTGGAGGCGGCAGAGTGCCTTCTTGAAACCAAGAGAAGGGTTGAGACTTCGTACTCAAGTTAAAGGCGTAAGATCCACCGTGTTTTGGACAGTGTCCATTGTCTTGGGATTATTTATTGGCGACGGCGTCGCTGCTACGAAGACCAGTGCTAAGACGGCGTTTATACGGCATCACGGTGGATTTATATCGTCTACAACAACCCAGCTACTTGCTATTATGCTCCGCTAGAGGAAATTCATTAAGGGGGGAGTCTTAAGTAAAATTTTCAGAAAATCGATTTTTTTTTTTTGCATAAGTGAATGTTCTGACATGTTAAGATGGTAAATCCATGAGTTTTGGAGCGCATTACTGCTTATTATCAATGCTGTAGATGTATTTACGTTCGTGCGTCTAGGGGTCCAGCGCTGCCGCCGGAGCAGGACGTTCAGGTGCAGCCGTTTGGACACCGCCATTTGGACGCGGGTCGTTTAGACGCGGGACATTCAGGCGCGGGTCGTTTAGGCGCGCAGCCGTTTAGCCGCCGATACTTTTAGGCGCCGAGCCATTAAATTTTATTCGCGTATCGATTATGAATGTAGGGAAAACTAGGGTCACAGAAATAATGTAGGCCACTACCTTCCCCTTTTCAATGTCTCGTGGGGGGAAAGCACCCCTGTGACTGGTCCCAAAATAATGTAGGACACATAACTTCCCCTTTCCAACGTCTCATGGGAGTGAGCAAGCGAGCCTTACATCCATCCTTATTACGATCACTCCTCCAGAACATTATCTCACTATTGGCATTTATCTTGTCAAAAATAAACTGAGATCCTTCATGATATATTTTCTTCCAATCACGTTTGGACAAAATTTCTTCCATAGCGTTTAATCACAATTAGACATCAAATGACTTAAATCTGATTAGTAGTCTCTTTTACCTAATGCCACATCGACTGAGTAAGCAAATTATTACGATGTCAAGCCGTTTCGCCGTTCTGGTGGCTAAGCGTCCTGGCGGCTAAACGTCTCGCGCCTAAAAGTCCAGTGCCTAAACTGCGCAGCGCCTAAATGTCCGGCGGTTAGATGTCTCGGCGCCAAAACGTCATGTACCCCGCTGTCGCAGCTCGGTCCCTTCTATACAATAAAAGTGAAAAGGCGTATGAATGGTACACAGTAAAAAAAATGATCATTTTTGTTGCAGAGCATTTTGCTCCAGTAATCACTTGACTCTCGAGATCATAACGATTTTTCCATTCGGAACATTTTGATCAGCTTTTAGGGTCATCTGTCAGACTAAACAAAAGAGCCGCCAGTTTTTGGCGCGGATGTGATAAACGTTAATATTTTGTCTAACCATGCGCAAGTGAAAACTGCACTTAACAGGAGATATGTTTTTTTTTTATCAAGTTTCGTTTTTTTTTTCAAATTTTTGTGTACAATGTACGATGAAGAATCATAAATGTTCTCATATGAGCTGAAGTACTCCAAGGACGCCGACCATCTTAGTTTGAATTGATACATGACCCCGATCTAGATCATTATGATCTCAAAAATCGATCATTCATTCCAGGTGATCAAAATGCTCTTGATTTCGGTATCATTTTTGTTGCATATCAAAATAATATTGATTTCCGTATCATTTTGAACTTTTTTTTGTAGGCGCAACAAACCACGTGACTTACGTCTACACCGTCTCAATTAACTTGTAAATCCCTGTTTTTTATTCTTAAAATATGCGAAAATGTATACTAAGACTTTCACAAAGTTTCAGAAAGACACTTTTTTTTTAATTCTCGAAAATAACTTCATTTATAGAAATTTACTTTAGACTACCCCCTTAATTTTAGTTTCTTCAAAATCATTGTGTAGAAAAAACTAGAAAATTTTCATCATAAGGTTACGACACCAATAGTGAACCATTTAAGGTTAGGACTACTTTAGTCCTGAATATAAAGTGACTCTTGAGGCCATGCTTACACTTACCCGATTCCTACGTTACTGACATTTTTTGCGACAACTCACGTCCACACGCATTGAGATATCGAGTTGAAAATCTGAAAAATTATATCAAAGGCCCTGAGGAACGTTTGTATCTTCCTGAATTTCTCGAAGTCCAAACAAAATTTTTTAAAATTGAAATTTTTTTGTAGTTTCAGAAACTTAGAACCATACAAACATTTCTTAGTGCCTTTTAATTAGTTTCCGAAAAATTTAACTGGATATTTCAATTGTATGGACGTAAGTTGTTGCCAAACAAATGTCGGTAATGTAGGAATTGGGTGAGTATAGCATGACCTTAAGAGAAGAAAAATTGATACACGTAAATTCATGTTCTGCGTATTTTAGACTTTATAACTTGTCCATCATTTTTTTCATACAAGCATTAAGAAGTATTTAATTTGTATGTAAAATAAATATGTTTAAGGTCAGAACTAATAAGGGGAAGGCCTCCTCTGCGACATTGACTTTTTGATGAGACTATCATCAATCGATAGTACGTCAAAAATAATTATACACATGTCCCGGCTTCTTTGTGAGTGGGCCCTGATTTAAGAATTATGAGCAATTATGAGCGTTTGAAAATCTCGGTCGCCGCGGCTGCCAAAGGTCCACCAAGTCGTGCGCGGTTGCTTTCACCAAGCGCCGTCGGTGCAGCGGTAACGGGCCTGTTTAGCGACCACGCTGCCGCTGGTTCAAATCTTTTTGTCGACATTTTAAAATTACTTTTTTTTTCGCATTGTAAACATGTCAAATAATTATTTTTTATGCTCATCCGGCGATTAATTTTTTTTCTCGAAAATGGTTGAATTATTGGGGAATAAATATCATGCAGAAATATTATACACATCAAAAGCAACGTATTAAATTTAATAGCGTAAAAAATGACATCTGCGGTTAAATTCGGAAATAATGAGTGTGCGTATTTATTCTTCTTTTTCTGAATCCGGTTTTGGACCCATTGTCACGATTCATGGAAGAAGGGGGAGAGTCGGGCCAGCTGCCCCTGTCGTCGATTCGCATGCATGATATTCATTTTCCAACAATTTATATGTTTAAAAAAAATTGATCGCCGGAAGAGCATCAAAAAATAATTATTTGATATGTTTACAATGCGAAAACCAAAAAAAAATGTTTAAAAAATGTCGACAAAAAGATTTGAACCAGCGGCAGCGTGGTCGCTAGACAGGACCTTCATCGCTGCACCGGCGGCGCTTGATGGAAGCAACCGCGCGCCACTCTGTGGACCTTTAGCAGCCGCGGCGACCGTGATTTTCAAACGCTCATAATTCTTAAACAACGGCCCATTTACAAAGAAGCCGGGACATGTGTCTAATTATTTTTGACGTACTATCGATTGATGATAGTCTCATCAAAAAGTCAATGTCGCAGAGGAGGCCTTACCCTTCTAAGCCACTGAAAATTATTAATAATCCACGAGTGGCATCAATAGTGAACCATATACATGAATAAAGAATAGGACTCGTAATTTCAGAAGATGAATGCTTCTTTTTAGAATTGTTCATTCTTAAAGACGTTCACATTAAAATACTGTTTACTCTCGAATGTATACAATTTTTCAAATCTTTAATTCAAGAGATAAGAAATGAAAAGGGAAAGAATGGAGGATACGCTACTGGAATGTAGTTAGTTTAAAAAGAAAGGGTAGGGAGTTTATGAAAATTTGGGGCAATGGGAAGTTGTGGTGATGATAGAGACATGGCTTGGTAAGAGGGGGTTGAAGAGAGTGAAGGAAAGGCTATCGAGGGGATACAGGTGGGAGATACAAAAGACAAAGAGAAAAAATAAAAAAGGCAGAGCAATTGGAGAAATGGGGATGGGAATAAGGAAAGATTTGACAGGGAAGAAACAAGATGGAAATGGGTTGAAAGAACAAAAATGAGGATTGACTGTAGAAGAGATATGGATAGGAGAGGAGAGGTGGAAGATAGTAGGACTTTATGTAAATGGAGATATGGAGGGTAAAACAGAAGAGTGAAGGGGGCTGATTGAAGGAAAAGAAGAAGGGGTGAATCTAATCATGGGGGAGACTTCAATGCAAGAACAAGAGAAAGAGGAAGAACAAAATGTGGAGAAGAAGGCAATGGAACTGGGAGAAATATCAAAGACAAAGTAGTGAATGGAGAAGGAAGGAAATTACTCAATAGATTGAAGGAGCTAGGATAGTTTATCTTAGATGGGAATATATAGAGGGAGATGAGGAAGGAGAGTACACTCATACAGGGGGAAAAAGAAACAGTAGACTATGCTACTGTTGACAATGAGGTAAAGGAAAACATAAGGAAGCTAGAGACAGGGGAGTACGTAGGCTCGGACAATCTCCCACTTACGTTAGTGACAGTAGACATGGGGAAGAGAGATGAACGAAAAACAGTCGAAGAAAATAAGAAAGAAAAAAGAGTAGAAAAAGGTATTAGTTTAGTAGAGTGAATAAAAGAATTTAGAGAAAAGATAAAGATGGTAGAAATGCAGTGAGAAAGAAGATTACTTAAATGAAAGACATGCGGTACTGAATACGTCCAATCAAATATTTCTTTAATCCAAGAAATTTTTGTTTTGTTTCAAAAAACAATGTTTTTCAAATGAAAAAATCATTCTTGTTGCAAGAAAAATTTCTTTCGATCAAAAAAATATTCAATTGGACGTATTCAGTAGTACATTTTTTTTTATTCAACTAATCTTTTTTATCAGTGTGGGAGAGGGAATTATAAGTGTAGAGACGGAAATAGTGAAAGGAAAGGTAAAAAGAATATTACAGGATACAGTTAAGGAAGAAGTCGGAGGGGGGGGAGGTAATTGGGATGAGAAATATGAGGAGAAAAAGAAAGAAGTGAGAAAGGAATCAAGAGAATGGAGAAACGGGAAGAGCAAAGCGGAAGAATACAAAAGAAATAAGAAAGCGTATAATGAGTTACGTGATAAAAAAAGAGGGAAAGAATAAAAAGTTTGGGGAGGCAGGAAAGGCTGGCAGGAAGGAAAAAGTATAGAAAATAATAGATAGAGAGAGGAAAAAAGGAGAAGAGTTAATCAGGAATTTGAAATAGTATAATGAAAAAAATATTTTATAGAATTATTGAGAGTGAAAAAAATAACGAAAGGAGAGAAAGAGGGAAGAGAAAAAGACGAAGAAAAGGATATGACACTAGAAGAAATAGCGACGGCGATAGGGAGGTTAAAGAAAGACGTAGAGGAGAAAAAGATAATTCCACCGAATCAGACAGGATTGAGGAAAGGTATGGGAGCGATAGATACTATTCATGTGCTAAATTATATCAAAAACACAAGGATCAACAGATAGAAATGGGACACGACAGAAATGTTTCTTGATTTGAAGGCGGTGTCTGACTCATTGGACAGGAAAGAGATAGAAAAAGCTATGGAGGAAAAGGGGATAAGAGAATGTTTAAGGAAAAGAGTAGCAGAAATCTTTAGAAAGTAAGGCAGGGTTGTCCACTAAGTCCGCTTCTATTTATTATAATAATTTCAGATTTGGAAGAGGAGATGAAGAGAAAAGAATGGAAAAGAGCAAGGCTAGGGAAAGGAAAATATACAAACTGGCATATGCGGATGATAAGGTGTTGTTGGAGGAGAATGAGAGAGGAATGGAGGGTTTAATTACGGGGTTGGAAAAATACTTGGGTAGGAAAAATACTTGGGTAGGAAAAAACGGAGGCTTAATAAGCATAAAACAAAGGTAATGAAGTTTAGAAAGGGGAGAGGGAGAAAGAAAAAAATGGACAGCGAGATGAAAAGGTGGAAAGTTGGAGGAGGTGAAAGAATTTGAATATCTTGGTTTTATCGTGCAAGAGAATGGGGAACATTAAGCGCATATCAGGGAAAGGATTAAGAAAGCGGTGCGGGTATTGAAACAGATATAGGAAATAGGAAAAAGAAGGTTTACAAAAGGTAGGAATAGGCGAATGAGGTTGTTTGATACGTTGGCATGGTCGATATTAGGCTATGGGACAGAGATATGGGGAGAAAAAGGAGAGAAGGGAGACAGGTTGTCTTTACACCAGCGAGCGGGAGGATAGGTACGCGCGCATAGAATGGATGGGGGGAGCGAAACTTTCGAGAGCGAGCATTGGTGGGAGGGAAACAGCTAATATCCGTGTCACCTTTTTCTCCCCAAGTTTCACTCCTCCCGTCCATTCTCCGTGCGCTTACCCAGCCTTCCGCTCGCTGGTGTAAAGACGACCATAGAGAAGTTGCAAGAAAGATATATTCGATGGACACTAGGGGAAAACAGATGGACAAGAATAGCTAGATGGAGACTGGAAAATGAAGTAAGAGAAGCAATATATTGGGAGAAAGATAAGAAGAAAAAATGCAGAGTATGTGAATGGGTAGAGGAGACATTGCAGCATGTATGAGATGGTTGTATGAGAGGAAAGGAGGAGAGGGGAGGATGGCAAGAGAATGATAAATAAATTTTAGGGGAGGAAGGACAGGGAAAAGAATGGATGAAGGAGGTAGAAAAAGCTAGAGGAGTTGAAGAAGGTGAATGAGAAAGAGTGTGGGAGACAGAATGGAAAGCATGAGTGGGAAGGAAAAGCAGAGAAAAAGGAAACGGAAGTCACGTAGAAGCTTAATGTTAGCTGAAATTGCACAGTAAAATTAAGTAGAATAAGATACGATTGCGCTTTTTTTTCGTTTTATCTCGTTTAATCGCTCGTACACTCAAACGCTCAAACACTCGATAACTCGTTTGTTCGTCCGCTCCGACATGTTAAACTTTTAAGAATGAGAATTTATATGTATCAAATCAGAGAATGAGTTAGAACTAGCGATTTGAAAAAGATGTAATAAAGATGTAACGGAACGGAAGTTATGTAAACTCTGAGGGGATACATTATAAATAAAGAACAATCCAGTCACTCGCTATCATGTTCCACTGGAGGAAGTTCATTAATTTTAGCTTGAAAGAAATAATTGTGTGCAAAAAAACATTACGTGCGTCCTAAACTACGACCCAAGACAGATTTGCGTGTAAACATCTCTGGTCAACGTTAACTGAAATTGAAATCTTACGTAAAGCAGAAGTCAAAAAAATAACTTTCACTTTTCCATACACATATCAATATGTAGAAGAATACTGTACGAAGTCGAAAGAACAACTGAAGGGCTCCTTTGAGTGGGTGAAGAGGAGCAAGTCTCAGGTCTCTGACACACGACACAACGCGAGTGTCAGAGCCTTGCATTACACGTTCGAGCCATGGTTACACTCGACTCATGCGCGACTCCCCGTATCGAGGTCTAAGACGTTTACGCATCAAAAATTATTTTGTTATCCGAACCAAATATTTTTTGCAGTGTACATTGATTGGAAAATTGAAAGTGATTTCAATGCTGTTTTTTTTTTTGCAAGTGCAGATCCTAAAAATGTTGTTTCTTGTACCACGTGAATACACATACAAGGTGTTTCTCGTGTTTTCGTGATGAATTTCAGACACGAGGATGCATATTTTTCGCCAAGAACCTTTCATCATCATTGAAGAAAGGCAGCAGAGAAACTTTTTTGTCAAGTTATGAACTAGGAAAGATCACTTTCCTGACCTACTTCTATACGAGTCCCAAAGTGCATTCACCTCCTACGATAAGGCAATCACTTGTAAATCTAAAGTAAATTACAAAGTGATGTACGGTCAGTAATCTCTTGTTCAGTTAACAACAAAAGTCGAGAAAATCCCGAGGGAAATCCTACAACTGATTTTTATACTCCTCGGTTTGTCCTACAATGTTCTTTTGTCACGTAATGTTTTCTATTTTGTGCACATTTTTTGTTACATATATATTGTTATTTTCTTTTATAAATAACTTCACGAATCAGTTTTCGGAATAGGTACCTAAGCAATAAATAATCTCATCTTGGATATAAGTATAAAAAGAAATTTGGGATTGAAAATATTCTAAATTTAACGTCTGGGAAACAACAAATTGATATTTTATCAGGAAAAACCTTATAGTCCGGGAGCTGGTGAATAATCTCTCAAGTACATTCATTACTTCTAGCTTTTTTAGATTTGGTTGCATTTGGGGCGCACATTAACGTTCCACAGTGAGCAGGTGGCTACGGAACTACTCAATTCCGCTGAGCTCACAGCGCGTGTTTCTCGGCCCCTTGGACCCCCTCATCATCGAATGCAGAAGGCGGAAATTCTAGGAAGGCTGTATATCGAGAACCGTTAAATCAAGAGTTGAGTCTACATATACAATTTTTTGTATGAATAGTATTTGCAATGACATTTGCAAAACCCCCCATCACACAGCCCAGTGCCGGGACAGGGCCAGTCAGCACCCCTGCTCACATGTCAAAAACAATGGTGTCGTGAAAGAATTTTATTACATATGAAATTTTTTGTATAAATAGTATTTTCAATTTAAAGAATTTCAAACTTCAAGGGAATTTAAAAAAATTGAATGAATGCCTTAGCATTCAAGGTGAGTTCAAAACACCTAAGGTGAATTTAAAAAAAAAAATAAATAAAGAACCATTGAATTGAGTAGAATTTAAAGACTTTAGAAGAATCCGAGTGAATTATGAATTATTTAGAGTAGATTTAAAAAATTCAAGAGAATTCTAATGAATTCAAAAAAATTTGAGAGAATTCAGGATCAATTAACACAAATTCAGGGTAAATTTCAAATTAATTCAAATTTATTGTAAGAAATTCGAAAAACCCAAAATATTCTATTTATTTCAGCAAAAATGAAGTGAACTTAAAAGTATTCAAGGAAACTAAGAGAATTCGATGAAAATTATACAAATCCGCGATGAATTAAAAAGAAATCAGGGTGAACTTAAAATAATTCAAGTGAAGGCAGCAAAACTTTCAAAATCCAAAAAAAATCCACTGAATTCAGATAAATTGGAGTGAATAGTAATCTAATAAAATTCACAATAATTCAAGGTGAATTTAAAAGATTTCAGCCTGAATTAAAAAAAAATTGAGAGAATTCAGGATAAATTAATACAAATTCAGGGTGAATATGAAATGAATTCAAATTTATTGTAAAAAATTTCAAAAATCCAAAATATTCTATTTATTTCAGCAAAACTGGAGTGAACTTAAAGGAATTCAAAGAAATTGAAGAAAATTCGATAAAATGCATACAAATCCACGATAAATTGGGAAGAAATCAGGGTAAACTTAAAATAATTCAAGTGAAGGCAGCAAAAATTTTAAAATCCAAAAAAATCCACTGAATTCAGATAAATAGAAGTGAATAGAAATCTAATAAAATTCACAATAATTTAAGGTGAATGTAAAAGACATCAGGCTGAATTTAAAAAATAATAATAATAAAAAGGAACCATTAACTTGAGTAGAATTGAAAGAGTTTAGGAGAATCCAAGTGAATTATAAATAATTCAGAGTAAATTGAAAAAATTCAAGAGAATTCTAATTAATTTAAAAAAAAAATTGAGAGAATTCAGGATAAATTAATACAAATTCAGGGTGAATATCAAATGAATTCAAATTTATTGTAAAAAATTTCAAAAATCCAAAATATTCTATTTATTTCAGCAAAACTGGAGTGACCTTAGAAGAATTTAAAGAAATTGAAGAGAATTAGATGAAACTTATACAAATCCACGATGAACTGAGAAGGAACCAGGGTAAACTTAAAATAATTCAAGTGAAGGCAGCAAAACTTAAAATTCAAAAAAATCAACTGAATTGAGTAGAATTGAGAGAGTTTAGGAGAATCCAAGTGAATTATAAATAATCCATAGTAAATTAAAAATATTTAAGAGAGTTCTAATAAATTCAAAAAAACTTAAAGAGAATTCAGGATAAATTAATACAAATTCACGGTGAATTTCAAAAAAATTCAAATTTATTGTAAAAAATTCCAAAAATCCAAAATATTCTATTTATTTCAGCAAAACTGGAGTGAACTTAGAAGAATTCAAGGAAATTGAAGAGAATTCGATAAAATTCATACAAATCCACAATGAATTAAAAAGAAATCAGGGTGAACTTAAAATAATTCAAGTGAAGGCAGCAAAACTTTTAAAATCCTAAAAAATCCACTGAATTCAGATAAAAGGGAGTGAATAGAAATCTAATAAAATTCACAATAATTCAAGGTGAATTTAAAAGACTTCAGGGTGAATTTTAAAAAAAAAATGAAAAACCAAAAAAGGTCCATTGAATTCAGTGGATTGCTAGGGAATTTCAACGAATTCTTTGTATTATTTTATTGGAAAAGAATGACTAAAGTGATATTTTTATTTAAAAATGTGACTACAGCGACTTTATCTTAAAAAAGTGACTAAAAAGTGATTTGAGAAAAAAGAGACTCCAAATGACTTGAGTGACTATGTGGCAGCTCTAAGAATTGCACCCAAAATCGACATTAATTTAGCTTACATCCTTTTCAAGTAAATATAGCTAAAAATACTTTTTGAAGTGCTATAAGAATCTTTAAACTATAAAAATGTATATTTTAGGGTTATTTAGAAATTTAAGGTTTCAAGATTTCAAGTAAATTATAGCTAAAAATACATTTTAAACTACTACAGAAATCTTTAAACTATAAAAATATGTATTTTCAGGGTATTTAGAAATCTGAGGTTTTTCCCTGTTACCTGGTATAAATATTTTTAATTTATTATAATTATTTTATTTATTATATTTATTATTATATTTTGAATTTATTATTTATTTAATATATTTATATTTTAGAAGAAGTCTTGTGCATATTATTCCCGCAAAAAAGAATGTTGAGGGGTCATTTCAGACCATTCATTGTAATGAAATTTCAAATTTTCGTTTTGTAAGCCCGATAGAAGTAATGAAAGTACTTAAGAGATTATTCACCAGCTCCCCTACTAGTATTTTTTCAACTTTTTCCAGACTATTTTTTGTTTAATAGTGCTCATTTAATTAAACAACCAAGGGTCATTAGTCTGAGGCAAGTTATTATTCACAGATATGAGTCTATGTTTATTTAAAGTAGGAGTTTTATAACCTTGTTCGGATTTTAAATCTTCAAGTTTTTTGTTCAATTTATTTTTAGTCAATTTAGATTATCAATTTAACTTATCTTAATATTCAACAACATTCCGTAAGACATTAGCTGGCAGTAAAATGTCCACCATAGTTCTAATTTTTTTCTGGAAGAAGTCGAAAGAATAAAGTTTTTCCTTATAAAAAAATCTCATCTTGGATATCACTACATACTTGTGAAGAAATTGAAAATGAAAATTAATTGGAAAATTAAGAACAAAATTTATAATAGATTGACAGCTTTCATGATCGAATGAAATTCGGGATATAATAAGAAGTTCCGAATTCCAGAAGATAAAAAACTTGATAGAAAACCACGAAAAAAAAATTCTGGAAAAATTAATTCTAACTACATACAAACCCACAGTCTAAGATATATTTCATATGTGACGCCAAAATATATTTAGACTAAAGTAAAAATAGGTATTACTCAAAAGTGGATAGTTTCCCTACAACTGCCAACCAGAAAATTGATTTATGGTTGTCATAAAATATCTGTGTCAAAATAGGTTTTCTTTTTCTCTTCCTACGAACAGAACTAATTTTTAGGTAAATGAAACGTCACAACTTCTGAAGTAAAAAATTTGTTCAAATGACTTCACGATTGCATGCAAGTTGACTATGAAGGCCAATCGAACATACCTGTATATACGAGATGAGCTGACTCAACTTTAGATAAAGTCGTTCCAAATTCTGATAAATTTACAACGCACTTGTTTACCTTCCTTTATTTTGGACAAAAAATCAGATTTTTCTCAAAATAAATACCTAAGAGGAAGGAAGCATCAAAGGTATTCCAGGGTGGCTGTTTTAATCAAGGAAAATAATCCCGGTCAATCCCCGGTTATTTCCCGGTTCGCAAAAATTTTTCACGGTCAGTGAAATTGAAAAATTCGAACTCTTAAGGCTGAAAATATTTTATTTGAAGTAATTAAAACTGAGCTCCAAATTAAAGCACTCAAAGTGGAACCCTTTTGAATTTTAGAGTTTTAAAATTGAAACTTAACAAATTTTTAATTTAGAAATTTCTAATTCAAGCGCTCAATATGTAATTTAGACGTATAAAATGGAAGCTTTCAATACTTTTCAATTTAACAATTTTAATATTCAAAGATTTCAGAAGATTTCAAAGATTTGGCAAAGGTTTTAAATAATTAAAAAATTTCGCAGAGACTTCAAAGATTTCACAAAATTTCAGACATTTCAAAGATTCTAAAAGATTTTGAAGATTTCAAAATATTTCAGAAGATTTCAAATATTTCACAAAGATTTCAATGATTCCAAAAGATTTCAAAGATTTTAAACATTTCAGAAATATTTATAAGATTTCAAAAGAGTTAACAAAGCTGTTAAATATCTCACAAAGATTTTAATAATCACATAAATATTTCAAAGATTTTAAAGATTTCAAAGATTTCAAAAGATTTAAAACATTTCACAAACATTGCAAAAATTTCACAAAGATTTCAATGATTTCATAAAGATTTCAAAGATTTTAAAGATTTCAGAAAGATTTCAATACATTTCAAAAGATTTAACTAGGTTTTCAAACCTTTCACAAAAAGATTCAA
>JAUMHM010000088.1:9152306-9162515 GCA_032362435.1 Melikaiella ostensackeni
CCTTTCCAGTGGTTAAGGGGGTGGGGCAGAAGAGGCGTGTAACCGATCACTCTCATATTTAATATATATATATGTTAATATAATGATTGTAAATCTGAATTTGTTAGTATTGAGACCAACAATTCAAAACTTCATTGAAATATTATAAGAGTTGCAAAACTTAAAATGCAGTCAAAGAGAAATTATAAATACGTTTATAATTATATATTTAGTGAATTTTTTCGGTAAGCCAAAAAATCCTAAGATATAAAACCTAAAGACTCTATAGACGCATATTTTTTTATCAGATTTTCTGAAATTATTAGCACATTTAATAATGAAGCTCGCAATTAAAGTTTCTTTTTTTGTTTCGAACAGGAGTTTTGAAAGATAAAGTGCAGTAGTGAAGGACGAAAATTTACGTTGTATTTATAATTATTTATCTTTTTTTAATTTTTCTTCTTTCTGAGACTTGTAGTTTTCTTATAACTTATTATTTCATTTTATAAGTTATTAAAAAGTTGGTTGATATTGTTAAAAAATGTAAAAGTTTTGATACTGATGCAAGTAATTGTATATTGCCAGATAACGCCGATAGTAAAATAATTTATTTATAAAAATTATCCCAATATGCAAACGATGTTGGTATCTTAAATTGGTATTTCTGTTTTATTTTGGCTTAAAATTGATAAAAAAAAAGTACTTTAGCTAATTATGATAATTTAATAAAAAACAGTCAAAATTTCTCGATTTTTTGCAATAATCGATGTATGTATATTAATAAACGTATTATATAATGCTGAGTACTTAGTGTACTATAATAATAGTAACGACGCTCAGTTACGCTTTTAAAAATACCGCCAAAAAATTTTTTGCCGGAACCGTCAGAGAATTTCATTGCTGGTACAGAAAAATTCATATAAAAAAAATTATAAACGTTCAGGTTCAGTTCGCACTTCATTTACTTTTTTCACTGTGCGTCACATTTTTCGCTGCTTCCGTCTACTTTTTTCACTGCGTCCGTCTACTTTTTTCACTGTTGCCCGGAAAGGTCGACACTGCGCATGCTCCACGTCATCAACAACAAATCGTTCACTTTTTACACAGAAAACAGATGGAAAAACTGGCACTTTTTTGCGAATTATAGAAAAAATTTGTCTCATTTGCGAAAAATTTGAGTGAAACGTCAAGAAGAAGCAGAACTGTGTATCGCTGAAGACCTGCGTTTCGGGAATTCAAATATAAATTCAGAAAAATGTCTGTATACAGAAGAGAAAATTGAAAAGTGCATAAAGGTGGAACTTAGTCGATTTTCGATATCGTAGAAAACACGATTGGCGACCTCTAAACAATATAATTGTTTGAAAGTCCATAAAAATTGGGGAAAATTTTTCTCACCATTGAAAAAAAATTCAGCTTCACTGTTTAAAAAAATCTAAGATAAGGATTTTACAGCCTACCCTAATGGATAATTACGTAAAGTTGTGAAGTATCCGCTTTGAAAAAATTTAATTTTGTAAATATCATAATTAAAATATGCTTCTACTTTTTGACTAACAATATTGCTGTGAATTTCGTGTGTGACATGCTTATTTATAAGAAATAGCCTGGGAGTTGTACACGATGCCCTGCCATATACCGATGCGGTTAATTGAGTGGGGTCAGCTCATTAGTAACAATTATTTATTAATCATTAAAAATTTGTTTAAATTTCCAAAAATTTGAGTGGAACGTCAAGAAGAAGTAGTACTGTGTATCATTAAAGACCTTAATTTTGGGAATTTAAATACAAATTTGAAAAAATGTCTGTATACAGAACAGAAAATTGAAGATTGTATAAAGGTGGAATTTAGTCGATTTTAGTTAATTGTGGAAAACACGATTAGCCACCTACGAACAGTATAATTGTTTGAAAATCCATGAAAAATGGGGAAAAACATTCTCACCATCAAAAAAAATTTCAGCTTCACTGTTTGAAAAAATCAAAAATAAGGATTTTACAGTCCACTCTAATGGGTAATTATGTAATTTTGTGAAGTGTTAGCTCTGGAAAAATTTAATTTTGTAAAATCGTAATTGAAATATGCTTTTAAAGAAAAACAAAATATTGAACACTGCTAACAATTATTCATTCATCATATAAAATTTGTTTAATTTGCCAGAAATTTGAGGGTAACCTCAAAAAACAGCAGTATTGTGTATCATTAGAGAACTAAATTTTGGGAATTCAAATACAAATTTAAAAAATGTCTTTATACAGAACAGAAAATTGGAAAAGTATATAAAGGTGGAATTGAGATGTACCTGAAGTTCTGAACGTTCAAATGAACGAAATATTTTTTCCCAATTCTATTTTATCCATAAATATTGTTCCAACTACGATTTAAAATAATGCATTATAAGTTCCTTCTGATAATCTAACATTCTCAATATAAATTCACAAATATTTTAGCTTTGTTTCAAGTTCAAAAAGCCATCAGTATAAAATTTCGTTCATTTGAACCTTCAGAACTTCAAGCATATGAATTTAGATGATTTTAGTGAATCGTGGAAAACACTATGTGCGACCTCTAAACAATATAATTGTTTAGAAATCCATAAAAAATGGGAAAAAACAGGGTGTCTACCTGACGGATAATTTTAAATTCCCGGTTTTCTCCCGGTCAATTTTTAACTTTTCCCGGCCAGTTTATCATTTAATTAGTCACAAACTGATAAAAGCGCAATCTTCGTTCTCAAGTCATCCTATACTTCTCAGAAGCAGTAAAAAATTATATTTTTTATGATGAAAAAATGAAAATACACTACCGTCTTTGAATATGCGGACACCCACTTTTTTCGAGCACTTTTTACTATTTGAAATTTGTTCCCTTAAATAGGTTGAAAGATATCTAAATTCTGAATAAGATGATGGCAGGATGAAGTCAATTCGAAATTTTTTGGGAATCTATTGATTGAATATAAATATATATTGAATCAAATGGAAATATTCTGGAATATTTTAAATAAAACCTAAAATAATCAACCATTATTTATATTCTTGTGCTCATTTAAAAAGTAAATTCCAGTACAATCGCAGTAACTAGTCAGAATAATTGTAAACAATGCTTGCATGGTGCAAGCAGTTCAAGTTGGAACAACAAACACAAACATTTAAATATTTTTTTCTGAAAAGAAACAAACTTTTTTAAATATATGAAATAAATAATTATAAATTCTACATACAAATACTTTAGAATGAACATTCATTTGATTTTTATTATTTTCCTACAAATGAGATGACTTCACATTTTCCCAAATTTTTTATTTCAATTTCAACTTCTTGCACATTGTAAAAAAGTGGAAAAATTATGTTGATAAGTTGCTGTGATTCTTTGGAAACTTATCTTTAAAATGAGCCTAAAAACACAGAAAAATGTTTATGATTTCAGATTCCATTTGGAATGTAGGAAAACATTAAACATTATAATTTGCTCTATTTTTGCAATAGTTTCTTGAAAAATTGACACAACTTCACCCTGGGCTCATTTTATTCAGAATTTAGATAGCTTTCAATCTATTTAAGAGAAAAAAGTTCAAACTTAGAATTAATAAAATTGACAAATTATTAAATGCTAAGAAATGGGTGTGTTTGAATACTAAGTGGAAATCATAATTGTTTATTTAAATATAGTTATTTACAATTTTACATATTTGTATTTTTCCTTCTACTTTAGCCAAAACGCGTAATTCTAATTCAATTTCAATTAACAAGAGCTAACATCATTTCTTAAAAGATTCTTTACAATTCTATTTGTTTTTTTTTTCATGGAAATGATTTTATTTAGATATTATGCGTACAATTGTACTTAGTACATAGTTATTTATTTTGCGAAATGAACAATATCCTACATAATATTGGATAAAAACGTAACGAATAGAATTTGTAAAGAATCTTGTAAGGTTTCTTTTCTAAAATTCTTCACAATTATCAGTCGGCCTTTTTTGCCTATTTTATAAGTCAATTTAAAGATTCATTAATTTCAAGCTGGAGTGTACGCCTAGAACATACATAAAATATTGTCAAATGTTTAATTCTCCTATCTAAAAATGTGACAATTTTTACAATTTAAAAACTCTTTAATTTTACAGTATAAAAAACATTGCTTCGAATTTCAAATTCTTTACTTCTTGGGAATGAAAGTAAATTAACAATGTTTAATTAAACGTCTTGAAATTACAACGATTCAACTTTAAACGCGTTTATTTGAAATTTGATATTTTTAAAACCTTTAGTTTTGGTATTCATAAATTTGCCATGACTTTCTCGTTCTGTTTGCAACTGTTCAGTTTTTTGAAATTTCCAATTTCTTGAAATTGGTAATTTAGTATAAATTCTATTGGAAACCACACTTTCAAGTTTAATACTGATCAATCCCAGCCAATTCTGAATGCTTCTAAGCTAAAATGTGCAAATGTTAATCTATTTGTGTTTTAAGGTTTAAATGATCAAAATTTTTAAATAGTTAAATTTTGAAAGTTGCCAAATGGAGATTGTTCAATTTCACACCCTTGAACTGCCAATTTGGAAAACAGAGAATTTCGAAAGTTTTATCAAGTGTTACTTTTTAGTTTTAAATGTTCTTGGCTGAATATTGTCCAATTTTGAAGGTTCTCAGTTTTGTATATCTGAATATTGAATTGATTGTGAATTTGTGAATTGAATTGATTTGGTTGTGAATTATGTTTTAAAACGTTTTATTTGATTTACGTTTACTGATTCAAGGAATATTAAAAATCTGTTAAGAACTATATTTTTTTAATACATATTTGGATGAACCACTTCAATGCTTCATGATCTCTCGTGACCGAAAGACTGAGATAAAATGAAATAAAAAAATAATGTTGTGATAAGCATTTTAGTACATTCGAGACAAAAATCCCGATCACTGATTCAGATTTTCGATCAATTCTTGGTTTTTTTCCTGGTGAACAAAAATTCCGATCATTTACTCGTTTTCACGATTTCCCGGTGAAGTAGACACTTTTCTTTCTCATCATTAAAAAAAAATTCAGCTTCACTCTTTAAAAAAATCTAAAATAAGGATTTAACAGCCCACATTAATGAATAATTACGTAAAGCTGTAAAGCATCAGTTCTGAAAAAAATTAATTTTGTGAATATCATAATTAAAATATACTGCTACTTTTTTACTAACAATATTGCTTTGAGTTTCGTGTGTGACATGTTTATTTATAAGAAATAGCCTGACAGTTGCACACGATGCCCCTTCGTATACCTATACGGTTAATTAAATGGGGTTGGCTCATTAGTAACTGTCTATATGCAAGGCGACGGGAGAGAGGCGATCGGGGATGGTCCCAAGGTGATTTATCCGTCACGATGGATCACAGATGTTCGATATACGTACCACATCAATTCGATTACTGTATAATTAAAGCGACGAAGCAAGTGTGAATCAGTCTCCACATCCCCTTGCACTTAAAAGCATTGAACAATTCTTCACCTCTAGTTCAAACATTTGTTTCCATTCCAGCAAAGTAAATCCCAGGTATATTTTTTATCTGAAATTTTATAAAAACGCTGCAAACAGTTGACAACTACATTAATCCGCCTCCAGATAAAAATTATCCGACGTCGGATATACCATACAACTACATTCATAACTTTATACGTAGTTGTCCACTGTTTGCAGCGTCTTCATCAAACTTCAGGTAAACAATATTTCTGGGATTTACAGTAAAATTAACTCGATTACTTCTAAAAAAAAATATTTTGACTACTCAGAATTTTAAAAATCATTCTTCAAATGGTTCAAAGTTCAGTCAGACTGCATTTCAGAATTCAACGAGCCAAGGCGAAGCCCTGGTTCGGGAATGTTGGCGTTAACGGTCTGTTTAAATTGTGCGTTTAATTACAAGTAAGAGACACTCGTGGGAAAATTTATCGGTCACTGTTTTCCGACAAACCCCTTCGTTCCTAATCTATGCGGCGTTCGTGCTGAATATGCCGTTAGATTAGTCTTCCTAAAGGCACACAAATGTTGCCTAAACGTTATATTATGCCACTAATTCCTATTATAAAAATTGAATTAACATAAAGTTCTAAACATTTAAATGAAGAATGAACATAATTTTGTATGAAACGAAATTTTTTGCTACAATTGCTCGCGGCAAACTAAAAATACATTCTATGCAAAAATATCCCCAATTTTTTAATTTTGGAGGTGAGAAACTAGCCCTAACATGATTCCCATACATGCTGCAGAAAAGTTGACCACAATGTTGACAATGTTAATACGTATTCAACAAAATAACAATTTTAGTCGTCAGGAGTCAACACCTGATGAAATTTTCTGACAATAAGAAACCCCGCTCGAACCCCTAAAACCCACCCCTAATTAATAAGTTTCGAATAAATTTCAAAATGACCAATTTAGCCGTAAATAATTTTACGGTTATTTTATAGCCTAGAAAATTCTTTTGAATAATTTTCCGAAGAATGATGGTGATGAGAAACCCCGCCGTAACACCTAAAACCCACCCTTAGTTTTTCGAAATTCAGAAAATCGACAAAAACAGCCAGAAGCTAATACTTTCCTGGTGATTATATATATTAGAAAATTCTCCTCATTGCTCCTCCGAAGAATGGTGGTGGTTAGCACAATGAAAAATAATGTTCAAAGTGATACGGAAGTCAATATCATTTAGATATGAAACAAAAATGATACCGAAATCAAGAGCATTTTGATCGGCCTTAATTAATGATCGATTTTTGAGGTCATAAAGATTTGATTCAGGTTCATGTATAATCAAGTCAAGCCAAGATGGCCGACGTTCTTGGAGTACTTGAGCTCATATGCGAGCTTTCTATGAATTCTGATCGTGCACTGTACTTGAAAATTTGAAAAATAACAAAACTTGATAACAGAATATATCTTTTAATAGCTTTAGTTGTCACTTGCACACGTTAAGATAAAATATTTAGGTTATTACATCCGCACCAAAAACTGGCGGCCATTTTACTTATGCTGACAGATGACCCTGAAAGTATTCAAACAAAGAGTTAATAACAATAAAATTCTTAATACATTTTTGAAACTTTAATACATGGATTATTATAGTTTTTTTTTTGAAGCATTTATTTATTTTACACATATACAATGTATAATGGGTGTACTTTATAAAGATATATTAAATATAATCAAATTTAATGCACGCTTCGCACGCACGTATGCTCAAGAATATATACCTATAAATTGGAAAAAAATTTGGTAAATGGCTCAAATTAATAGAGGTTGAATTATTTTTCTTTCAAATCTGTATTTTCGGAATGTATCAGTGGTATAATAACAAATTTCTCTTCAGTTTTAATACCGAGACATTTCTTGTGAATTTCTGATAATTGTGCTGCAGTTTCTTCAAGGGCCACAATAAATCATCAGTGCACACTATGTGAAATTTTCGCGAATCGCAGGATGATGTGATGATATTTTCGTTTTATTGAATTTTTAGTGTTTTACTGATCGTTGGCATATTAAAAATTTTTTTTTTTAATTAGGCGTGAGTTTTAGGCGTTCGAGCGGGGTTTCTTACTGTCAAAAAATTTCATCAGGTGTTGACTTCTAACGGTGAGAGTTATTATTTTGTTGAATATACATCAACTCTGTTAACTTTGCTGACGTATGAATGGAAATCATGTTAGGGGTGGTTTCTCATCCTCAAAATTAAAAAGTTGTTCATATTTTTACTTGAAGTGTATTTTTAGGTTACCGCAAACAATTACAGCAAAAAAATTCGTGTTATAAAATCATTTTCTCATCGTTCACTTGAACGTTCAGAACGATATGTTCATAAAATTAGTAATATAAAATTTCTGATAAAAATGTCCTCATTCTGATTCAATTTATGTTTGTGGTGCTGGCAGTAAGTAGCGCATGATACTGGTAGGGCTCCGACTTACTCCACTATTGACATTTTTTTAAGCGATGCTACTATTTAGCCACAATTTTGGAATAAATGCCAATAATCCAGCTTTTTTCTTGTGATTACCCGCTAATGCCCCTATTTCTTCACTTTCTCTTTAAAAATATTTTCGAACCTCGATGATTGGCTAAAATAACGTGTCTACCATCTAAAGTACAGAAATACCATATATACCGAAAAATAGTCTCAAAGTCTAATATATACAAAAATTAATTTAAAATACTCTAAATTCATCTATTCTTTATTATTTTCCATCTTAGGTTTTGGATTGTACGTAATTTTCCACTTTTTGGAAAGAAATCTTTCAAAACTCTACCATTTTATTTTATGACACTTATTGGTTGGATATTTTAAAGTCGAAAACGTGCATAATCGAATAATTTTTTAATTCAAATACTAAAAAATGAACAAAGTCATGTTTCAAAGTATAATTTTCAATAAAAACTTTAATTGACGATATATTTTCAATTGAATATCGTTTGAAATTTGGAAATGAAGTTGGAAACGTTGAAAATTGAAAAAGCTTTTGATCGTATAATTTAAAAAAATTCCTTATAAATATAAAAAAAATGTTGAAGTTTTCTGGTTTGAGAATAGTTGAAATGAGAGATTTTTTCCCAATTAATAAGAATTAAAATAGAGAATATTCAAGTTTGGCAAAGAATGAAGTTCAAAGTAAACTCCGTGGATCAAAAAATACTTCAAAATTACATTTATCGTGTTTGGAGAAAATTGATTAATTTTTTCGGAAGTAGTGAAGTAGGAATTAATTTTCAAAGATTCTCTTTATCTTTGCAAACATTTTAAGTCAGAGTTTAATTAGTTTCAATTCCTGCGATTATTCTTCATTAATGATATCATTCTCTTCGCATAAAAGTCTCTAAATTTTTATGGAATGGAACTGCCTGCGTAAGGCAGAAACTGAATTGAAGATTTTTTTTTCAAAATTTAATGAAATGATAAAAAAATATCAAAATAGGACCTCTATAAATTAGATTCAGAATTTACATGATAAAATCTTTTAGAAATTCAAAATACCTTCATAGAATGCAAAATTATCAGTATCATATGAAATTTCTTTCCAATACTGCTTTGTTAAATTCTGGTATGCCTTATAACTTCAAATAAAAAGGAAATTTATTTGGTTCAACAATTTCATTTGTGCAAGTATGATTTGTAAATTCATATAGGATTTTATGCTACAAAAAAGAAAACTTAAGTAACTACATATTGTTTCTTATTTTATTTTTTTAATGTGTATAGCGTTTGATCTAATTTTCTTCGTGGAATTTCACTGAGTATCGGTGACGTACTTGAAGCTATTTGAATTAGTGAAAATTCAATGAGAATCAGTCACTATTTACTGCAATTTCAGTAGTTTTTCACTGATCAATCAGTGAACACTGATTTATTCCGAACTCCTAAAGAATGAAGATTTTCGAAACTTCATGTGCTTTTTGTCACTTCTGCAACTCTTTCAAAAGCATTCTAGTCAATCCGAGATCTCCATGATTTATAAACACGTAAGTTTATTATTGAAAAAATTGCATGCTACTATTTTTCTACTACATTTCAAAACTTATACCACTATTGACACTATTTTTATCTGTAAGTTGATTTGGAACCAATCTATTCAGATTGTTCCCTTTTTCAAAATGAGAAACGGTAATAAACCAAACAAAACGCATTTCTAAAAATTGCTAACTTAGTCAAGATTTTTTGTTTATTTTTTCAAATTATTTGTAAAATTAGTTACCTTTGGTAAATTGAGTTATGTAATCATTAATACCTCAATTAGAAGAAATGTCAATGGTATTCATAGGCAACCATGCAGACTGGAACAATCTGAGAACACTCAAAAAGTTCACAAATCAAAAGTACACTTGAACTCCCATAAAAGCCCGCTCGGTTTACGCCTTCCTAGAACTGCTGGCCGACTGCTGACCCCTGCAGTTTCTCAGTGGTCGGGGCGAGAGACGGTGTTCAACCGTCCCTGACTGTTTACGTTTCGCGAGATCCGGTTTAGGCCCAAGGCCAGTGCGAAGCAACTCCCGAAACTGGGCTTATATCGGGGTTTGAGTGTAGTCGTCGAAACTGTTCACTTTTACAGCTTATTAGAGACGAATGTACAATAAATGTACAACAAATAGAAAAAAAAGTGAGGAAAAGAAAGAGTCAACCAAACCAATCTCTCACTCTTTCTTTTCTCCGTCTTTTTTATACTGCTGGGGACCAACATGTTTCG
>JAUMHM010000088.1:9162615-9198196 GCA_032362435.1 Melikaiella ostensackeni
GGTAGAGATGTATGGAGGACAATTGTTGATAAGAAGGAGAGGGCTGCCTGAAAAGAAAGATTCTGGATGCTGATGGTCCCGCGTGATGAGATTTTTTTAGTGGATCAGTATAATGGCTTTGCAAAGCTCTTCACCTGGGGTAATTGCTAGATAGATTGATCAGCGATCTGTGTCGGAGCAGTGTTGTGGAATGAGTGTGTCGTTTGAATGAACAACATGCAAATTCTAGATTGATCTGAAACCTATGCCTTCTCCATCTAAAACCTATACCTTCTTCTAACATTCCTTGCTTACCCATACCATATAAAGTCCTTGATCCCCGATAGTATAACGAGGCTAGAACCGAAAGAGTTACGCTTACTCCGAAAGGGATTTGGCTTAATAGTATGATAAAATAAAAATAGGCCGAAGATAGATTAGTATGACTCGTGAAAATATCGCACCTCTCAATATTTTTACCAAACAAAAAAATTTGTTTAAAAAAAAACCTCTTTTAATTCTTTTTCTAATAAGCTTCGTGGAACCCAATTATAAAAAAAATCGTTTGACAAACCCATAAAGTTTGCTCTGAAGTCTTTTACTTTGTTATCTGGTAATTTTGATATATTAGCTCCAATGTCTTTAATGATTTCAAGGAATTCAATATACTTTTTTCCCCATATTTGTTAGTAAAGGCCTTACCCAACCCTTAGCTGATTACCTTTTGTGGAATCTCTGCGTTTGAAATATTCAAAAACCACGGGTCAGAATGGTCTTGAAAGAGAGTCAAGTGAATATTCAAAGTCCATAGGCAAGGCTGCGTAATATCCTCCTGGATGTTCAATATATACGAGTACTATACATGGACAAGTGTCTAAGAATGGCTCTCTCAGACGAAGAAGGTGTTGATCTCGGGACAGTGAAAGTACGCGGGCTGGCATTTGCCTTGAATATGAAGAATGTTGTCAAATTGTTGTTCATGTTTTTCATTATTTCCAAAGGTTTTTTCATTCTTTGAACTGAGTCCCAGCCCAGTACTGGGATGCCATAATTTGAAAAGTATAATCATAATAATTGTAAGTGACAAATGAGTTTCTATAAAAATGGAAAAAGATGGAAAATTGATGATAGAAATAAAATCGTGAATTCTTTGGAAAGAATACATTTTCGGAGAACCTATCGTAAATGTTGGATGGAAATTCTTTTTTCTTGTGTGATGAGTAATGGTAGCTAGTTCGGGGAGTAAATTTACGTCTTCGGGAAAGCCTGCAGTGTTGTCTAATGTTTGCACGCTATTACCTAACTATAGTATATACCTTGGCATCGAGATGGTTGGAGTTTCGCTTCTTATTGGGCCAAAATTTATGCCCATAAATCTAAACGGTACGCGTTGAGAGGTTGAATCCTGCTACTAGAGTTTCGCTCCCGTTTCCGCAACCCTTAACCAGCTTGAATCTTTCCCTTTCTATATCTTTCGCCTTAGATCTCTCTATCTTTCTCTCCTTTCCCCATAGCCAAAATACCCTTTGCGCCTCCTTTCGGCATCTCGACTTCATAGTAAGGTCGTACTTCATAAGTCCTATATGGAAGCAAATATACGTAACTTGTTTCTTAAAGATCGAAATGCAATCAACGTCCTTATGACAATTTTTTGTGTACTGAAAAAGAACACCCTGAAGTTCACGAATAAAAAATAGACTTTGAAACTACCCATTACGGCTCATTATAGACAAATGAACACTAAATGTACAACAAAAAGAAAAAAGAGGGAAAAAAAAGAAAGAGTCAACCAAACCAATCTCTGACTCTTTCTTTTCTTCATCTCTTTTATACTTCTGGGGACCAACGTGTTTCGAAATCAATTTAGACTTCCGCATCAGGGGTAATTTATAGGAAAACAGTAGGTACAAATAATAAAACATTATATTTTGAAAATTGGGATAATCTGAATGGATTGGTACTAGATCAACCTGAAAAATACGTAACTTCGTTGAATATATCTACAGGGCTGCCACACAGTCATTTAAGTCACTTTCAGTCACTTTTTTTCATATCACTTCTTAGTCACTTTCCTAAGATAAAGTCACTATAGTCACTTTTTGAAATGGAAAGATCACTTTAGTTACTTTTCTTCCAATTAATTGAAACAGAGAACGTAAGGGTTAATTACTATTGATTTCAGGTTCATACCTACTTCTGAATTTTATTAAATTATTGCTTCCTCATAGAGAAAGTTTTGTAACGATGAAAGTTTTCGAGCATCATTTTTTGACATATCTTGACATAAGTAATTTATTTTAAATTTTAGAAATATAGAAACATAGTAAGTACAAAATTTGTTCATTTTGACGACATGGATCAATTGATGTAGCTAGAAGCACTGTATGACCAAATAAAGTTATGATGTGTACAGATTTGTAAATTTTTCTAACGTTTGTAAGAGTAAAACTTTCTTAATTTTGCGATTATACCAATATTGTAATTACTGGATTTTTTCATTATGATGAGACAAATCGATTGATGTATTTAACATGCCTATATGAAGAAATAAATTTATGATATATACCTACAGATTCGCCAATTTGTTTGACGTTTAAATGATAAAAGATTCTCAATTTTCGAAATGCACCAATATTTAAAGTATAAAATTTATTCGTTTTGATGAAATGAATCTATTGAATTAAATAAAAACCTTCTGTGACCTATGAGAATAAACAATAAACAATAATTAATAATAAACGATATGAAATAAGAAATAAATAATAAAAAACGCAGGGAAAATCGCCTTTTCCATCCCCTCAGACTCCTTTTACAATCCAAAATACTTTTATCATGGCAGTCTTCTATCATGACTATAGAGAATATAGTAGCTCGATTCTTGTGAATCAATTATTTCTTCATAACAAAAAATCCTCTTTGAGGAAGCACAGTGTTTATGAAATTATCACAATTAAAGATACACCATATAATGAACGCATCCATCAAACACTTTGCAGCGGTTTTTTGAATTCACCCTGAATCCTTTGAATTTTCCTTGAAATCCACTGAATATAATGGATCCTTACTAATTTTTAATTTTTTAATTCACTCTGAAGACTGTTAAATTCATCTTGAATTCTTATAGATTTTATCAGATTCTTATTTACTAATTCTATTCACTCCCATTTATCTGAATCCAATAAAAAAAATTTCTCATTTTCGTTGAGTTCCTCTAAATTTACGTAAGTTTTATCCTGAATTCTTTTGAATTCACTCTGAATCTTTTTAAATTCCTCTACGATTTTTCAAGTTTTCTTCAAATTTGAAGAATTTATTGAATTTTCAAAATATTTTTGTATTGGTTTCAATTCACTTGAATTTTTTGGAAATTGAACCTGAATTTTTATTAATTACATCGAATCCTTCCATCTCTTTTGAATTTCTCCAAATTCACTCTAATTTTATCTTATCCAGTGGTTTTTTTATTTTTTGAATTTTTTTCAATTCCCTTAAATTCTGCTGAACTCGCCCTGAATTCTATTCACTCCTCAATCATCCAATTCAATTGACATTTTATTATTTTTAGAATTTTGTTCAATATACTCCAATTTTACTCTTGATTTTTTTTGATTCACTTTGATTTCTTCTGAGTACCGTTAATTTTTTTCTAAATTCACTTCAATTTTAGTAAATTCAATGAAGTTTTCAAATATTTTTGAATTGGTTACAATTTACTTGAATTTTTTAAAAATTCGTCCTAAATTTGTATGAATTTCATCAGATTCTCCTCATTCTTCTTAAATTTCTCTAAATTTACTATAATTTTATTTTATCCGATGGTTTTTTTAAATTAATTTTTTTCCAATTCACTTAAATTCTGTTGAATTTGCCCTGAATTGTGTTCACTCCTAATTCATTCAGTTCAATTAAATTCTTTTGGAATTCAATCTGAATTCTTCTTAATTCATCCTGAATTCTTTTGAATACTCCAAAATTCTTTGGAATACTCTTGATTTTTTAAAAATTAAATTGAATTTACACAAAATTTTTTTGAATTCAACTTGAATTGTTTTGAATTCACTGTGAATTTTTTATGAATTTATCTTGAATTCGTCAAAATTCACCTGCAATTCTTGAAATTTCATCGAATTCTTGTGATCCTTTCGAATTCAAAAGAACATCAAATTACATTATTTATGCAGAATAGTCACCTTAAGTAAGTTTAAGTCACATTTTGGGATAGAAATTAGTCACTTTTGATCATTTTTTTGGTTTAAATAAGTCACTTTCTCCGAGTAAATTAAACTGTGGCAGCTCCGTATACCTGTAAGCTGCTAATAAGTAACGAGTGATTTTTCAGAATTGTGCTGAACTTGAACAAAAGTCTTTCACTCCCGCGATGGAAAAACATAAAAAAAACCCCAAATTTCTATCATATCAGTTAATACTTACCATAAATTATCACGGGAGAAACAAATTATGCAAAAACATAAAATCTACATGAGTTTATCAATTTTCTTTTAAATTAATTATCCACCCAGGACAGAAATCTGTATATGACGCTCATTCATCTAACATTCTCCAGAACTTTTCAAAAATTTCTTAAACGGTGTACCTAAAAATTAGGAACCAAAATTGTACTTTCTGTCGGTCCTTGTCAAAAACTTGTGAAATTGAAGTCCTACCCCCCCCCCCTCCCCCAGTGACTTGTTACATGTTTTTCATTATAATGTTACTGACCCTCAAACTACACAAAAAAATCTCAATCTGTTGCAAATTATTCCCCTGAAAAGATTTGTTGTCTCCTGTTAAGATTGGTTCAATGGAGTTGGGCAGTTTTAGATTCCCATAACTCAGATGGTGAATTAAAATATCGCTCAAATGCCCGTTCAGTGACATGTCCCTATATATACATAAATTCGCAAACTAAAATTGAGAATTAATAACAAAAGAATTTCATGTATGATTGATGCTCGAAATGCATAAAGTCAGACATTGATTTAATTAGTGATTATTCAATTAATTTTTTGTCGAATTTGACTAATTGAATGAGACGAAAATCTTGAGGGTCATATTGTTTTGGCTAGAAGATTGGTTACATTTATTATTGAACTCATTGTTAGTCAAATAGAACTGATTCCGATTTAGAGATACGATTGTGAAAATTCCGGAAAACGAAGCATTAAAAAATAAAGAATTCAAATCGAATAAATAAATGATAAACCAAATAGATTATTTTCTAATTGTGCATATATTTATAATAATTCCAGAAGACACGCAAAATAGTGCAAAACCAAAAATTCATTCTGGATACAGATGAGAGATGGCAATACTAAAAATTACATCACCCGGTGGAGAAAATTTCTCAAACATATATATAGACGCGATTTAGCCACAATCAATTCAGCAATGAATGCCACCATGGAAATTGTTAATCCAACTGTAATAATATATAACAATCGTTCAAGTGGATTCATAAATTCGGCACTTTCAAGTTTAGCATCGTCTTCAATTTCTTCTTCTGGTTCAGATGTACTTTGAGTATACTTCCGCCATTTTTCAATTATACCAGCCTCTTGTAATCTAATAATCACTTTGTCAAAATCTTTGACATAGGGCGAATTGGGCTCCAAAAGTATGGCATGGATCGTTTCTGAAAAAATTTCTTTTATCAGTCTCATAACTGCTTGACCATTTTCATCTTTATACTTTTCAATAAGTACTTTCGCAAAGTCATTTCTCATGATACAGCACCTTTTCTTATACTTAGTTAAACGTTTTGCACAATCTTCTCTTACAGTATTACCATCTAATTTAATAGCATCATTCAGTAATTTTTCAGCAGTCCCATTATGAAACCCAATTAAATGCCAATATATAAATCTATTAATCTCACATTGCATCCCTGACACGGAAATGCTGTGAAAAGTATTAAATTCTATTTTCGATTTTTCTGGGAGGCTTATATTCATGAAAGCTGTAAATACAGTCGATGAATAGAAGAAACCCACTATCATCAAATTCACAAAGACTATTTGTTCTGGAAAATTTCGAGGTGGTATTGGAATAGACATGTTTAGAAAAATTTCTATCAAAGAGAGCCAATTCCAAGTTAGTTTTTCAAATTTTAGTAGATAGAAAAGCAAACAAAGAAAGCTAATTAGTAGACATGTGAATATAAGCACATAAATGTTGTAATCAAGCAGTTTGTTTTGTATCTTGGCTGGTAAGATTGGTACCAAAACAGAGTATTTCCCGTTTCCAATACTTCTAGTTCGTTCCAGATGTTTTTCACATTCACCTAATAACATTGGCCCATGGCCTATAAAAGCCTGAATTTGGTTGTGAGTGATATTGTACTCAAAAATTTCCATTGGATTCTTCTTGTCGCAAGAAAAAATGCCATAAGTTTTTTTTTCAGATGGAGGTAAAGTCACTGTAAAGTTCATCGTCTTTGCCATTGCATCTATAATTTTAATTTCAAATCCACTGAAACTAATAGGGTGTCCAGTAGCGTTACGTACCACTTTCAAACTTGGCAAAAAATCAACTGCTGCGACTTTAATAGAAAATCTGTTAAGATCACGAAGTTTGTTCGGAAACCATATTGTATTTTTCGAATATTTTTCTTTTGTGTAAATACTGTTGAATGGATTGAAGTGATGCACTATTGATTTTGCCTTTTGTGAACTCACTAGATTTTTTCCCATCATCTCTTCTTCAACCAACTCGAGGATTGTAATGTCCAAAATGTTCCTAGACCATATCTTCAAAAGGAATTTTTCGTAAAGGTGATTGCATCCCTGGACTAAATGAATAATAATACATTTTGGGTGGCTCCAAGTTTTTGATAGTCGAATCATAAATTCAAGGGACTTATTCAGTTTCGTGTCTTCCAAGTTTTTCGAATTTCCATAGTGGAGTAAAATAAAGAAGGTTGTTGTTCGTGGGTTCTCAAATGATGACAAGTTTTCTAGTCTAAGAACATTTTCGGTCGTTGTTTCGTTAAAAATAATAACCCCGGTCAAGAAATTTTTCAGAAGTTCTGCAGTGATATCTTGAAATCTTGAATATGAGATATTTTCTCTATTGCCATTTGTCGATGTTAGCATCATTGTCTGATAGCATTCCAAATCCTCCTTGATGTATGATACTAAATGGTTTAACCAATCTGAATCACATCTATTACTAATGATCAGAATAAAATATATTTTCCACATGATATTAAAGTTGATAGGTATATTTAATTATTATATTTGAACGGACAAGTTCCTTTGAGACTTTTCTCTTCCTCAAATATTTTTCTCAACTGACTGCAAACACAACATTTTTGTAAGCTTTAGAGTAATCAATGTTTGATTTTATCAGTATATTAGGTGGGGTTTCGCGAAACCACGGGAGTGACAAATGGGAGCAATGAAAATGTATGATTAATGACGTATGAATGATACGAAATTTGATGATCAGAGACTGAAACGTAAATTCTGATAAGTATTATTCATTATAAATAATTATTTGATACATCCCTTATATGAAAGTAGTTTTAAGTAAATTTCAAAATTCCGGTTGTTTTCGTATAGAAATGGGAAATTAAAATATAGCTAGAAGGTCCGTTAATTCGCAAATTAAAGTTGAGATATAATGACACAAGAATTTTATGAATAATTGATCCTCGATATTAAGTTGAGAAACTCAAAATTAGAAATGGTAATAAATATTTTAGTTCGGAAGGTGCTTATAAATGTTTTGTATAAGTTAGTCAAAAAGTATGAATCTAAAAGCGTAAAGTCAATCAATGATTCAGTTAGTCATTATTTAATTAATTTTTAGTCAAATTTTGCTGAATAAATGACTCGAAACTTTTTTGGGTTATATCGTTCCACTAAAAGATTGGTTACATTTATTTTTGAACTAATTGTTAGTCAAACTCAACCGATTCAGATTTAGACTTACGATCTTAAAAATTCTGAAAATAGAAGAATTAAAAATTGAAGAATTTAAATCAAATGAGTAAATGACAAACCAAATAGATTGTTTTCTAATTGTGCATGTATTTATAATAATTCCAGACGACACTCAAAATAGTGCAAAGTCAAAAATTGATTCCGGATACATATGAGAGACGGCGATACAAAGGATTACATCACCCGATAAAAAAAGTTTCCCAAACATATATACAAACGTGATTTAGACATAATCAATTCAGCAATGAATACCACCATAGAAATTGTTAAACCAGCTGTAATAATATATAACAATTGTTCAAGTGGATTCATAAATTCAGTACTTTTAAGTTTATAATTGTCTCGAGAATCGTCTTCAATCTGCTCGTCCGGTTTAGGCGTTCTTTGAGTATTATACTGTCGCCATTTTGCAATCATGCCAGCCTCTTGTAACCTAATAATCACTTTGTCAAAACCTTTTACATACGGCGAATTGGGCTCCAAAAGTATGACATAGTTCATCTCTGAAAATATTTCTTTTATCATTTTCATAACTGCTTGACCATTCTCTTCTTCATACTTTTCAATAAATACTTTCGCAATATCATTTCTGATGATACAATAACTATTCCTATACTTAATTAAACGTTTTACACAATTTTCTGCCATATTGTCATCATCTAATTTAATAGAATCATTCAGTAATTTTTCAGCAGCCCCATCATTGAACCCAATTATATGCCAATATACAAATTTATGAATCTCACATTGAATCCCGGATACGGAAATGCTTTCAAAAGTATTAAATTCTGTTTTTGATTTTTCTGAGAGGCTTATATTCATGAAAGCCGTAAATACAGTTGATGAATAGAAGAAACCTATTAATAACAAACTCAGAAAGAATATTTGTTCTGAAAATTTTCGAGGTGGTATTGAAAGAGGCATGTTTAGAAAAATTTCTATCAGAGAGAGCCAATTCCAGATTAATTTGTCAAATTTTAGTAGACGGAAAAGCATACACAGAAAGCTAATTAGTAGACATGTGAATATAAGCACATAAATGTTGTAATCAAGCACTTTGTTTTGTATCTTTCCTGGTAAGATTGGTACCAAAGCACAGTATTTACCCTTTCCAATACTTCTGGTTCTTTCCACATAATGTTTCCCACATTCACCTAATAACATGGAAACATGTTTTGCAAAGGCCTGAATTTGGTTGTGAGTGATATTGTACTCAAAAACTTCCATCGGATTTTTCTTATCGCAAGAGAAAATACCATACGCTTCTTTTTCAGATGGAGGCAAATTTACTGTGAAGTTCATTGACTTCGCCAATGCATCTA
Source organism: Melikaiella ostensackeni (assembly GCA_032362435.1). NCBI lineage: Eukaryota > Metazoa > Arthropoda > Insecta > Hymenoptera > Cynipidae > Melikaiella > Melikaiella ostensackeni. The sequence continues at coordinate 9,171,860 of JAUMHM010000088.1, forward strand.
TAATCTTGATTTCAAATCCGCTGACACTAATCGGGTGTCCCGTAGCGTTGCGTAACACTTTTAAAGTTGAAAAAGAATCAACAGCTGCGACTTTAATAGAAAATCTGTTAAGATCACGAAGTTTGTTCGGAAACCATATTGTATGTTTCGAATATTTTTCTTTTGTGTAAATACTGCTGAACGGATTGAAGTGATGCACTATTGATTTTTCCTTTTGTGAACTCACTAGATTTTTTTCCATCATCTCTTCTTCAACCAATTCGAGGATTGTAATGTCCAAAATATTCCTAGACCACATATTCAGAAGGAATTTTTTGTAGAGGTGATTGCATCCCTGGACTAGATGAATAATCATACATTTTGGATGGCTCCATGTTTTCGATAGTCGAATCATAAATTCAAGGGACTTATTCAATTTTGTGTCTTCGAAATTTCTCAAATTTCCATAGTGGAGTAAAATGAAGAAGGTTGTTGTTCGTGGATTTTCAAATGAGGACAAACTGTCTAGTTTAAGAACATTTTCGGTCGTTGTTTCGTTAAAAATAATAACTCCAGTCAAAAAATTTTTCAGAAGTTCTGCAGTGATATCTTGAAATCTTGGATATGGGATATTATCCCTATTGCCATCTGTTGATGTTAGTATCATTGTCTGATAGCATTTCAAATCATCCTTGATATATGATACCAAATGGTTCGACCAATTCGAATCACATTTATTACTAATGATCAGGAAAAAATATATTCTCCACAAGATAGTAAAGTTGATAGGCATATTTAATTATTATATTTGAACGGACAAGTTCCTATGAGTCTTTCCTCTTCCTCAAATATTTTTCTCAACTGACTGAAAACACTACAGTTTTGTGAGCTTTAGAGTAATCAATGTTTGATTCTATCAATACATTAGGTGGGGTGTCATGAAACCACGGGAGTGACAAATAGGAGCAATGAAAATGTAAGATTAATGACGTATGAATGATGCGAAATGTAATTATTAGAGACTACAATATAAATTCTAATAATAATATTGAGTAAAATAGATAATCGTTTCCAATGACAGAAAACTTTCTGGTACACAATACTTTATTTTATATAATAAAATTGTATGAGTCAGAAACGATAACGCATATAATTTAAGGTCGTAGGTACTAATTAACAGCAGCGATTCAAGATTTCGTGGGTGGGTGGGGGGGGGGTGAAAGGAGTGAAGAAGGTGGTTGCCTCAAGAAGGAGGTCTTAAGACCGCGTGTTCTCTCCGGGGAACCAAGTGTTGGGAGAATTAACAGCAACCCCTGATCTTGGCCCTCTATGCTATCTCCCTAATAATAAACTGGTAATTCCCAATGCTCCTATAAGTTACTCCCTTTCAACGCCACAATGACCTATGAGTAGCAAGACGAATCCTAGTACCGAGTATATTATACTTATTGCAAAACCGAATTTAGGTCTCAGGCCGCCCTAGGCCACTCAAAAATTTGTTGCCCCTTTTTCAATTTTCATTACTAGTTTTCTTCTATTGCAGAAATGACAATACAAAAAAGGCAGTACAATTAAAAACTGACGTGTTTTGTGATAATGAAAAAAATGCTGAGTCTTCGTGCTAACCTTAGAAATTTGCCGCCCTTTTTGAATTCTCATTACTAGTTTTTTTCGATTGCAGAGTTGGCAGGTAAAAAAGAAGGAAAATACATGTGAAAACAGATGTGTTCTGTAATCATGAAACGAATTTGCCCCCATTCAGGACATATTGGAGACAAAGTGAAGACATCTTTCGATGTCTCATTTTTGAGGCGGAGCCAGACTTTATTTCATGTCTTGTGTTGAATTTTTACGTCTTAAGACAGTTTCATGGTTGCCTATAGCCTTATAGATCAGGGCAGGTATACTGTCCTGGTGTATTATATTGCTGAAATATTTTTTAAATATATATAAGCTACTTCTACAGGAATTCGGTGAGATGCAGTTCAACTCAGTCAATCTTAAAATATCTGCCAAACCTGAATCCGTTAATCTATGATTCAGCACAACTGTTAAAATAGCTAAAATACTTTGAGGAACTATCAAAAGCGCCCCTTCGTATGGAGGTACATTATCTTGATTATTTTCTTCAAAGGAAGGTTCATAAATATGGCTTGCACTGGAACTGTTACTGTCAACGCTTTCTTCCAAGTCTGAATTTGATTGGTCTGCATCCGTATCTGATGATGATTCACGCTCTGATTCTTCAGTTTCAGCCCCTGTAATTAATAAATATATAGTCCAAAAGAATATATTATAGGAATATAACTTTTTCGTTTTAACTTATGTCCTTATATAATAAAATAAAACATACACAGGGTTATATGGTTATTGCTAGGGGTCTGCAGGGCCAGCATTAGGGATTTTGGTTCCCTTTGCGACAAGAAGAAAAGCTCCCCCTCCTCTCCCCTCCTATCTTAAAATAAATGAAGACATGAGAATGATAATAAAAATAACTGGGTAATGACCAGATATAAAATTATTTCTATACTAAATGGTAGAAAATTTATCTAATTATAAAAGTATGTGATCATTATTATAATGCTTCCAGGAGGTTAAAACCATTTTTTTTTAATTTTTGTGTTTGAGGGTGGAAAAAGCAAATGGTCTTTATACATTTTAAGGATGGCATCAGAACAGATGTCGATAACCAGAAAAATCGGAATTTTTTAGAAGAACGAAAAGACATTCCATAACATCGAAATCACTACTTAAAGATAAAACAAATGTCCGCTCCCAAGCTCAAGCGTTGATGAATTAAGGCCAAAAAAGTTTCATCAGAAAATGCCATCTAGTTTCGAGGAAATAAATGTGGAAGTTGATAATCTCAAAGTCACACTAACCTAAACTTAGAGCGAGCTCAGTTACGTAATGCGATAAAAAATCTAATTCTCAATTTCAATAAAAAATGAAAACTTACTCCCGAGATATTGAGTTTCTGCATGCGGATAAGAAATGTTTGGTTTAAAAAAGTTAGCTAATATCGAGTAATCGTCGTAAATCGTTATAATTTCAGGGATTTTGAAACTCGGCTTTAGGTACTGATTAGAAATCGAATTTTCAATCTTTTACAAAAATAAAAGCTTACTCTTGACATATGGGGATTCTGAACGCGAATAAAGAATTTTTGATCCAAAAAAATTATTCTCTTCCGAAAAAATCAAGATTGAAGCTCTGGACACCCCAGTATGACCGACGTTTCTTGATTGAAAGGCCAATAAGAAGAAGAAATTTTTTTTCTCATCAAATGATATAAATTTCAAGAGATATCGATACAGAATGAAAAAAAAATTATTACTACGTTAAAATTTTAAGTGAATTTTAACTGAAATTTCAATTCAAACTTTTTTATTGTTACTATTTTAGGAAATGAGATTTCAAACAAATTTCCAACACAACGTGTATTTCATCTTTCAGAAATATTTCGTGCAATGAACCCATTTTCGCAAAATTATTGGATATCTAGTTCTACTGCCTCTCTTCAGTTGTTATTCTCATGCTTTCAAATAAAACTTTGTGAATTCGGTAATTTTGATTGAATAAAACTATCAAATTATTCAATCACAAATATAAAAAATATTACCGGCACAAACCCCGAAAATCCCCCCCCCCCCTCACCCTTTGGCAAGTATTAGTGGAAGTAGCACATTTTTACACAAACTACCTTTCAATAATACTAAATTTTACCTAAGTTTTGTAGGCGCATAAGGAGCATTATTTCCGAAGTGACCTCACCCAAAGAACCGAAGTTCTTCGGAAAAGTGTAGTCTTACTGGATGGTAATTTATGGACTATATCGAATTTATCGATTTTTAACTCTTTTGATATCAATAAAACAAAATTTTGTTACATCTTCGATAGGATTTTTCACAACCAAGCAAGTTAAATATTTAAAGAAGCTTCATGAAAGAAAACTGGAAGATTTACAGGTATGATAATAATATACTTGTTATTTATTAATAATAATATTTTGTTTTGTTAGTAAATTCAAAAATTATTATAATCATAGGGTATCATAAATCGTGTACCTCGTACAATTCTTTAAATAATACACTTTACACTATCAGTTTTGGGCACTTTTCATTTCTTCGTGAAACGTACAAGTCCAGGAGATCTGCTATTAACTGTTAATGAAAAAAAGGTTAAATTAAATGGTTTTTCATTGCTTATTCATTTTTTATGAAAAAATTCTTCAAGTGATTAGTTTTACAAAATTCCATCATGTTCCGCTTAAAATTCCAGAAAATTCAAAAACCATTCGTCTCGGGCGAAGCAGTTATTGTTGAATTCTGTTCAAAATTTTTTTCTTATAATTAATAAATCAAATTATTCATTCATTGATTCATTTTTTCGAAGTTAAATTAAAGATTGTGCATTTTTAATGAATGACAGATGCATATGTGCTACCAAAATGCTTAAATACGGTCGCAGGTCGCCATAGCTCATGACCTACGAGGGTCTAGGTCCTTGTTTCTTTTAGAATTACTAGAAATTGCATTCACTATTATTATTATCCAGAAGAAACATTCTTGTCAAATTGACAGGTTCGAAATCCAAAATACAGATGCAAACTTCAGAGTTTGATTTTTCGTATAATGTTCATTATATTTACAAATATTTTTTTCCAGCATATGTCTTCATGCGTCACAAGGACTTCACCAGAGGCAGCTCTAATCGTTGCGTGACCAACATGTGCACTACAGCGTAGAGCCCAAGGAGTATCGGCCAAAAATCTTCATCAAAGATAAAATTCACAAGACCAAAGCCTTCTTCCGGAACAAAAAATCAACCAAAAGTAATCCCAATCATTTTCCATCACATTATCCCAATTTTCCTTCAACATCCACATTTAATTCTTACCCACCTGATCTCTATCCATCGCATTCTGTTACACTTCTCGAGCAAAATTCTTGCTCATCCAACTTTTACCAATCCAACTTTTACCTATCCAACTCTTATTCACCCAACTCTTACCCATCCAAATGTTACCCACCCAACTCTTACTCATAACCGTCTAACTCATATCCACACAATTTTCACCCAAACCAGTCCCATCCACAAAACTCTCACCCACTCTTATCAAATAATTTGTCCCCCATACCATCATCACCACCGCAAGATTATGAACTGAATGAGGACAGCGAATGTAGTGATATGGTATACAAGAAGCAAATGGAGGTGCTCTGAGTAGTATACCAGGCTCTGTAAACCGACGATTTTTCAAACGTGGGATGACATTTCCTTGATATAATTTAATAGAATGTTTAAAGCTATCTCCATACAAAACTTTTCATCTTTAAGAAATGTTGAAGTTTTTAAGTTTTCGTTTATAAGTGAATTTTTTTTAATATTAGGAATATAGCAACATAATAAGAACCAAATTTGTTCGTTTTGACAGCATGAATCGATTAATGTATTTAGAAGCACTTTATGACCAAATGAAGTTACGACATGTAAAGACTTGTAAATTTAACAGGCCTGTATGACCAAATAAAATTTTGATATATACAGATTTGTCAATTTGTTTAATGTTTATTATGAAAAACCTTAATTTTCAAAATGCACCAATATTTTAAGAATCAAGTTACCCTGTAAAAGTATTACTAATTGTTTTCATTTTGAATTGCAAAAAGTCTTAGGCTGATTGGCATAGAATTGTCTTTGAGTTTTGGAGATAAAGGGCCGTCCATTAACTACGTTACCAATTTTGTTTTTTTTGGGAAGGGAAGTCGCGTAAAAAACTTCGGTTGGTAATAGGAGGAGGGGGGGGGAATGTCTGTAGAAGTAACGTCACAAACTTAGATAATCTTTAGTACGTTTCCTGATGAAAATTTTTTAAAAAGTTTGCGAATTTTGCGAAAGATGGCCCTGTAACGGTATAGTTCAGTAATAACTTGATAAGCTGAAAATCACTTTCTTATTTCAGACTTCACGCTCTTTCCCTTATTCTTCTCTCTTCTCCTTCTTTCAAGAATTCTTTTTTTCTCCTATTTTCAATAAACTTCCCCTCCTTCCCCTGTTTTCTAGTTTTTTTTCTTAAATTCAAAATGTTCGGTTGAAAATATAATTTTTTTTTTTGAAAACTCACATTTGTTCTTTAAAGATTTATCATTTTAGTTGAAACTCCATCACTTTTATTGAAAAGTTAATTTTTTTTTTAAATTTGTTGTTGTTTGGTTGAGAATTAATTTTCTTAACTGGAAATTTAACTATTCCATTTTTGTTAAAAATTCGTATTTTTAATTGAAAACTGATCTTTTCTAGTTGAAAATTCGTGCATTTTGTAAAAAAATCTTTGTTTTTAGTAGAAAGTTAATCTTCTTGTTTGAAAATGTATCCTTTTTGGTTACAAATGCAAATTTTTGGTTGAAAATTAATCTGCTTTGGTTGAGAATCTAGTTATTTTGTTGGAAATTCGTCTTTTTGGTAAAATTCAACTGTTTTTGATTTCAAATTGAAATCCTGTTCTGTTAAAATATTAACTATTACATGTTTCGTTGAGAACTCATCTTTTTTGGTCGCAAAATCAACTAAATACTTGGTTTAAAGTTGAACTACTTTGTAAAACATTCATTTTCTTTTGCTTCAAGATTCAACAATTTAGTTTAAAATTAAACTATTTAGTTGTGAATAAATCCTTCGTTGAAAATTCATATTTGTGGGTTGAAAATTTAACTATTTTATTGAAAGTTCGTTTTTCATTTGGTTAAATATTAATTTTTGCTCTGAAAAATTAATCATCTCATTTTTGGTTGAAAATTTAACCTTTCTATGTTGAAAATTCAACTAATTGGTAGAAAATGTATGTATTAAGTTCAAAAAAATTGTCTTTTTGGGTAGAAAATTAATTTGGTTTATTGAAAATTAATCTGGTTTGTTGAAAATTCACCTATTTAGTTGAGGATTCAACTATTTCCTTCAAAACCCGTCATTTTTCGTTGAATTCAACTTGTTCAAAATTCGTTTTTCTCTGGTGAAAAGTAATTTTTCTGAACTGAAAATGTAACTGTTCCTTTTTGGTTTTAGAGATATGTTACTTGCTTCAAAATACAACTATTTGTTTGAAAGTTAATGTATTTTTTTGAAAATCCATCTTTTGGTATAAAATTAATCTTCTGGGTTGAAAATTCTTCCTTTTGGATTGAATGTTTATCTTTTATGGTAAATAAGTCATCTTTCTCGGTTGAAAATGAACTTTTTTTTTTTGGAAGTTCAACTGTTTCCTACAAAAATTTGTCTTTTTTGCTTAAAAATTCAAATATTTAGTTGAGAATGAAAATGCAAAATGTTTTTTGTTGAATTTCAATCTTTTTTTTTTTGAATATTCGATCATTTGGTTGAAAGTGTATCGTCGTAGTTTCAAAGTTCAACTCTTTTGTTGAGAATTTGCTTATTTTGTTAAAAGTTCAACCATTTTATGAAAGTCATCTTTTTTGTTCGAAAATTCAACTGTTTTATTAAAAATTCGTCCTTTTGGATTGAAAATTCATGTTCTATGGTAGAAAGTCATCCTTTTCGGTTGAAAATCAACTTTTTTGTTGAAAATTCAACTTTTTTGGAAAAATTTCTTTTTGGCTTAAAAATTTAACAATTCGGTTGTTAATGCAACTGTGAGGTTGAAAGCTAATTTTTTCCGAAAATTCGCTTTTTTGGGTTGAAAATGTAAGCGTTTGGCTGTTAATGTGAATACATGAATGAATGGTTAAAAGTTAATTTTTCTAAAACTTGTCTCTTTGGGTTGAGAATTCATCTCTATTGGTGGAAAATTTTGTTTGGACACGTGGGCATATTGGCAACTAAACTAAAAAAAAAACGTGAAAAAGCGCAGAATAAACCTGAAGTCCGTGTTAACCCGAGTAAAAATCTTCGACTTTGGTCCGATTTTAATTGCCCCCAACCAAGACATACTGGAGACGAAGTGAAGACATCTTTCGATGTCTCATTTTTGAGACGGAGCCAGACTTCATTTCATGCCTTGAGACAAATTTCTACGTCTTAAAGACATATATTGAGTCGAGCCCTTATAACTTGAAGACAAATGCTCAAGTCTTGAGTCGAATTTTCATATCTTGAGACAGTAAAAAGGTTGCCTATAGCCCGACGCTATATAGCAACGATGCTACCCCTCATGGACTCAAAGTACCACCGCGAGCAGCTCCGCCTTCAATGTTGGGCCCCATGCGTAGATAATACCGTCAATAGTTCCTTTGTCACCTAGCATACCTATTCCCTGGCCTAATTTGTCGAAAATCCGACGGACAAAAGGCATTTCAAGTTTTTCATTTACAATTGATTAAAATTTGTTACATGATTACATGATAAATAATGATACACTGAAATTCCAATATAGGTCCGACTGTGGTTCTTGCCTAAAATGGCATTGGACATAGAGCCGACCGACTCCAATGTCAACAATTAGGGCCGCATGAACCATTTCTATGTGATTTTCGTTTGCAGTAAAAAATATTTATTAAATTTCTCTAAATGTTTGTTTGTTTTGAAGGGTACACGCTGTCTCTTGTTTTCCTGCGATATTTTTGTAACACATAACGTAAATACTGAAAGCGAATGAAGCGAAGTGTGGATCGTGCGAACTGACAAAATTATGCGCTTGTGATACAGCCAACTTTGTTAGTGCGGTGCTGGACAAGTTTGCTGGCTTTAGAGTGCCGCTCTCTGTACACCTTCGTCCCCTGGTCCTGAAACGAAATTCTCGTAATGACATACTGCAGAGTGACCTATTAGAGATTTTTAGTGTAATACCTCCTTAGATACTGGTCAGCTCGAGATTCGTAAAATGTTTTTTTACAGGCTATACAGGCTTATGATAGTTTTTTTCTTATTCAGTATTCTCAATTCCGTACGAGAGGGAAAGACTCACTACGAAAGTGTAGCCCAATATTGGTGTTATTACTTATTACCCTAGCTTTATTTTTATGTATTTCGTCAAACAGTTTTTTCTAAATTTGTATTCTACATTTGTGGCATTTGGAGTAATAATTGTGGAATGGGAAATTTCATGTAATTTAAAACATGCATCTCAAATTTCCATGAATTTTTATTGTATTTAATTGAAATTTGTATCCTATAATATTTTTGTATAATATTATAAGAAGAAAAGTGGAACCGATTTTAACTGAATTGAGGATCATTCAAGTTCAAAGTTATATGCAGTGTTGGAAAAGTTCCTTAAAAAATTCACTAAAAACAGGTACAGTTACTTCGTGAAAATAATAACTTATTGCCCTGAAAATTCTGTGTAATCCGCAGAAATCGTTCTTCATCCCTCAAGTTCCCTAAAAATCCATCGAAACCCCAAAATCTTTTGAAAGCCCGTAAAATATCTAGAAATCTGATCTGATCGGCGACTTATTTAATTTTGAATGTTTATATTTTATTATCATGAAATTTTGAACGTCTTTTTGAAATGGGTCTATCTTGAAGATTTGCAATTGAAAATTCTTCAATGTTGGATGTGTATAACTGTACAATTAAAAATGAAGCACCTTTGAGTGTTTTTTCTTTGTTTTGGGTAGTTCAATTTTGTAGATTTACAATTAAAAACTCTTGTATTTTGAAGGCGTGTGAATAAAAATATTTAAATTTTGCTGGTTTTGAAGATTAAAAGTCAAGAGTTTTCAATTCTAAACCTATATATTGAAAAAATTTAAGTACAAGTCATAAAAATTACAGAATTTTCAATTCTAAAACTTAAAACTTGTATCATTTTCAATTTTAGATTTTCAAAATTAAAAACTCTTCAATTTCAAGTCATGCAAGTCATCGAAATCAGATATTTTCCAATTTAAACTTGAAACTTGCATAATTTTCAATTGTAGATTTTCAAAATTAAAAATTCTTCAATCTTGAAGCATTAAAATTCGAATTTTTACAATTTTGAAGAGTTGAAATTAAAATTCTCGAATTTTTAAAATATAGAATTTCAAATGACTAAATTTCCAATATGTGTATTTTAAAGGTGTGTAATTTTGAACATTTTTTCTAGTAGTTCCATTTTGAAAATTTACGATGGAAAATTCTTCAAGTTGGAATATTTTCAATTGAAGAGTCTTCAATATTTTATGTGTAAAATAGAAAATGATGAAATTTTGAGTGATTTTTTTCTGAAATAATTCAATTTTGGAGATTTAAAATTGAAAATTATTCAATTTAATAAATTTGCAGCTGTTAATTCTTCAATATTGTGAACAGTAAAAATGACAGCGTTGATTTATTTGTTGAAATACTTTGATTTTAATGCTTTCGCATATAAAACAGTAGCTATGCTGGAACTTCAAGTTACTTTAGAAAGTGACTGTAAATGTAATAAGTTACTATTTTCATGAAGTAACTGTACCTGTTTTTAGTAAATTTTTTTAAGGAACTTTCCCAACACTGCATATAACTTTAAACTTGAATGATCCTAAATTCAGTTAAAATCGGTTCCACTTTTCTTTTTATGATATTATACAAAAATATTATAGGATACAAATTTCAATTAAATACTATGAAAATTCATAGAAATTTGAGATACATATATTTTAAATTCCATGAAATTTCCCATTTCACAATTATTAATCCAAATGCCACAAATGTAGAATACAAATTTTCTGTTTGACGAAAAACATAAAAATAAAGCTAGGGTAATAAGTAATAACACCAATATTGGGCTACACTTTAGTAGTGTGTCTCCTCCTCTAATACCGAATTAAGAATACTAAACAAGATAATAAATATCAGAAACCTGTATAGGCTGTAAAAAAGCATTTCACTAATCTCGAGCTGAACAGTATCTAAGGAAGTATTATCACTATCTATCATGTAATCGTAAAACAAATTTCAATCATTTATAGATTAAAAACTTGAAATACCGTTTGTCCGTCGCATATTTGATTTTCGACAAATTAGGCCAGGGAATAGGTAAGCTAGGTGAAAAAGTAATCATCGAGGGCATTATCTTCGCAGGGGGCCTAGCATTGAAGGTGGAGCTGCTCGAGGTGCTACTTCGAGTCCATGAGGGGTAGCGTCGTTGCACACTGGAAGGGGAAGAGAACTCAGGTAGCTGTTGAGGAAATGATGACTGCCCCTATAGACCATAGCAGGTGTACCTGTCCTGACGGAAAGGATCATCCTGACTGTCATAGGAGCTAATCCTTGTTTATGGTTAAACAATTTGGTATATTTTTATACAATATGTATATTGAATCAATTCATTTACGGACTTTCATTTGTATTATATTTGTTTGGCGGAAATATCGAAATTGTTGTCTTTTTTACGTATTTATTAAGGTTTAGGAGATCCTTATAGAAAATTACGAAGCATTTTCATTCGGACAGATATCACCATGTTGAAAATGAACCAAGAACGTATATAATAAGCATAGGAAACTCGAGTGGAGGGGGTAGCACGAGAGACGGCGGCTGGGTCGGAGCACATCCTTGCGTAGTTTCATACTGCGCATCAGGCTGTCTCTTTTTCTCCGCGAGCGAGAACCGAGAAAGAGTCAAGCACGTGCATGGGAATTGCTTACACTTTAGTGTTTACATTTTCGTCAACATTCTACATCGCGTTATTAATGTGTTTTTCATGCGATAAATGGGAAATAATTCAAAAAATGACGCAAGTGTGTTGTGTCGTGCAATGCAGCACTAAATCGGAGGCCAAGAGAAATCTAAAAGTTTATTTAAAATCAATTCCGTAACTTATTTTGAAATAAGCATCGTTTTCTCGCTCGCACAAAAAGAGACAGTCTGAATGCGCAGTACGAAACCACGCAAGGATGTGTTCCGACGTAACCGCCATTATTTCAGCCACGGGTGCTCTACCCCCTCCACTCGAATTTCCTGTCCTCATTATAATATATACGTTCTTGAGTCGAACTCAAGACTAAATCGAGTCGGAATTGAGTCGAAGCATTTTTACTTGGTTAGCCAACGCCTACGTCACTTTTTGGGGGTAGGAGGTTAAAAACTAAACTCCGGTTGTCAAAGAGTGGGAGGGGTGCCAAAAATATCTCAAAATTGGTAACGTAGTTTATGGACAGCCCCTAAGTGAAGAGTACTTTGACGTATAAGGAGTGTAGATGTGGGTTGTCAGGTGGGTGTGTCATCGATTCGTCTTCCGTCGACCAGCACCTTTCGCAAGTCCTTCTCTACTTTACACAACTATCCTTTCTCTTATAAATGGACTTGTGCTTGGCACATGTATCCATCCATCGGTGTAGCATCGGGCAGCCCACAGATTGCTCTGTTTCCAGGCCCTTTCAATTTATCCATCGGTTTCTTCTTCTTGCAAACCATTTTCTATTTCATTTATTACCTAGACGTCTCTAATAGGAAGGGCTTGATCTGCCAAGGGAAGAATTTGTTGCTCATATCTTTCGTCTCCAAGTAGAGGCTTGTTCTCAGAAATTGCTTGTCAATTTAATGAAGAGATTCCAGTATATTTTGGGCTAATATTTTAATCCTCAGTGTCACCAAATTGAGAATGAGTCCAAATAGTGATCGTTGGACTGCTGGTATACAATTAGAGGGAATAAGGTAAAAAGCTTTTTATCCAATGCTTTATATTCTCCTTTTAAATGAGAATCTCTGTTCATGTTCTGTACCCACTTTTCTCGCTGATATGCAAACGTTTTACACACGAATCTCCTTTCCGGACAATAAATCTGCATCAGAGTAATTAAGCATGAGTTTACGAGGTGCCGACTCTGCGGTTGATACCGACTGATCACCTTAGGCGATTTTGCAAAAGCACTCGAAATCAATGAGATCGTGAGATACGTCCAGAATTAACACCCACAAAGAACAATCTCTTTATGCGTTTTATTCGTTAGAGAAGCTTTTAAATTCACTCGTCTGAAAATTGGCTTAACCATTTGAATAAAGTGAATTTGAAATCCCTTGTAATAATTCTTGCAACTATCCCTACATTTGGAAGCGATTGTATTTCGCAAGTGTCTAGTGTCCTGGAAATCCTTGAAAATATGTAAAAGTCATTGATTTTTTTTTTACCTAAAAAAACCCGGAAAAGCCCTCGAATCTTGGTCACGGTTCTGGAATTTTCATTTCTTCAAATAAAAAATAGGTTTTTAAACTTGTTCTCTCCTTTACCACCACGCGTCAGGAATTTTCAAACTAAAAAGATGAATTTTCAATAAAAGAGTTGAATTCTTAAGCCAAAAAGATTTTTGAGTCAAGGAAGAAAGAGAATTTCAACTAAGTTGTTCAATTTTACACAAAATAGTTGGATTTTCAGCCTGGATATAATTATGAATTTTCAACAAAAATGTTAGTTGATATTTCAACCATAAAAGATTTTACTTTTAAATCAATAACAGTTGAATACACTCAAAAAAGATGAATTTTCAACGAAATAGTTGAATACTCAACCGACACAGATTAATTTTTTATTTTCTACAAAACACTTGAATTTTCAACCGAAAAGTATGAATATTCAACCAAAATGGTCGCATTTGCAACCCAAAATGACCATTTTTCAGTAAAAAAAGATGACATTTTAACAAATTTGTTGAATTTTTAACAAAATAATTAAATCTTTAATCGAATAATAAAACTTTCAACCATAAAAATGAATTATCGACTAAAATAATTTCAAAAAGCACTGCAATATACCATATATATTTTTTGAGCATATAGAAAGTTTATCGCACTCAAAATTTACCTAGAAATATTAAAAGATTCTGACAGTTAAAATGGCCAGACCCTGAATTAAATAGAGATTACAAAATTCGTATAAATCTCAGACCTTCGTGAAAATTGCAAAAATGTATTTTTCTTTGTATCCTACATAATATGCCTAATTTTCGAAAATCTTGTAAGATTTCGATATTTTCAGTTTCTTGACAAAATTTTTTGAAAATGCTCCAAGTTTTTTTATTTTCATTGTATAATTGGAAACTAAATAAAATTACAATTGCAATTTAAAAATTTTGGAGGAGCAAAATTTAATTTCCAGAGATATAATGATTTATAGGCCAAAACAGGAAATTTCAAATTCGATCAATTCCAACTTGAAATTTAAAAATCACTCTAGATGGAATTCACATTAAAAGCAATATCACACGCGCGCTAGAGTGCGCGCATATTATGCTAGTGTCAGGTATGGAGTTTCGGTGAAATATCGTTTTCACTGCATAAGTAGGGGAAAAATTGTGCTATCTTTCTGATTATCAAGTACAAATTTTATTTTTGGAACTTTGAATTCGTGTTTGGTCTATTCATAATTTTTAAATCTCTTAGAAAATAATATAATATCCAAAATTTGAGGTTGAGGTGCCCAGGGTTCCATTAGAGCGAATCATGGCAGCCATGCTTCTAACGTCACCCATACCTCAAATTCTGGACATTACATTTGTCCTGTCGCATTGCAAAATCACAAATGGAGAAAATACCAATTAATAGTTGAAAAAATATTACATTAAATTGAAAAGCAGAAACAATAGCCCAATTATCTCACCATTTATGCACTGAAAACGACATTCACTCCATGTATAATTTATAAAAACTTATTTTTTTGTCCTGGAAAACTTGTGAAAGTCCTGGAATTTATTTGTTGAGAAAAGCTAGACACCCTGATTTCGTCCGCAATATACATCTATAAAGAGAATGGAATAAAATAATGTAAATTTCTATCTTTTGAGCGTCAAGGAAATATTCGTTTCTGTTTACACTGTCATAACACGTCACATGTCATGTTCCATGTACGGTATTCCGAGATTCGTTTTACCCGCGGAAAAAAAACTCATACATGTACTGCCGTATGCGGAAAAATAAATACTGGGACAAACACACCGGAATTTTGCAGGTTTAATGCAAGGGGAAAAGGGGGAAACGGACAGACTGCCAGATAGCGGAAGTAGTAGAAGACGGCTTCCGATGGGTCGTATTGTGCGAGAATCACATGCAAAACGTAGAAATATGCGAATTCACCCTTGCCGGGAGACGACGTCGACTTCTGCCACCCTTCCGATTTCATTTCGTTCGACGGAAAAGTTTAAACTTTATCCGCATCGTCGACTGAGTTCCGCCACGGGTTTCCTTTCTTCAGCGGTTTTGATTTGCAAAATGAAAGTTCAATAGGGACTCGTTTCTTCCCGTTGTGCAAGTGAACGAGCTTTTTATTCCCAAATAAAAATAATGTAGACATTTCCCGTCGTTGGGAAACATTCGGTCTTGAAAAATCAGTTCAAAATTTTTATATATGGAATTTGGATACGTCTCCGAACTTTTGAAATTTAGGTAAAAATTGAACCGCTCCCGATCAGAAGGGTATATGCGTATTTTTAGATTTTTTTTATTTCACTAATACTAAATTACGCGTTCAAGTCTTCTAAAACTATTCTAGGAAGAAAAAAGTAAAAGACGCAAACCTCCAGTGTGAAAGTTTTCGATTAAGGTTCAAAGAAGTTTTCTCGAAAGTTTTAGCTCAATCGGATTATTGATTACAAAGCTATGAATGTTTCAAATTGCAAGCGGCAATGTTAATGCTGACTAATGCACGTGCCTCCTCAGCTACGAACGTGTTGCAGCGGACGATATGAAACAAATAATAGCAACCGTTTGTAGTTCTCTTCTAAAATATACTATAAATAAACGAAAGAACCGATGAATGGATTATTTTTTAGAATAGCTGCAAAAGTATTATTATTGAGATGGGTTTACTTTAGTTAATACCCTATTAATTTAAGAAAGAATCTTAGTTATTAGTATACAGCCAGAAGGTTTTCGGACTTCTCAATTCGTGCGAGTAATCTTGCGCGGCTTATGAGTTCTTATTTTAGTGATTTTCAAAACAATTGCCACATTAAAATCATCTTCAAAACAATTGCCACATTAAAATCTTCTGAATTAGAAAAGTTTCATCTCTACTTCTGTCTTGGAAATTGGAATGACAGCGTGGATTTGCTGCATTCCATCAATCAGATTGGAATTCTTGAATCGTTCACTCAATAAATGTTGTTTCGCTTCATATTCTTCACTACTGCAGAACTCAACATGAATATCCTTGAAGTTTAACTCAGCCCATTGAAGCATTCCTCGAGGATTAGTGGTTTGATTATCGTACGGATTTCGCAGATTTGCTTTGGCAGCTGTCCTTTTAACAATACCTCTTATTCCATCGCAAGGTCCTTTACCATGGAAAGTTGCATGGAAGTTCCATGTGCCTGTACAACCAAAATCTTCCTGGTGGTATGTAAAATTAACGAAATTTTTGCGATTTTTGTATTGTGCTGCTCATCCATCTCTGAAGTATATTATTTCATTCACAAGAAATCCTGTTTCGCATAAAAAGACTATTAGTTTTTTCTGAAGGAGATGTGCAGCAATCGTGTTATGTTCTTTTTTATCTCACATAACAGCGTAGTTAATGTGTTGTAATTCCTCTTCACGTGTACGACAGTAAACCACAGGAGGATGAATAGTTATTTGTGTTTTTGACCGTGATGTCCTTATGAAGAATCTTGATAATCAGTACAGTGAGTTTCGCAAAATCTAGAAGAATAAGAAGCTCTCCTACTTTTAAATTAACTTTCGTGTTTCTGAGGTGCAAACTTTGTTGTTTGGCGTTAAAATCGTGTCGAAGCAGTTTCTTCATATGGCCATTTAAGAAATCCTCGAAATCATCTACTAGTTTAATTACAGTTTCTAGATCAGATTGATTTGTGGTAAACCATTGTTTGAACATGATTTGTTCAATGAAATTTGCTGCGTATGCTTCCTCTGATAGAACCTCCATATAGTCATTACCCGGGCAGCTTTCACATTCATTGAAATAGCACTTGATTTGAGTAGGATTGCGAATCAATTGAGCTGTCAAATGCTTGGAAGTTGCAAATGGCAGAGAATTAGATTTGACTAATTCTGCAATTTTTCACCAAAAAACATGAGTTTCACATTTTGGTGGGAAACACAAACATTGTGGTTGTCACTTGTTCCAGCTAAGACACACTCTTTTGGTCTCAACTCTGCAAACATTGAGAATCCAACTTTTTCATTTGGATGAGTATTTTCAAAAGCCACATAAAGTTCTCTTGAATTGCATGAGACTAAACGCTTTGAACTTTGGTTTTTCCTCCATCAACTTTAACCGATACTCAATCATTTGTACCTGGCATTAACCGACTGATGTCATCATCTCTATAAGAAACTTTGACGCACATTACTGTTTTTTCGATAAAATTTTGCCTGCTTTTTGATCAGGAGAAGACAAAAATCCCTCTAATTCTATTAATTGCTTGGCTTCACGAGCCATACGACCGATGAACCATATACAGATTTTATCTTTCTAATTGGCCACGTTTACGGTAAAATGGTTGAAATTTATATTTGCTCCCTTTTGTTTGACTCAACTTTCTCAAAGTTAGCTTTTAAATGACGTACAACTACATCGTCTTTACTTTTTACGTTTGAGAAATCAAAAAGCTTGGCACATATAGTTTCACAAACTTTTTTGAAAGCGTCCTTCTTTGGTTGTTTTGCTTTCAACTCAAGGAAATCTGTCTCTTCACCTCCGGGAATTCGCAATAAAGTATTTAGTGATAAAATGGCTTGTATTTCGTCTACGTTTGACATTTCAATATCGCTTAAAGAAGAAGAATCAGTATCAACATCTATATCGATTTCAACTTCATTCAAGTTAAAATCATCTGCGGTTACAATAGTAACACAAGGAATTTGCCTCTGAGATAACTTTTTACGACGTTCACAGGAAATAAAATCATTTTTGGTAAGAAGTGTAAATTTGTCACAAATACTTTGTGGAAGATTTTTCAGATTTTTTCGCACGAAATTATGCTCAGATTCGCCAAAATGGATTGTAACATTTTTTATTAAGAGACATTTTTAAACGAACGGACACTAAATTAAAGTAAAAAATACAGGAAACAAGGAAATGAATATTTGTCGAAAACTGAAGAACAAAATCTAAGGAGGCTGGTATGAATACAGTCAACGGTATTCTACAGGTATATCTATAAACAAAGTACAATTGAATACTTATCGAGAATACTCGTTAAATCAATTTAATTGTCATGAATATAATAGCATGATGATTAGTTTCAGCTAATATCGAGAATATCTAGTAAAAGAAGTCATTTCACCGCTCGTACTCCACGAAGTGGTCTAATCTGTGGACAAAACGCTAGTGTGATGCACGCCGCTTCACCATTCAGGTTCACGCGTGTTTTCCGCGAGTGTAAACACAAGCGGAAAACAAGTATGAATCGCGACAATGTGACAACAATGCGAAACGCGAACAGAACCGGCACCGCGGTGACGCGGCAGGCGGCCTCCACGCTATCCCGCGAAGCTTCGTCATACAGGACGTTGCGTTTGAATTTCTTTCTCCTAAACTACTGGCTGGCCCACGATTAAATTAACAGAACTTGTGAAGCACATGAAGATCTTCATTCGGCAAAAAAAATAGAAAATGTAATATTTTCATAAAAGCGATTTTTGTTTTTTGAGTTCGCAAAAAAAAGTCAATTTTTTTCTCGAGTTTCTTATATGAAAGGACGTCTTATTACAAGAAATTTGAAACCTAAAAAAGCCGAATCGGTTCATTAGAAGCAAAGATATGATGTTTCCAAAAAAAAGGTACACAAAATTTCGAAGTCCCATATCTTCGCCATTTTTCGGAATTTTCCAAAAATATTTATCGTGGTTTATCTTCACTACTAAAGGACTGATTACAACGAGTAACACGCAAATCCTTTTCAAGCACGAAAATTCTTGTGATCACTTGACATAGACTCCACCTGCTATAGAAATGAGACAGAAGGAGAGGTGAGCGAAGAATTAATTAATCACAAGGAAGATGCTGAAAATTTGGAATTAGAGAAGCAATTATTGTCTGAAAATAGCATCAAAAGCGGTTCAAACAAAGAATGTGAAAAATCTTCATAATTGTTTAAGCGCTAAAGGAAAATAATTTTTCGAAAAGTATTTTTTAAAAGAAATAACTCAGAGTCCACGTGCTGGGGAAACTGAAATGAATGACGAAAATGATTGAAAGTAGTTTACAACAAAGTATTATTTCAATAATTCATTGTTCCAAATGTCCAATAAATAAATAATTTTGATGAGAATATCTTCAGTATTATTTTGGTATTAGACTTGACCTTCACATCGTTTGCTGCAACACATTCGTAGCCGAGGAGGCACGTGCATCGCGCAGCGTTAAGATTGCCGCTTGCAATTTAGAACATTCATAATTTTTTAACTATCAATCCGATTGAGCTAATACTCTCCAGAAAACTTGTTTGAACCTTAATCAACCACGTTCTTACTAAAAGTTTGCCGTTGCATAAAATTCGCTCGATAAACGAAATGCTTGAAAGTTAAAATTCATGATTTTTGAAAAGTTGAGGTGAAAAAAGATTGAAATTTTTTGTATTCTTTTCGTATTCCCTGCGTTTCCTTTTTTTTTAAATCTCCTTTTTTTCCCCGTATTCTCAAAAAACTTCCCCTTTTCGTATATCTAAAAAAATTGATGTGTCCAATTATCTCGAACATGTCGGACACATTGTTGTCGAGAACCTAATTGGCTTTTGAATGACTTGAAATTGCTCCTTTTATTACATTTGAAATTCAAAAATGAAATCCGCTGCTAACTTTCAATTTCTTTGAAACTGTTCATTTAATTGTTTATCGTTATGGTGGCGAGATATTTCATTGTTCTTGCAAATACAGATCTCCAGATATCTAGTTTGATAAGAGAATAAATCTTAATTTCATTGAATGAAAAAACTTTATTCATTGCCCTTAATTCCTTAATGTCGGGGGGTTGATCATTCGAATTTTGAGTGTACACCTATTTTCTTGAAAAACCGGGCCTATTTACCCTGTTTTAAGGGCATTTAGGGCTGTAAAGACTGAAATAACTTTTACAATAATTCACATTATATATTTTACTTCGGAGTTCTAAAACGTTTAATTCTTTTCAAAATTTATACAATAAAGCAATTACACTGGAACCTCCATTTAACAGCGGTTTTGGGTATGGCCTGCGATGACCGTGAGGCTCTTCTAAGAATTTGGTGGTTGATTAATAATGAAGACTAATTATTGAAAAAAGAATTTTCCACATGTATTTAAAAATAAATGCGAAATATGCACTCGAGTGTTCGAACTGCCCGCTTTGTGACTACGGAACTGCTGAACTCTGCTGATCTCACATCACTTCTCTCTCGCCTGCTTGGACCCCCTCATCAAGGAATGCGATCCGGTGGAAATTCTACAATCGCGCTATATAGAGGGCGGTTAAATGGAGTTTTCAGTGTAGAATTGAATAATTATTTTTAAAAACGCTTAAAACGCAGCCGGGAAGAATGTAATTTTTGACCGAGAAACCCGGGATATAGCCTGGAATTTTTGTTTAAAGTTTGAGTGGCCGCTCTGAATATTTCGATAATCTTGAATGGCAGAAATCATTTAACATTATTCAAAAATATTGTTTAATCTTGTTATTTAATCTTTCCCCTATTTCCCTTTTTTGAGCTCCTTTTGCGCTGTGACCCCTGTAGATTGCCTACTGAAAAAAACTACATTTCAAACACTGACATTTTCAAATCTTGTTTGTCGAGCATTGCAAATAATTAAAATTAGACTTTAATTAATTTAAGAATCTAGAAAAGGCTTGGAATTTGAAAACCAGAATTCTTTAACTCCCTTGAAGAGAATAGAATTTTCCAGGAGACGAGAGAAGAATGATATTATTTAGGACGAGGGTGGTAAAAAATTCAAAGAGCTAATTTTTCTTGCTTGGTGGGTCTTTTGAAAAAATTGGCAAAGGCGGTTGGGCGATTCTTGATGCGGAAGGGAAAAAAAGAGTTCTGTCGGAACGTGCCGACCACTCTCATCCCTTTCTACCACCTCTAGTCTTGTGAACGTATGTAGAACCGCGGTGGCTATATGTCTGCGACCCCAAACGGAGCGACATGCTAACAAGACAAAAAACAGGAGAACACATTTTAACGTCACAATTAAAAATATTATACATATATTACTGGAGTCGCAGCCACGCTCATCTTTCTCTGACATTTCTCATGTGCGATGTTCACCGTAACAATCAGGGAAGAGAAAAAAAGAGTCATTTTGCTCGAGTTTTTAGTTCTGATTTCTAAAGGCGTTTATTTAGTTAATTTATTTACAATATATTTTTTGATTCTCCAATTTCTGGTTCAGGTCCATCCATAAATAACGTAACACATTTTTTGCCTATTTTTCACCCCTCCCCCATGTAAAAAGTCGTAAAAAAATCGTTTGGATCCTCCCCCCAATCACCTTGTTAGGTAATTTTTTCAGATATTTTCAGCCATGTCTCATTTAATGCAATTTAGTTACACTGGAACCTCCATTTAACGATTGTCTCGGGTATGGCCTGCAATAGCTGTGAAGCTCTTTCAAGTATTTCTATATCGTAAACAATCAGGGCCGTGTGAACCATTTCCAGTAGGAATACATGATATTAATTAACTGTATTTTGTACAAATGTAGATTTTTGTTCATATGCACTTGAGTGTTCGAACTGCCCGCTTTGTGGCTACGGAACTGCCCTTTGAACACGCTCTTCAACGAATGTAAGTGGAGGTTCCAGTGTACTTACTCCCCTAGACACCTGAATTACCAAATAATTAGAAGGTATTAAAATGAAAAGAAAGAGAATTTAAAAAATATGTAACGTCTATTTGGTCGCATTCAAACAGAAGTAACGTCACTAAGATATACAGCTGTGCTCAAATCAGACCAGTTTAGCCGCCATCTTTCTTATTCAAATTTCGACTAATCAGGTTTCGCGGCTGCCGCGGCTTTCGATTTAACAACTCTTTATCCAAACTAACCTAAAAATGCCGAAAAACGAGAAATCAAAAACCCGAAAATAAAATCAAATAATGGATGTGATAATCGGCGAATCCCATAATGAATGTAGATTATTATAAGCTGAGAAGTGTTTTGTGCTGGATGTGATTCTAGGGAGAAGAAAGATTCGGACAACATTCTTATTCGTTTACCGCAAAATGTAGAAACACGTCGGCAATGGGCAGAAGCAGTAAAGCATGAATGCACCAAAGACGTCCAGAGACATGTATACATTCGGACACAAATCTATAAATTATTCTGATTAAAAGAAAAGAAAATTCACACCATGTAAGGAATTTGAATTTTCCCGCGAAGAATGACGACACACAGATATAGCCATTCGAAGCTTTCGACTAAAAATGCCGCGAGCGGGTTCAATATTCAAACTTTATTTATAAAAAAAACATGTTTCTTCTTCAATAAAAAATTTTTCCTTCTTGGAATATAAATGAGCTATTATAGAATCAGAATATCTTCTCATCTCATTTCATGCATCATCCCCATCATTTAATATTGAGTTTTAAACTATAATTATATATACGCTAGGTAAGTTGTGAAATATTTGATACTTAAGTTCTAGTTTATTCAAAAAAACTTTTGAAATATTTTACATTATCTTACATTAAAATTTTACATTTTTTTTTATTTCAAAAGCTTCAATATTATTTTGGTAACTGTATGTGTTTCAAATTTGTAATTCGTAAATTTTTCAGACCTGTAAGTTCAAGATATTTCATTTTGAACCTGTAGTTCAATTTTTAACAATGAATTTCAATATTCTTGAAATTTTTGTATTTCAATTAGAAATGATCAAATCTGTAATTCGTACATGAAAAATTATATAATTAAAAAAAATTGTGTTGAACTCTTCAATATTGGCATTTTTTACTACAAAAGTCTCAAGTCTTAATTTTTCAAATTTTAGGGCAGTTTCATTTGATAGGCATTTTTAAAAATAAATTTTCAAAACATATTATTGTATATAAAAGGATTCCAGTTTCAAATACTTATTTTAATCTTCATAATGAAATTTGACATTTGCAACTACTGAAAATTTGGATTGGATGAATTAAGCATGCCTTAAATTTGCAAGGATTTAATTTTTATCGGCTAGAGATTTTTAAGATATGTGATTTCATGAACCATAATGTTCGAGGATAGCTCAAATTTTCACGGTTTTTATTTTATTATTCAATTTTTTACGGTTCCTATTAGACATTGTGGAAATTTTCATTTCTTTTATTAAAAAATGTGTAATTTTGGAAGCTTATGGAATTATAATTAATAATTATTCACTTTTGGGATTTCATAATTTTTATGTTTATTCTAAGGCATAAAATTTGTATTTTTTCAATATCAAATTTTAATTTAAGCTTATATATCATGCTGTTTTCAAAAATTCCATTTTTCAATTACTCTTTAACGAAATTGTGTGCAATTTTCATTCTTTCGATATTACGTGCTCAAAATTTGAAATTTTTTATCATTAATCGCTTCCAAATTGAAATTGTTTCTTTCTAAGAGTTCAAATAAAAAAATGTACCATTTTTAGGTTTCAAAATTTTTTCTTGGGTTGCAAACGTTTGCATGGTGTGCAAACGTTGCAAATCTGACCGTCCCATAGGGGTCGTTCAAAAACTATGTCACGCTGGCAGGATGGAGGGGTAGCAAGATTTGTGATGATTTGTGACAGCACACTCTTTTTCCTATTCCTTTCTTCACCCCTTTTTGAAAGAATTCCTCTTTTTTCCCCTATTTCCAAGAAAATTTCGCTTCTTCTCGTTGTTTCGCTCAAATCTGAACTGAATTAATAGAACCCAAGAAGATAATCCAACTATTCTTCTTTGAAACTTGATTTTTTTTAAATTGAAAAGTCTACTATTATATTTTTGGTTTAGTTTGGTTTAAGATTTAACTATTGCCTGGAAAATTCATCTTTATTGGTTGAAAATTCAACTACTTGGTAGGAAATTGAACTACTTTGTTGAACATTCAATTCATTGATTTAAGATTTAACTTTTTTTTTTGAAAATTCGTACATTTTTGGTTGAAAATAATTTTTTTAACTGAAAAATTAACTATATCATTATTGGTTGCAAATTGGTCGTTTTTAGGTAATAATTCAACAATTTGGTTGAAAATTGATGTATTTTGTTAAAAACTTGCCCTTTTTGGTAGAAAATTAGTCTTTTTAGTTTGAAAAATCGTCTCCTTTGCTTAAAATTGTATATCTTAGTTGAAAGTGCAGCTATTTAGTTAAAACTTAATCTGTTTTGGTTGAGAATTCAACTATCTGGTAGAAAATTCATCTTTCTTGGTTTAATTAAACTGTTTTTAAATTAAAGTAAGATCTTTTTGGGTTGAAATATCAATTATTACATTTTTTGTTGAAAATTCATCTTACAACTATTTTGTTATAAATTTAACTATTTTGTTAAAAATTTAATTATTTTGTTGAAAATTTAACTGTTTTGTTGAACATTTGTCCTTTTAGATTGAAACTTCAACCATATTTTTGGAAATGCAACTGCTTTTGGTTGAATTTTAATCGCTGTTGTTTGAATTTTCCACCATTTGGTTGCATTTCATCTTTGTAGGTTGAAAATTTGTCTCTTTTGCTTAAAGGTCCAACTAGTTGCTTGTAAGTGCAACTGTTCGGTTGATAATAAATTTTCTTTCTTTAATTCAACTATTTGGTTGAATATTGATCTTTTTTCGTTAAAAATTCATAGTTTCGGCTTCAAGAATTCAAAAATTTTGTAGGAAGTTTAATTATTTCGTTAAAAATATGATTATTTTGTTGAAAAGTCATCTTTTTCGTTCGAAAGTTTAACTGCTCTGTTGGAAATTCGTCTTATTGGCTTGAAAATTAATCTTTCTTGGATTGAAAACTCTTTTTTTTTTGGATTGAAAATTCAACTGTCCGATTTTTTCGAAACTCCGTATACTCATGTATTTTGACGCACTGATTACGAAAATCATAGTGAAAATAGGCGCAAACTTGATGTTCATGGTAAAAATGATAGAAACCCAATGAAAATCATGGTTCTCCACGTTTATCTCGAGAAGCACTTAAAAATTTTAAAAAATTACAACAAAAGTTGTAGACCTAGTTAAAATACACATTTTATATCAAATCAAATTTTCTCGTACGAGTGAAAACTTTCGAGATATTTGATGATGAAGATGAAAATTTCATACCTAGCCCCTGCCGAAATCGTGAGTATTACTGTGACCAATCACTACAATTATATATTTTTTTACTCAATTTTATTTATGTCTCCCCACGAGACTTTAGAAAGGGGAATGGGTTTGACCAACATTATTTCTGTGGAAAAAGGCTTCTTTATTACGAACACTTGGTTCAGGCATGAAAATATCCACATGTATACTTTCTGCAGAGGCGAAAGTCAGAGTATGATTGACTTTGTTGTAGCGGATAAGAGACTGGGATGGCTTGTAAGGGATACAAGGGTTATGAGAGGCTCTGAGTGCGGAACAGATCCCTACCTGTTAGTTTCGAAAATGAATCTCGGTCAAGGGTGGAGGAGAAGAAGAACTAATAATAAGCCGAAGCAGACGCGATTCAGAATAGAGAAATTGCAGAAACCAGAATCACAATTGGTATATCGTGAAAAGCTGAATAAATACTTAGAATATCATGAAGAAGACTGGAAGATTGAATTGAACAATAAAAATGTAGTGGGTGCATGGATAATACTACGGGAAAGCATCTTCAAGAGTGCATCTGAAGTTTGCGGTACTGTGGCTGTAGGAAGAAAGGCTGGAGATGCTTGGTGGAATGATGAAATCCGCGTGGCTATCAAAGAAAAAAAGCAAGCACACTCGAGAACGTTAAATAGTAAAGGTCTTAGCGATAAGGAGAGGACTAGATTAGAAAATGATTACAGGGATGGAAACAGAAAAGCCAAGATACCAGTCAGAGAAAGCAAGGATAAAATCAAGGCGGAAGAAGATAAAACATGCAAATTGACTGCGAAGGAAATAAGAAATTATGTTGGAAATGGGTTAAGAAGGTTAGGAAAGGAAGCTCTAGCACTGATGTAGTCGGAATCAAGATTTCTGATGGGGAAATGGTATGGGATTCGGACAAAGTGAAAGACTGTATGAGAGATTTTTCGAAGAGATTGTATGGAGGTCAAGCTATGAAGCATAACAACCTGCCCATTGAGGAGAATACGTTAGACAATTCCGTTGTAGGTAGCAGGAGAAGAATTAATATCGACGGCGTTATACCCGTGATTAAAAAACTAAAGGATGGTAAGGCTGCTGGCATAGATGGCATCACCGCTGAAATACTTGAGAGTGGTGGCGGATATTTGTTTGTGTGGCTGAGCGTATTTATGAATATGTGTGCTATGCATGGTGAAGTTCCAAATGATTGGAAAAAGGCGATTATCGTCCCAATCTACAAGG
>JAUMHM010000088.1:9204369-9219429 GCA_032362435.1 Melikaiella ostensackeni
ATTTTTGACGAAAAAAAATTCGGTTTATAAATTATTTTTTTCATCGTTCATTTGAACGTTCAGAACTTTATGGACATCTGCTTATAACAATATATTCTTGCTTAAATTGCATTTTGTGTTTATTTGAAAGTAAAGGCAGGGAAATTTATAATTGCTTTAAGACTACCGAAAATTATTATAATAAAATGATTATAAGAAAATCAGTTTGCACGGATTTTAAGCGATTTTCTCAAATTTCATAAAAACTTCACGAGATTTGAAATGATTTCAAAGATTTGCAAACCTATCAGGGGATCTTAAGGGATTGTAAAGGAGTTAAACGAGTTTCGAGGAACTGCACTGCTATTAAGGCTTTTGAAATAATTTTATAGGATTTCCAAAGATTTCTACTAATTTTAAAGAATTTCATTGGTTTTCCAGTAATTTAAAATTATTTCCACGGATTCCAACGAATTTCTTAAGATTTCGAAACATTTCAAGAGATTTTAGGGGATTTCAAAAATGATTTCCGAACATTTCCGGGGATTATTGAGAGATTCCAAAGGATTTCAAGAAATTTCTAGAGAACTCCGTAAAATAAATGAAGTAAAATGAATTTCAAGGGATTCCTAGCGATTTCAAAGACTTCATGGGCTTCTAAAGTATTTCAAGAAATTTCACAAGGTTCGGAGAATTTTACTAAATGTCAAGGGATTTCAAAGATTTTCAGAGATTTGAACGTTTTCTTCATAGAAATTTGATGAATAAGTTTACTTTAATTTATATTCAAGGGATTTTAATGATTTTAAGTTATTTCAAAAGAGTCGAAAGAATTTTAAGACATTAAAAAATTTTCAAGGGATTTCCAAGAATTTTGTAGGATCATCAAAGATTTCAAGGGATTTCCAGGAAACTAAAGTGTAGCGAATGAAATTTCGAGATATTACCTAGCAATTCCAAAGCAAAGGTTTCAAAGGATTTTAAGGTACATCAAAAAATTTTACAAGATTCAAAGGATTTTATTGAATATCCAATAATTTCCAGAGATTTCAAAGACTTTTGAGGATTTGAACGTCTTTTTTGAGAATTTGAATGAGTAAGTGTAATTTTATTTTTAAATCAAGGGATTCGAATGGTTTTTGCTCATTTTAACGGATTTTCACGATTTCCACAGATTTCAAGGGATTTTAAGGGATTTCAACGAGTTCCTAGAGAATTATAGGAAATCAATTAAATTTTATTCCAAATGATTTCAAGAGATTTTGAAAAGTTCAAGGGATTTCAAAGAATTTTGTAGAATTTCCAAAAATTTATAGGAATTCAAATGAATTGCACAAGATTCAAGGTATTATATAGGACCTCCATATTTCAAAGATTTCAAGGGATTTTAGAAATTTCAAGGGATTTTGGATTTTCAAAGGCGTGTGAAGGGATAGAAAAGGGAATTTTGGGTTATAAAAGGTGTCTGAGAGGATGAGAAAGGCGATTTCTCCTGAGTTTTTCGAATATTTATTGTTTATTATTTATTTCTTATTTCTTATTGCTCATTATTATTAGTTGTTTATTTTTCATATGTCATAAAAGATTTTCATATAGTTTAATGGATTCATTTCATCAAAACGAGTAAATTTTGTGCTTGAAATATGTGTGTATTTCAAAAATTGAGACTTTTCTATCCTCTGAACGTTACACAAATTAACAAATCTGTATAGTACACTGTAAAAAAATTCTTGGATCCAAAGAAATGCATTTCTCTTATTTCATTTCTTTAAGCCAAGGAAATTGTTTGCTTCATTGTAATGAATGTTGTTTAAAGGCAACAAGTTCGTGTATTAATTCAAAGAAATAATTTCTTTGGGTGCCATTTCTTTGAAATAACGAAATATTTTTTGACCTTTGAGAATGTGAGATAATTAACTCAAGGAATTAATATCTTTGAAACCAAGAACCTGGTTTCTTTGAGTCTCGTTTTGGCAGTCAAAGAAATATTCCTAAAGCTCAATGATTTCGACCCTTTGAATTAAAAGAAAATCTATTTGAAATAATTAATTCATCGTTGCCTGGATCAAATATTCTGGTTTCCTTGAATCAAAAAAATATTAAGATAACTATAAGCAATATTAGTTAAGTAAAAGAAGTCTTCGAGTAAAGAAATATATTTTTAAAGCAACTTCATACAAGATTGGTTCAAAAAAATATTTTTGTAAAATTCATGATTTGTACCAAGTAGTCCAGGACAAATACCGCCATTTGCGCAGAGCATATGGTGTTACAGTAGAAATTGATTAATCATTATTATTGAATTTGATTTTTTTTTCAACAAATGAGACATTTTAATCTTTGTGCTTTAACTTTTCGAATTTCTTAAAGAAAGGAGGCATTTTGTGATTTAAGTAAATCATTCTTTGAATCAATTAATATTTTATCAACTTTGTTACCTGTTTATTCTGGACAGCATGCCACATCTTAGAACCACATAAATATCTATTCCCGTTGAAAACATTCGTTTCTTACAAGAAATATTTATTTTACCTTATAGTATGCCTACTTGAATCAACGAATCATATCTTTGATTCAAAAAAACTTTTACTACTCATTTCCAGTTATATTTATTTGTATGTAATAATTATTTTATTGAACTTAAGTCATACGTCTTTACATTAAGGAACTCATCAATCATATCAAATACTCATTTCTTAGAGTCAATAACAAATCTATTTCACTCAACGAATATTTGATAGTGTCAAATAAATATTTCTGTGTCTTAATCAGTTCGTTCCTTAGATACAGAAACAATATTTCTTTGAACTGAAAAATATTTCTTCAGCCACATTCTACTACACCATTTCTCTAAATCGGAGAAATAGGGCATAGAGTAGACTATCATGGAATATACTCTTTGCACTCGGCCCAAACTAGAAAAAATCAAGAGCAAAATTTTTGTGATATAATATTACACGAAATGACTTTGTCAGAGGTTATGCTTTTCAAAAAAATTTTCCCTCCAATTAAACACACAGAGACATTAAGCCATAGACCTCGTTTCCGTTCCGTAAAGGTTCAGTTCTTGGTCGACTCTACAAAAAAAAAAACACTTTTAACAAAAATTTTGACCATTTTTTGATGAGCCACGTTTTCAATTTTTAAAACTCAAATACTTATAACTGTGTCAAAAAATTTTCTTTATTCCTTTTGAAAAACAACATATTTAGGTGGCAAATGATTCTGCGACATGAGCATGGACTGCCTGCCCAATTTGCAATGAATTCAGCCCCACAGTTTGAGATACCTCATTATTTATCCTTGTTTATCAATTATCTCGATAGTTAACACTGTTTTTTTATATACTTTTTAGTTTACAAATATTTGTTTCATTCACTATTTGGAAGAAAATGATAATAATGTTGTTCTGTAAGCAATGCATGAACTCATTGCTGTTCTAAGTTCATGGTATGGTTCACTGTGAGATTACATATTGTCGCCAGTACAATCGGAGTGTGTATACAAAATTGCGAGACGTAATTCAAAAAACACATACATTTAATTAAACTACCTTATGGTTGGAGTCATTAGGCGAGTCGTCCTAATCGCAACATATCACGTGCTCGTTAACAGTTACCACCCTCAAAGCATTTTTACTTCGACCAATCGGAATATCCCTTTACTTGTTGTTAGCCAATCGACGTGAATTCGTCGCGTAAGGATCGAAGGTCATTTTCCGCGGCTAACTACGTATCGTCACATTGTGCATGTTTCGTGCTCTATCTATGCTTGCCATCAGGTATCAGTTAAATTTGCATAAAAATCTATACTCTTGCGCGTCCCATGTAATATTCTGCGCTTTTTCACCGCTCGTAAAAAAAGGGTATATTATTTGAGGTTAAAGAGGCTTATATCAGGGGTTAATTGTCTTCTTTCGTAGTAACTTTTCCAGGGTTTAGTTACTACAGAACATGGAAAACCTGGTAATTGTAAGAAATTTTTAAAAAGCTTTGAAAAACGTGGAAAATTAGTGAAATTGAAAAAAAATGGTTGAAAATTACCACATGAATCATGGTAAAAAACGACATGAAAATACCATTGATTAACGTGGTATTTTATCAAAAAAAGTGTATAACGTGTTAAATTTCATTTCATTCGTGCTTTTTTTACACATTTTGTTGTTGAGTTCCAGCGTTGTTCGTGGTAAAATTACACTGATGAACGATTAAATTATTGGTGAAATTTACCATGTCATTTACTACGTATTTTTACGGCCACTGATCTATGTTGTAATATTCAACTTATACTGGAAAATTGGTATAAAAACTGTGAAATTCCACCGTTATTTGCTGCTAGTTCACAATAAACTTGTAGAATTATCACATGAATCATAGTGAAACATTTACAGACCGACTTGTAGATTTCAACTATTTTTTTACAGAGTAGGATTTCTTTATTGATAATTAGTTTGAAGTTTAAATAATTTTGGAAAAAGAAAATTTGAATGAATTTGAAACTAGATACTCGTATTTTTTAGAACTTCCAATTTAAAATTCTTCAGTTTTGAATGCAAAATTCGGAAATCTTAGAAGTTTTAAGATTTTAATTTATAACTCTTCAGTCTTTGATTTTGTAATTTGGACCTTAACCAATTTTTTGTACTTGCAGCGTTGGATGTTTATTTTTGAAATTTTTAAAAGAAGCTTCGAATTTTCATCCTAAATAATGTTTGGTATGAAATCAAGAAAGGAAGGTTGAAATTTTTAAATTGAAATGTTACAAATGAAAAAAAGCCCCCGAATTGTTAGGATTTGGCTAATAAGTAAGAAATATTATAAGTACATCAGAAACTCCAAAAACTTTAATTTACAGAATGGAAATGTTTTATCACGTTTAAATGTTTCTTTTTTATTTAATTTTGAATGCTTCTGAAATTGTTTAATTTTGAGTTACTAAAGTCTGCATTTGTTCAGTTTTGAGAGCCTGAATTTGAATGAGTATTGTCTTAATTTTAGTAATTGTTTACAACACTTGCATTGATTAATAAATTGTATAAGAATTCTTCTGAAAATAGGACTAGAATTTTATTTGAATATTTTTCTCGTCACCACCCTGTTTTCAATTCAAGTGCAATCCTCATACATTTTCAAAGATTGGACTTTATAAATGGGACAACGATAAAGGAAAGAATGTACGAAATTCTCAGCTGAAGGAATTTCATTATCATTCGATTGAAACGAAAAAGAATGTAGAGCACTAAGTAATGAAAATAGTTGAACGTTACGAGGACAATAAAAATAATAATCAGAAATATCTCGCTGCTTGGAATTATAAGTTTTCATTCATGCCAACTATCGCATAATTTCATTCCTAAAAAAAGTAGCACAACTATTTTATAAGAATACTTATAACTTCTGAATAAGTTAGAAAATATAATAGAATTTTGACTTTGGGAGGCTTAGAGGCTTGTATAATTTTGTTTTTAGAATCTCTCATATGCGTTCAAGTTATTTCGACAAACGTAGCTCACGCTCTTATGGGTAGGCATTTAATTAGGCACTTTGCCTTAGCGTGGGATTTTGCAGGTTGAGTCAACCCTAGGTTTCGCCTTGGTGGCACTGCCGATTCTCTTCGACGGCTTGTGTGCCCTTCGAGAAGATGGATCTCTCGCGTTTTGGGTAACCAACTTCACCACGACCTCTAATCCGAGGAGCCGCGAGTTGTCACAATGCCCAAGCCCTTCTACCAATTAGTATCCAAATATTCAACAGAAAGGGTGTAACCGACATTTTTTTAAGGTAATTAGTTAGGTACTTTCAAGATAATTGATTATACCTAACAAAATTGTGGACGCCAGACCCACTTCAGGTCAACTCAAGCAAATACAAAATAGCCCAAATCTCAAAGGAATGAAAATTATTTGAACAACTAACATAAGGTAGAATTAATTATTCACTAAATTCGATCTAGCTCAGCCCCTTTTCTGGAAAATTGTAAAGGGGTGTGGTTCTAAAGCTGAAAAGATGATATTTTTTAAATTATTATTCCAAACTACAAATGACAATTCCAGATATAACAAGCTTAAATTGAGTTTATTTAATACGAAATAACATTTGACGTTTGAGGTTATGAATGTAGATATAATTCAAAGTTACAGGGTTAATTCTGAATAATTATAATTTTCGGAGCTATTTATGTGAAGTTTCTAAATTTCGGACTTGAAATTCAGGTGGGTTTCAAATCAAAGAGAGTTTTAATATTGATTTAGATTCTGCACATGCATTCAAAGTTTTAAACATTCATGGTTTTATTTATAATTCCAGGAAAATAACATGAAATGGTTGAGATAGTTCTAAATAATATGTTCTAAAATGGGAATTTTCATTCACCTAAAAGATCATAAAGATCTTGCATGATTTCATGAATGGGAATTTCAGTACCCTAGAAGGTTACATTGGTTCTGAGAATAATTTGACAAAATTGATCAAATGACCTTTTCGTCCGATATTTCGAACTTGGCAGTCAAAATTAAGGTTTACATGTCACGATTTAATCAGGAGAAAGTTAAGGATTGGAATGGGAAATATTCCTTATATACTCTTATTTGAAAATGGAATCCAATCAAGAAATTCTGAAACTCGAACTGTTTTATAAACTTTAAAAGAATCTGAACTTTAACAGAAAACTTCTCGATCAGATTGTGAAATGATGCAATCTTACCGAGAAAACAAATTGAGCTGAGATGCTCCTGAATAAGCTTCACATGAGCTTTCCTGAATTCTTCAAGAGGCTTTTACTTCAAACAAATTTACTTTCAATAGAGGGGCATTTAATAAATTCAGTCAGCATTTATTTTTAAATAGACGACGTCTTCCTTCTTCGGAAGCTGCTGACGAAAAGGTACAAAAAGGTACCGGATGGAAGACTTTGTTTTCTTCCACGACGACGTAGTTCACCGCAGGATTTAAATTCCAGTTCAGGGCTGCTTTCTTAAAGATGATGGCCTTCAGTTGCAAATAAGCAATCTTCTGAATTAATTGATTAAATCTAAGTTAATTCGGTCCGAAAGATGGTAAATCAACATAGCGCTTCTCCAATATTAACACACCGGAATGTTAATCCCTCAATACGGGCCTGGGGCAATAGAAGGTTCAGAACGTATTGAGGATTTAAACATGCTATGCGACACTGTCGACCCCTACGCGAACTAACCAATATGGCCGTGAATGACATATTAAATACGCGTAAAACATCATGAAAACCAGCAAAAAAATAGCGTTTAACTGTAATGGTCGTCCAACTGGATGAATAAGTACTGTAATAAGTATCTCTGATGAGCAAAATACTTTCGAGCTGATAATTATTTGCTCCAATACTGGAATTTGCACGTCAATATCGAAAATCAACAAGTTTCGGAAGTTGTTGAGTCAGTGGTTGTGACTCTAAAGAGAATAAAAACTTTAATTTATGTTTTCATAGAGTGCCAAAGCTTGTAAGTGTTAAAATAAAAAGGCGAAACTTATTTGGAAAAATTGAAGTTGTAGATAAACACAGTGGGCGGTTGAGAAATTTGAATGTGAAAGATTATAACGTCAAGAATTTACTTGTCTGTTCCTTGCATTTTAATGAAAGTGATTACTTGTACAATTCATATATTTTGCACGCACAGTTTCATTGCAATTCTCGTCGCCACTATTAACTAATAACCTTCCCGTTATTTCGTGAGGTTCTGAAGTTAAAACACTGGTTTGAAGGCACAATTAATATATTTCAACTTTTTCGCGAATTTTTATGGTAGTTCCGCAGATTACAATCATACCAGAATTAAGAATATCTTGCCCTCCGATCATATTTCTAGATTCAGGTGTAGCTGTTGCGTACATACACAAACTGTCAAAGTCAAAAATACCATTTTCTAAACTTAAACACACTTTTTAATTGAATTATTGCTACACCACTGCATATTATCCATATGGCTTCCGTTGCCATGTTTGTATGGCACCGCAGAGCCCCTTGTGGAGCGGTGGATGTTTTCATGCCCAATAGTTTGAACATAATGATGAAGCCTTTCAAGATTCAAAAAAATGATGAATTTCACGCCAGGTGAAGAATTCAAATGTATCCAAGGCACCAGCAAATGTACAAGTGGCATTTCAATGTCATTTCAAAATTCTTAGATACGACCAGAAGTTTTACTTGGATGTATCAACATCAGTATAGGATAGAAATGGCGGGAATATTCAAAAGGCCAAAATGATCAAAATTCATCTAGGTTCTCAAAAGGCATTTTTTCTCAAAGTTCTCAAAGTTTTCTTGACTCCATATTTCTTAACGAATCAGGCTCCAAAGCAGGATTTACATGAAATAGGGGGAAATACAGGCGAAATCAGTTCTTAAAATTAAAGGTTCTGACTTAATGGTTGGCCAAGTCTCGAAATACCATGCAGCGTCCGAAATCACGAAAGGCAAATCAGGAAGTTAAAAAAAAAAATCAAGTAATAAGTTAATCAAAATAAAAGTTTTGTGAGCTGTAAAATTAATCTAGAATTTCACGGCGTCACAAGGGAAAAACCTCATGAACTCGATTCAAAAGTAGTCTGAATAATAGCTTATGGTGATACTTTAAAGTAGGTAAAATTTCAAGTTGGGCATAGTTTTTGTTTTGGAGATATGACGAGTCGAACCTGTTAGTTACGTTTAGTAAAAATGCCACCTATTTTCTACAGAAATCTTTTATAACTTTCTTGTACTATATTTCTGGTAAAATCTGATGAAAAATTAAAAAAAAAACGGAAAATTTTACATTAGAAAATGGTTCTGCTTGTATCTGTTGAGAATTTCAATATAATGCAAGAGGTCACCGGGAATGTCGGATTCGCCTTGGCGTTGATAAATCAAATAACAAGTTTCACTCGCCAAATCTCAAAAACATAAACTATGCCTAACATGAAATTTCACCTGTTTAAAAGTATCACCATAAGCTATCATTTAGACCACGTTTGAATTGAATTCATGAGGTCGACGAAACGGGCGAAAAATAGGGTTTTTTGGATCACTCTTTACACAGTAAAAAATAGTGTTCAAAATGATACGGGAATCAATATCATTTTGATATTCAACAAGAATGATGTAGAAATCAAGAGCATTTTGATAGGCCAGAACAAATGTTCGATTTTTGAGGTTATAATGATTTGATTCAGGTTCATGTATAATCCAGTCAAGCCAAGATGGCCGACGTTCTTGGAGTACTTTAGCTCATATGCGAGCTTTCTATGAATTCTGATCGTGCAGTGTACTTGAAAATTTGAAGAATAACGAAATTTGATAACAAAATATATCTTCTAATAAATTTAGTTGTCACTTGCACGCGTTCAGATAAAATATTTAGGTTATTACATCCGCACCAAAAACTGGCGACCATTTTGCTTATACTGACAGATGACCCTTAAAGCAGATCAAAATGATCCGATTGAACAGATCATCATGATCTCGAGACTCAAATGATTGCTGGAGCAAAATGCTCTGCAACAAAAATGATCCTTTTTTTTACTGTGTATAAATTGCAGTGAACATACACGGAGAAAAATGAAAATCTAAAATCTTTCACTGTGTACTACTATAAGTTTTAAAAATGCTGACCTTTCTACAAAAGTAAGATTAAGTCAGTTTTAAAAAAATCGCTAAAGAACGAAACCAACTTCTTTGTAAAGGTCATTTTACTGGGCACAAATTCTCCATTCATAGTTCATCATAGGTTAATTATAAATAAATTTACGGTTGGACGTGGGTATAAAAACACGGTCAACAACGCAAATTTCACGGAAGTGAACTTTGACTTGCCCTATGTTGTTGAAAAATGAGTGAAAACAAGTCGAAAAAATCAGAAGGCTACCTTGATATTTTTTTTAAAGGTAGATATCATGAAAATTGTAAAACTAATAATTCTAGCCGGTAGAGTTAATTAGAGAGAAGTATGCAATCTCAGCTCCAAATAGTGATAGAAAGCTCTGCTTACACTTGAGATAATGAAAAATTCAAATACACTCAACTCTGGATATACTGCGCCTTGGCTTACTGCGTCCCTAGAAGCCTGCCAGTTCGCACTTTGCGACGAAGGAATCCGGGGACAGGGGAAGACGCGTGGCGACCTTGACGCAATCACGCAGTACCGTAGCGACAAAGCGGGCAGCTCGCACACCCGCGTACATATTTCGCATTCATTTTCAAATACACGCAGAAAATAATCTGTTTATTAATTAGTCTTCATTATTAAAAATGGTTCATCCCTTATGATAACAAAAATCTACATTTGTACAAAATACAGTTAATTAATATTATGTATTCCTACTGGAAGTTTTTCATACGGCCCTGACTATTTTCATCGTAGAAATTCTCGGAAGAGTCTCACGGTCAAAGTAAGCAATGCCCGAGACCCGCATTAACTCAAGAGTTGAGTGTAGTTCAATGACATAAGAAAAAAGGTTTTAAAACAATCACATGATTGGCTGTTAGCAATTATTTTTTCTACGCTTTTTTTATTCTCCGCGCATGAAAGGAGTCATCAATATCAGTGTCAGGCCCAGGGTTACTGTTCGGCACGTTCTACCTGATACCAGTAACGTGGAGAAAATGAAAAAAAACGCAGAAGTGTGGGAAACGGATATTCACTTGGGAAAATGAATTCAACTTTTCACGTTGACACAATTCCAGAAAAAGAAGAAACTTTTAGAGGAAGAGAAAAAATATCACTGGAAAAGAATGATCCCATAAGATGAAAGTAGTTACATTCTGATCTCAGGTATTCGCAAAGTTCGAGAAAGCCTCTAAAAAATTTCAAATTTTCTGATCCACAGTTTAATTTCAACTTCATTGATAATTATTATAGGTAAGTATCAAAACTTGTAAATATTATGCCGCAACCGATTCAGGCGAAATGAAGTGGAATGACCCAGTGACGATTTCGAATTCCAGAATTTTCTACTTTCGACCCACCCTGATGAACATTCATGATTTTTATTAACAAATTATACTAAAAATTGACTTATATGTTATGTTGCGTTATATGTTCATGCGGATTTTTTTTTTTTTTTTTTACTAAAATCTGGCATGAATGACTTCATAATGTTATCTAACTAGAAAGGTTTATTCCAAGTCAATAATTCCAATTTATTTTGACAAGTCATGTGAGTAATTATTTAATATTCGTATTTCTGATAGAAAAAACTTTTTTAATAATTGGCATTGCGTTTGTGAATTAAGATCTTTTAAAAGAGTGTTAAAGAAGTACTTTCTCTATTTCAGTACTTTCTTCCGAAATTCCTTGACAGCAAAAGCAAAGTTATACGACTATGTAAAAAGTTTTAATACAGTTTGTTAATAACAATTGGAATTTTTTAATTAAGATAAATCTTTTCGTAGCTTTTATTAAAAAATAATTTCAGCTACATGAGCATACGAAATGCAATTGGACTTCTAGTTTGCTAATAAAAAATATGATTGAATTTCATGCAGAGTATTTTCAAAAATAAAAATTCAAAAATCGCTCAAAAATGCTACCTGTAACTTAATTCGTTTCCGAATACATATTTCTGAATTACTGTTAATCGTCCTAACTATTTTGTAGACCCAAAAATAATGTTTTTTATGTATTATTAAAAAAATTGGAACTTCAACACAAAATTTGTTTTTAAATTTATAATTCTCTATTATATTTTACTGACGAAAACTCTACCTACAAAAGATTAGCCATAATTTTATGGCCCATAGAGAATTGGTCAAAAATTGAGATTCTAACCCCGATGCGCGAGGTTCAAATATTAACCGATTGCTAAATATTTTTTTCCTTCGATTTGTCTTCCCCAGAGGCAACTTTTTCACACTACACTGTATCTAGTTTCAAAAATTCGATTTTTCGGACCCACCCTACTATACAACATTAACAATTGAAGTGTCAGTTTGAATACATGTCTGTAATGTTTGGAAAAAAATTATGCATTTGATACTAAAATAAGAAAATTGAGGTAAATGTTTATGATAACAAACTGCAATAAAAAAATTAATTTCTTCAGCTGCCATTTTCTTAATAAACAACAGAAATATTTCTTACGCCTTTGATAGTTCTAACGTTGCACCTGTAATTTTCAGGCATCTGGAAGAGTTGCCTATGAATAATTAAGATTTCTTTTAATTGAAGTTCTTAATGATCAACTTAACTCAACAAAAGATATCTTTTTTACCTGAATATATTTGAAAAATTTGAGGAAGTTAGTAGTTTTTTCGAAATGTGTTATTAGTTTCGATTATTGCCTTCTTCTTTTTGAAAAATGGAATAATTCGAATGGATTGGTTTTAAATCAATCCACAAAATTTGATCTTGGCAGTATGATCTACCTCATTCACATTTTCTCTATTCTCATGTTTTTTACAGATATTTTTTAATTCAAATATATTTAGTATACTTTCAGGCTACTATGCGTTTGAATTTTTCTAAGTTTACTGTTAATATAATTAAAATGTCATCCTGGTACTAATTATAAATATAATAAGGTTGCCAGAAGGATGTACATAATTTCAGATATAGTATTTGTTTTCAATCAAAATTAAATTTCATATTTTAATGTTGAAATATTTCACTATCTTAGTATTGTCTCTTTGGAATGAATTCTGAATCCTGATATTTCGAAGTAAGACTTTCTGAAAATATTTGAAAATTCATTGGCATTCTTCGAACAATTGATTTTTACGAGAGTTTGAGACTAGTTATTCTCTCTCAAAAAGACTGTGAAACGTGTTTCTTTCTCTAAGTGGCTATATAGACGAGTCAGTCGTAGAAATACTTTTCTTCAGTACAGTTCGTGTTCCTCTGAATTCTATCTTTAAAAAGAAAAAGAAAATTAACCGAATTTACAAACATTTTTGAATAATAATTGAAATTTTTGTTCAATTAGTATTGTGGTAAAGTGTCTGCCGAACTTTGGATTACAAAATTTTGGATATTATATGCAGGAAGTTATATTTAAAAATTATTCAATTTTTTCTCATTTTCATGTTTTTGTTAATATAATTTTCAGTGTCATTGGTAAAAAATTTGGCGGAATGTGATTTTATGAAAGATATTACTGACATTCCAGGATAGGAGTATCACATAAATTTATTCAGTAAGCAAAAGCTTAGATTGGATGCATTGCAGAAGGAATTATTGATAGTTTTGGTTGACTCTTTCTTTTTTCTTCCTGTTGTGTACATTTATTGTACCTCTGTCTCTAATGAGCCGAAAAAGCAGGTAGTCTCAAAGTCGATTTTTGATTTGTGAACTTTTTGTATATTCTTTTTCAGTGCGCAAAAAATTGTCATAAGGAAATAAATTTTATTTCGAACTTTAAGAAAAATTACACTTCTTGTTTCCAAACGACAAAAAAACCTTGGAAGAATAATTGCTTATAAACAATTATGTAGTTGTTCTAAAACTTGATTCCTTATGTCCTTGAATTATTTAAATTTTATCAATTATCTCAAGAGTTAGCAGAGCTTTCTATCACAATTTGGTGCTGAGATTGTAGCCTCCTCTCTAATTAACTTTGACCGCTATAATTATTATATTTTTACAATTTTCATGATATCTACCTTCAAAGAAAATATCAAGGTAACCTCTTGATTTTTTTGACTCGTTTTCCAATAAAGTAGAACCCCAGCAAAAGTTTCGGATGGAAATTTCTTCCAAATCATTCACTCGCATTCATTCGGATTGAAAATTTAGTATGTATCAATCCGAGTTCAGATTGATTCGGATCGAAAATGTGGTTCGGATTGATTTGGGTTAGTTCGGATTGAATCGGATTGAGTCGGATTAATTTCTAACCGATTTGGATCAAACGAAATTCAGAACTTTTTTCGAATTGCTTCGGAATGATTCGGATTGGTTCGGATACAGATTTTGGAATAATTCGGATTGGTACGGAGTGATTCGGAATGAATTCCTACCCGAAACTTTCGCCAGGGAACAAGTCAAAGATCACTGTTGTGAAATTTACGTTATTCACCGTGTTTTTGTACCTTCATCCAACCGTAAATTTTTTCATTATACTCGTAAATCTATAACGAACCGTGAGTGGAGAATTTGTACCCAATAAAATGACCTTCACAATTAAGTTAGCTTCGATCTTTAGTGTTTTTTCTCCCTGACTTAATGAAACTTTTGTAGAGAGGTCAATATTTTTGAAACCTATAATAGATGACTAGCAATTCATTTTCACGTTGATTTTTTCGGGAAGAGTACTATACATTTTATATTTGGAACTAAACATACAGCACCTTTTGTAATAAAAATAGCAAACGGTCATGGACTAGATAACGTAAGTGGTATGGCATGTCTGAAACTTAGTCCCAGAATTTCATCATGAAAATGAATTGCTAAACTTCTAACATTCACTCTTACACTCAATTCTCGATTTGACGGTTCTCGAAATACCACTTGCCTAGAATTGCCGCCGGCTGCTTTCGATGATGAGGGGGTCCAAGGGGCCGAAAAAGAGAGAAAGGTGCTGTGAGCTCA
Source organism: Melikaiella ostensackeni (assembly GCA_032362435.1). Classification (NCBI taxonomy): domain Eukaryota; kingdom Metazoa; phylum Arthropoda; class Insecta; order Hymenoptera; family Cynipidae; genus Melikaiella; species Melikaiella ostensackeni. Next base: position 9,218,882 of record JAUMHM010000088.1, read on the forward strand.
GCGGAGTTCAGCAGTTTCGTAGCCACAAAGCGAGCAGTTCAAACAATCGCATGCATATTTCGTATTTATTTTTAAACACATATGGAAAATTCTCTTTTCATTAATTAATCTTTGTTATTAACGATTGCCCATCCCTGACGATAACAAAAATCCACATTTGTACAAAACACAGTTAATTAATATTATGTATTTCTACTGGAAATGGTTCACACGTCCCTGACTGTTTACATCGGAAGAATTCTTGGAAGAGCCTCGCGGCCATCGCAAGTCATACTCTAGACTGAAGTTGAATGGAGAGTTAAGTGTCTTTCCTTACACTCACTACTTCATATCGGGTACTCAAAGATAGATTCTGAATCCTCATTTTTCTCCATGCAAAGTATGATATTTAGAGAGCGGACGTGGCACGAGCCTAGTCTGAAGTTGAGCATTGAGCCTAGCCTCGGCTCCATCGTTGCGGAGAACTGCCGCTTGGGGGGAAGTGGTGGGAGAGCGCGCGCGAGCATTTGAATGTCAGTGACTGTGCTTAGCGGTCAGCATTGTGCGCG
>JAUMHM010000088.1:9222496-9240844 GCA_032362435.1 Melikaiella ostensackeni
GGGGGGGGCTGTGACTGTCCACAAAAAAACTTAAGTTACGCCCTTACCCATTTGCAATGTCTTGTGGGGGAAAGACCCCTGCGACTGGCCACAGTAATAATTTAAATCACATTCTTGCCCCTCTCCATTATCTGGTAGGGCGAGGCACCACTGTGACTGGCTACATAAATAATATGAGTCACATCTTTACCTTTTTCCAGTGTGTCCAGTTCATTGAAGCTTTGACCTTGAAAATTGAATTTGTGGATATTTTCACTATAATATTCGTAATCAGCGTGTCAAAATACATCGATATAGGGAGTTTCAAATTAATCGAAGATATTATCTTTTCAGAAGTGCATCCAACAACTTTTTAATACAACCATTAATTTTGAAGCAAATCAAGAAAACATGTTTTTTTGGGGTTTCCAGACAATGTTGGCAGAATTTCTCCAAAAAAATGTGTTTATCGGCACCAAATTTCACACAGTTGCTTTTTCGGTAAAAGGAGGAAGAATAAACCCCCAGGCTCTTTCATTTTCTGAAATTTGTATTTCACGATACGCCCCGTTCTTAAAGCTTTCGTGGAAAAAAAATTTTTTCACGCAACCCGAGACTTCATAATTTTTTGAAAAATTTCCCGTTTCTCGTCGGGATGTTTGAAAATTAGTATCAGCCAGGAAAATAATATTGCAGAAGCTGAGAAAAATTCTTTCAGTTCACGGAAGTTATTTCCGAAAAATTGTAACGATCTTGAGGTAAATGGTGGAATATGTCAAAACGTCAGATAGTGAACTTTTATAGAAATTTTTGGAACCGGAAATTCGAATCATTTTGACCTGATCTTAATAATCAGAGTAACCTGCAACAGTTTGACATCCTGAGTTTTCAGTGATGCTCTTTGATAAGATTGTGGACACTAAGCAACTAAAAGAGGAAGGAACTTTAACAAGGATAAAGAGGGTGTTTCGAGTGACTTTCGATTGAAGTCAGGGATAGAGAAAAGACCGATAAGAAGTTGTACCAAAGAGGGTTCGCCCTGTAAATCAACGAGGCACGTTAAATTATTGACTCGCATTAAATTAAAAAACGCGGAGCTTGTCGTTCGTCTCCTCGAAATGCCTACATTTTCTCCTCTCTCTTCGCCGATCTTCGTCTTCATTCGCACACTAGGAGACATTTCTGTATGGAAAGTTCCCTATCAATTTCCACCCCTGTAGAAACAATATCTCGCAAGCGTTAGAAATCGAGGAGCATCGAATAGGAAGGAGAGTCTCCAATTCGCTTGGTCGTATTATAAAATATTGACGTGCATCGTCGCGTTTTCCAATGGATATTCGAGGATGACACCGTGACTCTTCTTGCTGATCAAGAAGGGGGAGGGCTCTCGGGAAGAAGAGTTTAATAATGCAACCCTCGATTTCCGAGTTTTCCGGAATTTCAAACTTGTCATTTCCAGCCTCCATGGAGACTACGTTATGTTCTACAATTTCAATTTCAATTTGAATCATCGCGGAAAGGAACTCAATTAATGAGTAATTTCAGGGCAAGGTACAATAGGGTGCGAAACAGAAATTTCGATTTTTTGATTTTGCAAACGCCACCTCCTAATTTTGTTCGTTTTCGTGAAAAAATGGTGCCATCTGTTACACGCGCATTCAGCACTATAGTTACGAGAAAATTAATAGTTAATTCTTCATTTTGATTCCGTAGTTCAGACACTTGTTTTTGCTAATTAGAATTAAGGCACATGGATCTAATTATAGCAAGGCAAAAGACCACTGCAATCCAGGAGAAATGTACTATTGCCGTTTTTGTCGCCTTGAGGACTCTTTTTCTCTCTCAAACGGATAGAAAGAGAGAAAGAGAGTTTGAGACAATAGTGACAGGATCAGCACGGTTCATCCTTTAGGAAGGCATCGAATCTTCGCAGCCCCACGCTGTTCCTTCCTATAAGAAGGCCCTGCGATACCATGTAGGACGAGACTCGGATCCCGGTCTTTGACGGGCCACAACGTATTCTTTCCCGATCTTTGGGCCGGCGACAATACTGAGACTCCCTCTAAATAAAGTGTTCTACAATTTTCTTACTCTAGGCGACGACGCTTGTATTCCTCCCACCTTCCCCCTATTTCCCACCTACACGTGTACTGGAAATCTCAGTAGACAGCAACCATCCACTCTCCACCTTCCCGCGTCCTGGAACTCCCAGAACTCCACCCACGTTCCCCCTCCCCGTGTGCTGGAACTCCAGAACACCACTCATTTTCCATCTTCCCGCGTCCTGGAACTCCCAGAACGCCACCCACGTTCCTCCTCCCCGTGTGCTGGAATTCTAAAACGCCACCCACTTTTCATCATCCCGCGTCTTCAAGCCCCCAGGAAGCCACCTACTTTCAACCTCGCCATAAGCTGAAACTCCAGAACGCCACTCACTTTCTACATTCGCGCGTCCTGGAACTCCCGGGACGCTACCCACTTTCCAACTTCTTATGCACTAGAACTCCATAGCGCCACCCAGAATGCTAGCCGCTTTTCACCTCCTCGTGTACTGGAACTCCAGAACACCACTCACTTTCCACCTTTCCGTGTACTAGAACTCCCAGAACGCCACCAACTTTCTACCTACCCGTGGACTCTAAGTCCAGAACGCCACCCACTTTCCATCTTCCCGCGTCCTTAATCCCCCAGAACGCCGCCTACTTCGAACCTCCCCATGTGCTGGAACTTTAGAACGCCACTCACTTTCCATCTGCCCGCGTTCTGGATCTCCCAGAATGTCACCAACTTTCCATCTTCCCGTGCACTGGAACTCCCAGAACGCCACCAACTTTCCACCTCCCCGTGTGCTGGAATTCCAGAACGTCACCCACTTCCCACCCCACCACGCGTTGGATCTCTCAGCACGTAGTCACCATCCACTTCCACCTCATTACCTACTGGCACCGTACATTCAGCCCCCTCACCCCACCTCACGCAAACGAACACGCACAGTTCTCTCTTGAACTACGTCACCTTTCTCTCACTCCCACCATGAATGCTCTCGAGTGTTGGGAAAGGCTGATAAGAATCCGAAACTGCGAATGTGTATATCAATCGCTACCTACCAGCCAGAGAAACCTCCCTCGAAGGATGATAGCCCTGGACACCTTCCTCGAGAAGAAGAAGATGCCTGCAGAGAATAATGCAGAAACTCTCCTTCTCTCTGGATCCAGCCCTCTCCCTCTCACGAATGGCACTACGACCTCTTCCACCCTAATCTCCCATTATTTATGTTAAGTCAGATATATCCACATTTTATCACATGAATTTCCTTTCATTAAAAAAAAATTAATTAGAGGTTCCGCTAGGCCGTTTCAGGCCTGGAAATGAATTTTTTTAGTTGAATTTGAAAAAAAAATTTCTGACTAAAAAACTCTTTTGACCCGAGAAAATCTTTTTTACTTATGGAGGAATAAGTCTTAAAGGGCATAGCAAGATAAGCATGTTTGTGCTGTCTCCGCTAGGATCTACTTGAGATTTTCATAATTTGTTAACATGAATGTGAAGTTTAATTTCTTCAAAGAATATATTTGGAAAAAAATGTGTATGGGGTAAGAAGAAAAATTGAAAAACAGTTTTTTCTTGAGAACGGCTTAATCGATTTTGATGAAAAAAATATATGTTATGGGCTTTAATGCCACAATGTTATGAAAAAATTGCGGATTTTTTCTCACAAAAAATACAAGCCAAAAAATATTTTCAACGTATTTTCAGAATTTTTTTGATGGGATGCACATTATGCACAATCACCATTTTCTCCCTAAATAATCCTTAAGTAATTTAGAATAACATGTTCGAATATTGTTAACGGGGTACCCACCAGTTTTGTGAGGTTTCCGAGAGAACTGACCATCGGAAATATGATGCTTGCATTGATTTTTTTTATTTCGATCGCCTCACCCCCTTCCAGCATGCCCCAAATACCACCCTCTAAACATGGATCAAGTATTTTATGCCATATCAGTCGTAATTATTATTTTTTTATAGTTTCTTCCACAGTCCTCTTTAGTAGACGAATTAAAAAGTTTCATACATTTATTTATTAATTATTAATTAGTTGAACAATTTTTATTTGTTTAAACAATTTTTTTACAATTTTTTTTAAATATTGGTATTCTCATAATGACATGAACTAATCTGGCAATATAGAAAATCAGTATGGTCTATTCTATGTGCTCTTAATTGTTTAAACAATTGTTCATTATTGAGATGTAACTTTTGGCTGGAAAAGGGCAGCGAGATGTATTTTTTTTTTGCAAATTTCTCGAAGAATTTCCATTTAATTCTAGTATGGCTTGTATTTTGATCACTCAACTGTGATGTTTATAGAATATACAGTCGTTCAAACAATTTTTTCCGACAAAATATAAAAAAATTACACCTTCATTGAGTAACATGAACTAATAATTTAAGTCGAAAATGAACACGATCGATTCACTTTGTTCTTGATTGTTTAAACAACTTCTGTGGTTTAATTGTAGCTTTGACCGGGACAAGGCAGAAAAGTTTATGGTTTTTTGCAAATTTTGCAACAAATTTTATTAGCTCCTCTCATTTTGATACTCTTAATTTCTTACTCATAATTTTTCAAACCATTTTTATTTGTTCAAACACATTTTTCTATAAAAGAGCCAAAGTTTTGAATGTTTCTGAATGGAATGAAATAATTAGTTCAAATTGAAAATCAATACGTGTAGGTGTAAAAATTTGATATTTTGTCAACAAAAATTGTTTAAACAAATTAAAATCATTAAAAAAATCATGTGAGTGGTAAAATTACAAGACGTACCAGAACTCGATAGAGTTTGTTGGAAAATGTGCAAAAAAACTTCACGTTTCTGCCTTATTCTGGTCAAAAGTGTCACTGGAAGTGTAAAAATTGTTTAAACAATTTTAAGAAAATGAGTCGATAGTGTTGATTATTCAAATTGCCTGATTTGTTCATGTCATTTTAAGAATATCAATAATTTGCGATAAAATTTGAAAAATAATTGTTAAAACAATTATTAATTAATGAAAAAATATATCAAAATTTTCAATTTGTCTGTTAAAGTTGATTTGTTGAAAAAAACTTCGAAAAAGTAATAAGTACGACTAATATAGCATCAGTGTCAACTTATTCTAAAAATCTCATCTAGATCCCCTAAAAATTTTTTTTCCTGGAATAATATCCACAGGATTTCTTCTAAACTGTGAGGGAATATTTCCCACGATGAATTAATAAAAAATATTCATACCGGCTGACAGAAAAAAATTTTGAATTTCGAAATGCACAAAAAATACACATTTTTAAAGTTTAAAGATTCCTATAGTACATTAAAATCTATTTTTAGCTTTAATTTACCTGGAGAGGACATAAGATGGTTAACTGATGGCGATTTTGATGCAATTAGTCACATTTTTTCTCAAATCATTTTGTAGCTACTTTTTTAAGATAAAGTCACTGTAGTCATTTTTTAAATGAAAATGTAATTTTACTCACATTTTTTTCAATAAATTCAAACAGAGGACTGGTGATTTCATGAAAATATGGGAATCACAATGGAACGAGAACAAAAAAAAATTATTTTTATTCTACATGATGAAAAATTTACTCAAAATATTAGATGTATGTGGTCATTATCTACAATGCTTCAGAAAAGTGAAATCATTTTTTTTTAAATTTTCTGTGCTTGAGGGCGGACAAACCAAATGGACTTTTTCCAGTTGTCATTCTCATAATTTTCCAATAAACCCCTGTATTCAGCAAAACATTTAAAAATAACACCTTAGAAATATCAAGAGGTTTCTGATATATTGCAGAATTTTGCAGATGAAAATTCGTTATAGAAGAATTTCATACGCCTATAGAAGAAAAAAAATGTAAATGCAGCAAATCTATAAATTACGGAGATGCGTGCATTAAAAAAATATTGTATTTGTCTAGTTGAGCTTATAATAGCTGTTTTTGATGCTTTGCTCATCTGAGGGTTTTCTATTTATGAAAATACATTAGAGAAAATTGACAAGACTCAGGAATCATAAACGGGAAGGAAACATTTTTTCCACATAGCCATTTTCATGGGGTTCTAAATAATTGTTTTTTCTAGTTTTTCATTTCTTAGGCTCCTCAATTTTTTCTAGTGTATTTGGTAAGTCCAAAACCCTTAAATATCCGGAATATTTTCTTAGCTTAGTTAGAGAAATATAATTTTCATAAAACACAACTCAGTATTTTACAAATTTACTGTATTTATAGATTATTAGCAGAAAATCCTTGAAAGAATTAGAAAAAATCTCCTTTCATCTGTCAACTGTCTCATTTATGAGTCCAGGAAGATCGTCTTGAAACAAGATTACGTCGACTTGGCTGATCCTAGAAAAGTGAGACTTTATCAGATGTCTCAACTTATGTTTGAGACGCAGCCAGATATCACCGTATTAAAGTCGAACTCATGACTAAATCGAGTCGGAATAAAATCGAAGCATTTTTACTCGGAATTGCATGAAAATCGTTCAAAATTTAAGGAATTCATCTAATTTGCCAACAGGACACAGAGAATAAGAGTTGAACTCTTGGGTTTCATTATCTCTTACCTATTTTGTGTATATTATTATTCCTATTTTTCCATAAACACAATTAGTTGTCGCGGAAATTATTCATATAAGAAAGAAACTTTTTAATGAGATTTGCACGGGAATTTTCAAAAAGTCTGCGGGAATTGTACGGAAATTTTGTCGTAGATTGCCGCTGGACATCCTGGCGCACTATTATTTGAAATTTTATTCCACAATTCGGATGAGAGGGGAGTCTTTTCGCCCCCCACGAGAAATTGGAAAGGGAAAGGGGTTTGACCAACATTATTTCTGTGGCTAGACAAAGGGATGCTTTTCCTCATTGTAATTGATGTAACTGATGTAATTAAATACATCATAAGTAATATTTTTCTCATAAACGTCTGCAGTTAGCCTATCCAGATTATAGTTCCCAGAATTCACCAAGAGGAGGTTGCGCTACGATTTTAAACGCCTTTCTCCAGGGTGCTTTACTATTGTGAGTCCCCTCGCCTCTCACAAATCGGGGTACTTTATTATCGCGAGTCCCCTCGCCTCTCATAAATCGCGGTTCTTTATTATCGTGAGTTTTCTCGCCTCTCACAAATCGGGGTACTTTATTATCGTGAGTCCCCTCGCCTCTCACAAACCGGGGGGCTTTATTATCGTGAGTCCCCTTGCCCCTCACAAATCGGGGTGCTTTATTAGCGTGAGTCCCCTCGCCCCTTACAAATCGGGGTGCTTTATTATCGTAAGTCCTCTCGTCTCTCACAAATCGGTGTGCTTTTTTATCGTGAGTCCCCTTGCCTCTCACAAACCGGGGTGTTTTATGCCCTAAGGAACTGAAAAAGGGGCAAAGTGCTTCAAGAGGCGAAGAAACGAAATAAAAACAAAAGAGCTGAACTCCCCATAAAAATATAGTTAATATTGGTGACCGGGATAGCGAATCTTAATGTCAGCAATTAATTGCAGAAACTGATCCAAACTCAATTTTATAACCCGTCGTCGCCACAAAAACTCGTAAAGATGGTCTGCAAGATTGCACTTTTGCACTTCTGCTCTTGAGAGGAATCGTCGCGTCCATCTCCAGGAGGACTCAATGTGTTAGGTGTGCGCATGGGTCTCGCTATTTAGAAATTCCTCGGAATGATTCACAGTCTTATGAACATAACTTTGTTCAGACAAGTTTATGTAGACTTTCAACAATCAGTGTGGATCCCCGTTCCTCAGCTACATGTTTCTTAATCAGAGCAATCAAAGTATCTTCATCTCTTTTATTGTCGGGACATATTTCTGACCGACACTGGGAGGCATGTCTCCTGTGGATCATGCTGAGGATCCATGAACCCTCCACCACACGTCCTCTGTCATATTCCCGACGACCGATCTTATATTCGTCAATTTCGACGACTTCGCCGACACCACCAATGCCACTTCCCTGTTTGAGATTCTCGTCGAGAGCAAGCATGCACACCTCTCCGCAAAAAGAAAAGCGATCCGCAATAGTTTCTCTAGAAATTTGCTGACCTTCTCGGAGGCTGCTCTCTCTGATGTTTTGTTCAAAACTGAAATTCACTTTGAAGCTGTATGTAATTATCATACATGAGGCTACAGAAATATGACAGTTCTCAAATCATGTATTTCCTGCAACAGTATGCGAGTGAAAATATTTTTCTTTTTTCTGACAGGAAAATTCACCGCAGGTTAATTTTGATTCGCTAAGAGCCATTTCCTTGTTATGCTTACGACAGAATTGTTCCGTTGGAATCAATTCAAAATCCCATAACCACTGAAGTATCTTATCTCGATTTTGAAAAATGGGACTCAAAATATAAATATTGTGTCGCTAATTCATCCTGATTGTAGGTTTAGAACTTCCAAAAAAGCGGAAAACTAGAAAAAAAAATTCAGAACGAAACCTCTGCACTCACCTTTTGTATTATATAATTGCTTCAGTTTATTCGACCTGAAAATAATAAGCGCACGTAACCAACTGCGCCTGGAGTACCATCAGCGCGGACGGTGAAGACAGGCCTATCACTTACTGCACTCAAGCCTGTCACACGTACTAAACTTCAATAACAATTTTCGCAGGAACTGTCACTCCTAAAGGAAAAGTATTAGGCATAAAAAATGTATATTTTGAATGGATCTATAACTTTTGTCGGAAAACGTTTCCAAAATTTTATGTATTTACCGAGATAAATGTTAAAAACCATGATTCTCATGAGTTTTGCATGGTTTTCGCCATGAAAATCAAATTTGCGTCAATTCGCACTACCATTTTCATAATCATCGCGTCAAAATACGTGCTTGTGCGGAGTTTCAAAAAAATTGAAGGTAAAAAAATACATACGTTTTTGGCAGGGGCCAGGCGTGAAAGTTTTCCCTCTATCATCAAATATCTCGAAAAATTTCACTCGTACAAAAAAGAAATAAATGAATCAAAATGTGTATTTTGACTGAGTCTACAACTTTTGTGAAAATAATTTTTTGAAAATTAAAACCGTTTTCGAGATAAACATGAAAAGTCATGATTTTTATGGGGTTTTTGTGGTTTTCACCATAAATATCAAATTTGCGCCAATTTTCACTATGATTTCCGTAATCAGCGTGTCAAAATATATGAATATAAAGAGTTAAAAAAAATCAGAGGTAAGAGCTATTCGGAACTACACCCCATAATTCTTTAGTTTAAATTATTTTCTTAGAGGTTAGAAATGAAATTTCGCTTCTCTTCATATTTGAATATAGATTAGCTTATAAATGTCAGCAGCAGTTTAATTTCATTTTTTATTTTTGTTTCAGTGTCAACACAGCTTGTCATTATTGAGGCACTCAAGTGTTGGGAAGTACTCAGTTTATTTCGAGCCAGCGAATTGCAAATGGTGTATAATAACGTTGCTGGTTTGATGACCGTAAATCACTTGCACGATATAAAAATCATATACGCGTCTGTGATACACGTACTGCAATTTCCCATGAAATCCTTTTTTTACAATTGCGTGCGTGCTTTCGTGACTCGTATACGAGAGGCGCTCGATTGCTCACGCGGGCGCGAAACGCGGCTTAATTTGAAATATAGGCTAGAGGTTATTAAAAAAATTTGCATTTACAAGGGTGAGAAGGTGAAAAGGGCAGGTACAGCTTGTGATAAACCCTGCGATTTCAACAATTGAGGCTTTCACTTCCCCCCGTTTCCTTTAAAATTGATTGTGTTTGACATTTCATCTGCAGAAAAATTTCAAGAGTCGTATAAAAATATAATTGGAAGCAAAAATATTATTGAAATCAGGATATTCATACCACTAGTTTTTGGAATGATTAAATATTGTGAGAAAGTCCGTGTAAATTATTTTAAATTGAGTGATGAACTTAAAAATTCAAATTCTTGGAAAAGTTTAAGATGGTGGGAAATTTAATACACAAAAATCGAAGTGTCCAGGCACACAGAAAATATTTGGTCTACGTCTATAAAAAAAGAATTTAGGCTGCAAAACCCATCTGATGATCCGATACATATACATTAGGGCGGAGTAAAAATATAAACAAAATTTTTTTTTGAAAATCGATTAATATCTTTTGCTCTGTTTCTTGATTTGAAAAAAAATCCTATTGGTTTAAGAATTATGCCGAATTCTTCATGTGTAAAGTTTTTGCTAATAAGCAATAATTGAAAATAAGAAATTAAAAAAAAGTTTGTTGCCTAATCTAGAATTTTCTGAAAATTGGCAAAAAACATGTTTTGTTGAATTCAGTTAAGGTATTATCAGCATTAATTCATACGAAGAGGCCGCCCATTAAGACGAATTTCTGCGAAGACAGTTGAATTTTCAACGAAACAGTTAATTTCAAACCAAGAAAGATGACTTTTTTACCATACAAGATGAATTTTCCACCGTCTCGTGTTCTATCTCAGGCGCTCATCACATGAAATCGAACTCAGTAAACCCCGGGATAGCAAACTGTTGCGTATCATTCTGATTATCAACTTCAGATCAAAATGATCCACTTTTGCGGATCCAAATAAATTTTTACACAAATTCGTGCATATCTTTCGAGTCGCATTTATAATATTCTTTATAGTATTAATAGTCGTATGTTAGTCATGGTCGACGAATTAGTTCAACTTTCAACTAAGTAGCTGAATTTTCGACTAAAAAGATGAATTTTCAACAAAAAAACATAAATTCTTTCCTAAAAAAAATCAATTTTCAACCAAATAATATGAATTTTCAACAAAGGAGTGCAACTTTCAACCAAGTAGTTGAATTTTTAACCGAATAATATGAAATCTTAACAAAAAATGTAATAGCTGATATTTTAAGCGAAAAAGATGAATTTTTAACAAAATAATTAAATGATCAATCAAAACAGATTAATGATCAACCGAGTAGTTGAATTTTTTACCAACCAAATAGTTGAATTTTCATCTAGAAATGATCAATTTTCAACCAAATACTAGATTTTTCATTCAAAAAAGATAACTTTTCCATCAAAAATAGATTAGTGAAATTTTCAGTTAAAAAAATTAATCTACAAGAAAAAAATTAGTTTTCAACTAAAAAGATGAATTTTTTACGCAAAATGTAATAGTGGATATTTTAACCAAAAAAGTGGAAATTTCGACAAAATAGTTGAATCCTCAACTTGGAGAGGTAAATTTTTAAGCTTATATGAAATATCTGAATTTTCAGTTTAAAAATTAATTCTCAACAAATTAGTTTAATTTTCAACCAAAAAGATGAATTTTTAACAAACTAGTTCAACTCTTAACCAAGAAGTTGAATTTTTAGCCAAAAGAGATTAATTTTCAACCAAACAGTTGCATTTTCAACCAAAGAGATTAATTTTGAATTAGAATGATGAATCTTCAACTAGAAAACTGAATTTTTAATAAAGCAGTTCAACTTTTGACCAAGTAGTTGAATTTTTAACCTAAAAAGATGAAACTTTAACGAAAATTAGAAAAGTTAATATTTAAACCAAAAAAGCTGTTGATTTTAAATAAAAAACAGTTGGATTCAACTAAAAAAAGATAAAATTTCAACCAAATTTTTGCAATTTTCAAAACATAAAGGCGAATCTTCCATAAAAAAGTTGAATTTTTAGCCAAGAAAATATGACTCTCTAACCTAATTGTTGGATTTTCAACAAAATAATTAAATTTTTAGCCGAATAATTAAATTTTCAATCAGAAAAAATGTATTTTTAACTAAAATTATGAAACTCCAAAATGGTTGAATTTTTGATTAAAAAAATGTATTTTCAACCAAAAAAACGAATATTCAGCCTTGGAAATCTTAATTTTTCTATATTGAGCTATAAGGCCGTCCAAAATTCAAAAGTCGTATCTGCATTTTGGATAAGTCACCTGCCACTTTGACAAACTTCAGAAAAAAATAAAAAACACCTTCCTTGTCGTTCGTCTTTATGAACGTCTTTGAAATTTAATGAATGTTTGTTAAAAATAAATATGGGAAATTTCTTCGAACACTTAGGTTTCAATATGCATGTAGACGATCATGACTTGGTCGTGGCATAACAACTGACATTCGAAAATTGATGAAAATTCATGACAGACAATTGATCTTGAAAATTTTCTTATTGTGATGTGCAATTTGCTGCTCAAATAAAAAATCCAAAATCTGTATAAAAGCGTTGCAGATATTTTTGATCCAATTTCGGTATGAAATTGAGCAACTGGCATTCGCTGAAAAGATAAAATTTTTACCTAAAAGCACAGAAAAAGCAAAAGATAAAGTTAACATCGATTCCAGATGAAAGATTCGCTGCAACAAAAATTAACCTTGCCGGTTAAACTTCACACGAAGCGGAGATAATTTCATAATTTCAAACTTGCCTGGGTAATCTTTCGTCTGCTTTCGCCTCAATTTTTTGTAGGTTGATTCAGAACTAATCTGTTCAGATTATTCCATTTTTCAAAATAGAAGAAGGTAATAATCCAAAACCATAACACGTTTCTAAAAATTACTAACTTTTGCAAATTTGTAAACTATATTCAAATAAAATGGATATCTTGTGGTAAATTGAATTTATCATTAATACCTCAATTAAAAGAAATCTTAAGTATTCATAGGCAACCCTGCAGAGTCAACCAAAACCAACCTCACACTCTTTTTTTTCTCCATCTTTTTTGTACTAGTGGGCACCAATATGTTTCAAAGCCAATGCAGACTTCTTCGTCAGGAGTAATTTATAGGAAAACAACAGGTACAAAAATGGAAAAATTGTTAGATTAGAAAATCATTATTATCTGAAAATAAAACAGAGATAATTGATAGCAATTGTTGTTTTGGTACGTACTTCATTCCTCGATTGAAATTGATTTTGACGTAGGCGAATTATTCTAAATGAAAATCAAGGTTAATTTTATTTTATTCTTTAATTAAAAATTAGTTTACACATATTTGAAATTCTGACACAAAACTAAAGTCAATGTTTCTTAAAGATTGAAATAAAATCTATTTCCTTCTGAAAATTTTTTGTGTACTGAATATGAACACCCAAACAGTTCACAATTCAAACATAGACTTTGTGACTACTTGCTTTTTCGACTCATTAGAGACAGATGTACAATAAATGTACACACATGGAACTCTATATATCGTATGTAACCTCAATTTTCCTAACATTGATTTCAAGATTCTTGAGATTTTTACAAAAAAGGGAAAAACAACCGTATTAAATCTATTGTAATCCTGTACATTGTTTCTATTCTGATTATTACCTTTACTCTTAATATGAAAAATTATGTTATGCATATGCTTGTCAATAAAAGTAGTAGGATAATGGTTCAGAAAAAGAATCTGTTTGCATAATTCAATATTCTTTTCATGGAATATAGGATGAGATTATTTGAAAGCTCTATCAATTTAATTCTTTACAACTTCTTTTTTATTTGAATTGAATGATTCGAATGAAATTCGAGTGTTTTTTCTGAAAAAATAGTTGTTCTGCGCCAATCAGTAATAATATAATTTTCAGCAGTTTTTATTAAGGTCAAATCAAGAAAATTCAATCTACCTTTTGTTTCAATGTCAACGGTGAACTGTAATCTTGGCTGTATACTATTAAATACATTAAGTAGGGTATCTACATTTTGTGCATGTGAAGATAATACAGAATAATCCACATATCTTTCATAAAAGTCCCATTCAAAATTAATTCTTTCGAAAACTTCATTTTTCAAATCCTCCATCACAATTTCAGTAATAATTGGTGACAAGGCTGAACTTATCGGGGTACCAAATTTTTGTTTATGGAAAGTACCATTGGATATATAATAAGCGGAATTGAAAACATATTCAATAGTATCAAGAAATTATTTTTTCGAAATTTTAGTGTGAAGTTTGATTGTATCCTATCTATTTTTAATAGCAAGTTTGATTCTTTCATATTATATATTAGGAAACATCAAAGGAAACAAAAATGTGAATTGTTGGTACTTTAACATTTTCGATTAATTTTAGAAAAGCAGCACTGTTTTTAATTGATCTTGCTGGGAGGGTAACTGATTGTTTGATAATTTGACTGAAAAGTTCTTGTAAATTTCTCGTGGGTCAACGTATTGTTAAAATAACCGTTCATGAAGGAAATTCTGCTTTATGAGCTTCTACTAGACCATAGGCAAGAGAAAGATTTATGTGAATTGTGTCGATGTCGCAATTCTCGATATTGTTTCTCAAACATTTTTGAAATCTTAGTCTCTCTAGAATTTTAAATGTACCTTTTCGAATCATTTTTATAGGATCATTTGAGTAACTGCAAAACTATCTTTTTCATTTAAAATATGCATCATTTTTTTATATAAACCTCTTTTAATATTGCAACTGTAATACTCCTTTTATCAGCCTTGGTAATCAATAGTTCAGGATGACGTTTTAAAAAAGTTTTATTTCAAATAATCCTTCGCTTGATTCTTTTTCTAGTGAGGTTTGTGGACTACAATAATTCAAAAATTAATTCGATAAACCCATAAATCTTGCTCTGCATTTTTGTACTTTTTTTCTGGTAATTTTGAAATATTGTCTTCAATGTCTTCAATAATTTCAAGGAATTAAATATACCTTCTTTCACTATATTTGTTACTAAAGCCTCCACCCAGCCTTAGAATGTTAATTACTTCTTGTGGAATCTCTATGTTAGAAATATTCAAAAACCATGGGTCAGGTTGGTCTTGAAAAGAGCTAAGTGAATATTTAGAGTCAATTTTTGTATATCACCTTGGATATTGAGAATGTTTTCAAATTTTCGTTCATGCTTTTTATTATTATTGAATACTTTTTTATTTAATTTAGTTTCTCTTTCAAGGCTTTCTTGAATGATGTAATCTGGTACTTGTTTATTCAAATTATCAAGAGTCTTTCTAGAATTTTCATTAAGATAAGGTGTTTTCACATGGCAATCTTCTATAAGAAAATCCAAAATAGGTTTTTTGAATTGATTGGTGGTCTCATTGAATGTCTCTTTATTTCTTTTGTTTTTAAATTCAAAGCAAACTTTCTGGTTGATATCGAAAATCTTTTTTGAAAAAACTTCATGAATCTTACATTTTATCAATAAATCTTTCTGTAATGCAGCTAGTCTTAGTTTTTTACTGATTGAAGAAAAATCTTGAATATTTTCTACTGGTCCTCCACCCCAATTTTCATCAATTTTCTTGAAGTCCGTATTACCTAAAATTTTCTTTAAAAGAAAATTTCTATATTTATCTATTCAATTTGTTGCTATTTCCCTTAGTGTAATCCAGGAACCATAATCCTATTATTTGTCAATGTTGAAACACAAAAACACGAATACTTTTGTTTAGAATTGTTGTTTTTATTTCTTTTTTTATGATAGGAAAAAAGTTCACAAAAAACAAATGCTCAACAGCAATAAATTTTTACCCGGAATACAGAGGCCGAAGCAATATGTGCATTGTTTGAAGGCGCAACATATACTAACTACGAAATGTCTAAATCTAAAAAAATTCTCATATTCTAACGAAAAGCATTTTAGAGACACTTGTGAAGAATTTACGTACCCGACTCTCGCTCGGGCAAAACTGTCGTTTTTTTTGTCTGTGACGTTCAGACCCCAACCTCTTGTAAAAGACACATGTTTGAGAATTTTCAAAACAGTTCATAGAATTTATTCAGATAGTTTTAGCCTTTAAAATCAAGATTTGGAGAATAGCTACTTCTGACAAAATTATTTAGTTTTTATAAGTACCAATATTACATTGTGATTATATTTACAGAATGTTTAATAAAGTCAGGAATAGAGTAGATATAATAAAATCTAAAATAGATACAAAAAACACATAAGCATCTGAAAAATTATAAAATCATAAACATTAGGACATAAATGTTAGTAAAAATATAGTACACAATGGTACATGATAAGATATTCACATATTGCTAATATAGCATCTTCCTCAGAATACCTTTTTTTGTAGGCAACGAGGGTATCGTTTCCTTTCCCTGAATGTATGTAAAAACCTATTGGCAACCTTGTTTTTTGATAAGTACCAGGTTAACATTCTAATTTTTAATAAAAATGAAAAATATATGTAAAATCTTTTGGCAACTATATTTTATGATAAGTAACAGGTTAACTTTTTAATGAGTTGTAAAAAATTGAAAAAAATCCTGAAGAAACTAAAAGTATATTAAATATATTTGAAATCAAAAATATCTGTAAAAATTCATGAGATTAGAGACAATATAAATAAAGTACTCAATGGTACATAATATCCACATATTGTTAGTATGGCATCTTCCTCAGAATACAATTTTTTGTAGGCAACGAGGGTATAATTTCATTTAATGAATGCATGTAAAACCTATGGTAATCTTATTTTTTATAAGTACCAGGTTAACATTTTAATTAGTTATAAAATTGAAAAATGTATGTAAACCTCAGGGCAACCTTATTTTTTGATAAGTACCAGGTTAACTTTTAAATTAGTTGTACAATTGGAATACCTGAAAAAATTATTACAAGATTTATGTACACAGAACATGGGAAACAGATCATAGTGCCAAAATCAAATTTTGTGAGTTGATTTAGAACCAATCTATTCAGATTATTCAATTTTTCAAAAAGAAAAAGGTAATAACCCAAACCAATAACACATTTCTAAATAATTACTAACGTTCTCAAATTTTTCAAATATATTCAAGTAAAATACATATCTTTTGGTATATTGAGTTAATCATTAACAACCTCAATTAAAAGAAATCTTAAGTATTCATAGGCAACCCTGCAGATTGGAACCAATCTTTGCTTCATGTCTCTCTTTTAAAATTTCTTAAAGATCGAAATAAAATCTATTTTCTTATAAAAATTTTTTGTGTTCTGAAAAAGAACACCCAGAAAGTTCACAATTCAAAATTGAATTTACAATCTTTAAAGTTTGAATTTTTAACAAAAATGTATATTTTTTTACCAAGAAAGATGATTTTTTAACCAAAAAAAATGACTTTCTCGCCATAAAAGATGAATTTTCAACAAAAAAGATAATTTTCGATCAACAAAGATGAGTTTTAAACCAAATAGTTGAATTTCCTCCTAAAAATAATTCTCAACTGAACAGTTGCTGTTACAACCCAATAGTTGAATTTTCAATAAAAAGGGACGAATTTTTTAGAAATCTGTGGAACTTTCAACCTGAAATGTTGAATTTTCAATCAAGAAGGATGAATTTTTAATAAAAAATGATGACTTCTTTTTGACAGTTGACTTGTAAGCCCGAAAAGATAAATTTTCAGCGAAAAAAGATAATTTTCAATCAAGAAAGATGAATTTTCAATCAAATATTTAAATTTACCAAAAAAAAAAATTTCTAACCAAACAGTTGCAATTACAACCAAATAGTTGAACTTTCAAACAGAAAGATTAAATTTTAACCAAAAACGGTTGCATTTTCAACTAAATAGTTGAATTTTCAAGCCAACAAGACGAATTTTTCAGAAGGCAATTGAATTTTCAACTAAAAAATGATTTTTAACCGAGAAAGATGAATTCTTAAACAAACAAGATGATTTTTCTGCCACAAAACATGAATTTTTAACCTAACAGTCGAATTTTCTACCTACAAAGATAAATTTTCAACCAAATAGTTGAATTTTCAGAAGAAAAAAAATTTCAACCAGACAGTTGCATTTACAACCAAATAGTTGAACTTTCAAGTTAAGAAGATGAATCTTTTAGAAGTTAGTTGAATTTTCAACCTTAAAAAGTGGAATAATCAAAAAAATATCTTTAACCAAGGAAGACGAATTTTTTACCAAAAAAGATGACTTTTCTACCCGAAGAGATGAATTTTCAACAAAAAACTAATAATTTTGAACCAAGCAGTTGAATTTACAACAAATTAGTTAAACTTTCAAGCAAAAGAGACCGAATGGTCGAATTTTCAAACAAAAAAGATAAAACTTCAACCGAGGAGAGTTGCATTTTTAACCAAATAATTGAATTTTCAACCTGAAAAGTAGAGTTATTAAAAAAATATATTTTTAACCAAGAAATATGAATTTTCAACCAAAACAGATGTTTCTTCTACCATAAAACATGAATTTTAAACCTAATAGTTGAATTTTTTACCTTAAATGATAAATTTTCAACCAAATAGGTGAATGTTCGAAGAAAACAAAAATTTCAACCAAGGATTTGCATTTACCACCAAATAGTTGAGCTTTCAAGTCAAGAAAATGAATCTTTTATAAGTTAGTTGAACCTTCAACCTAAAAAGTGGAATTATAACTATATATATATATATATATA
>JAUMHM010000088.1:9244644-9259958 GCA_032362435.1 Melikaiella ostensackeni
ATTTTTGGACAAATTTTTTAATCTTTTTTTTTTTTTTTTTGAATGAATCGAAATTTCGTCTACCTTATCACTATCTAGAACATTTTTCGTAAAACTAACAGGTTCCATAGTACAGATACAAACTTCAGAATTGCACTTTTCAGCCTCTTTTTTGAAAAAAAATCGGGCTACTTTGAAAGGCGATAACTCGGCACCTATTAGAGGTAAAAGGTTATATTTTTTCAAATATTTTTTTCAATCCTTCTCTCAACATTATTCAAAAATATTTTCGAAACGCGTTATACGAGTTTCGTTCGATAAGTAAGGTGAATTTCCTGCCAGATGGCGCCAAAATGAACATCGTAGTATTTGGCCAAGAAATAGCGCTCTTGGAACTAAGCCCTACCAAGCTTCAGCCATAACCGACGCTTAGTTTGCGTTTGGTCTACTTTTGAAGTGAGCGTGTCAGTAGTTCTCGAAAAAATGGAGAAAGAAGAGTTCCGTGCAGTGATAAAATATTTTTATCAAAAAAATTGGACGACCAGGCCGATAAAAGCCGAGTTAAACAAAGTTCACGGCGAGTCTGCTAATTCGTTGCAAACCATTTATTTTTGCATAAACGAATTTGAACGTGGCCGAACCGCAACTAAACATGAAGCACGCTCCGGATTCCCAATTGAGGTCACCACATCGGACATGGTGGAAAAAATTCATTATATGGCTATGTATGATTGCCGAATCAAGGTGAGTGAGATTTCTAAGGCTGTAGGCAACTCTACTAAACGTGTCTATGAGATGTTGCACGAAATCTGAAGGTTAAGGAGGTGTGTGCAAAATGCGTGCCGCGATTACCGACTCCCGATCAAAAGTGCAACCAAAATGACGTTTTAGCGCACTGTTTAGCAAAGTTTAATCGGAATTCGCAGGACTTTTTGCGTCTATTTGTGACTGTGGACGAAACCTGGATCCACCACTATACACCCGAGGCAAAGCAGCAGTCAAAGCAGTGGGTGCTACTTGGTGAAAATGCGCCAAAGAAGACGAAGACTGTTTTGTCATCTGAGAAGGTGATGGCCACAGTATTCTGGGATTCCCAAGGAATCATCCTCATCGATTACTTAGAGAAGGGTAAAACTATAACAGGAACGTACTATGCATTATTACTGGACCGCTTGAAAACCAAGCTACAATAAAAACGGCCACGATTGGCGCACAAAAACGTGTTGTTTCTTCACGACAACGCACCGGCTCACACCTCCCCAATCGCAGTGGGAAAAACACACGAACTGGTGCTTCAAATTGATTCCTCATCCACCCTATTTTCCAGACTTGACTCGGTGCGACTTCTTTCTGTTCTCCAATTTGAGGACCTGGCTCAATGCGAAGAGATTCCTCATCCAATCAAGAGAAAATCGATGCCGTAAATGAGTATTTTGCAGACCTCGAGAAATCTTACTTTTCTGAAGGGATGAAAAAATTGGAATCTTGCTGGACTAAGTGTGTAGCTCTTGAAGGAGACTAGGTTGAGAAATAAAGGCAAACTTTTCAAAAAATAGAAAGTTTTTACTTGCTTTTTTACCAAAGTTATCAAACGAACTTCTTTTTTTTTCTAGCGAATTCGGAATCTGCATTAGGACACTTTAATAAACAGTTTTAGCCAAAAAAAACATGCTCCACCTACTTGAAATGGTAAAAAAGTTCCAGATACCTGGACTAAAAGCCATTTAGAATATTTTTAGGCGGGGTATACATTAATACTGTACCATTGAAAAATATTGGGAAAACTTCTTTTTGAATCAATTTGCTTCAATCATATTATTTTATGAAATACAATTCATTTGGAATTTAACCTCAATTATTGTTAATTTATCCTGAACTTTGTTTAATTCTTTAGAATTCTCTTTTTAATTTTTTTGAATTCTTCTGTATTTACTTCTATTCTTTCAAATTCGCTTAATTGTATTCACTTCAATGGACTTAAAATTTTTTTTTATTCACCCTTAAGTCTTCAAAACTTGCCTTGTATTCTTTGGTATTCCATCAAATCTTTTTTCAAATCGTTTGAATTTTTCTAAATTCACTCAAAATTTGGTAAATTCTATGAATTTATTTAGTTTTCTAAATTTCTTATTATTCTCCTTAACTTTTTTTTTACAATTTCATCTTGAATGTTCATTAATTTCATTGAATTCTTCTATGTGAATGCGTTCTTTTCAAATTCCCTTGAATTTTTCTAAATTCACTCCAAATTTGATAAACTCAATGAATTTTTGGAATATTTTCTAATTTCTTAGACATTCGTCTTGAATTTTTATCAATTCACTTCAATTCTATTGGAATAATTTCATTTTTTCAGAAATTTTACTGAAATTGATGGAATATTTAGTATTTTTTAAATTTACTTCATTTTATTTGGTTTTCATCAGATAAATTTGAATTAGTTTGGAATTCAACATGAATTGTTTTGAATTCTCTTAAATTCGCTTGAATTTTTTTTATTCGTCTTTTGAATTCACCGTGAATTTTTCGGAATTTCATGAAATTCTTTTTGGATTCCCTTGGATTTTTATAAATTCACTTTAAATTTAATTAATTGAATGAATTTTCGAAAAAAAATTAGTATTTAAAGATCCATCTCAAATTTTCATTATTTTTATCTTGAATTCCGATCAATTTCATCAAATTCTTCCCATTTCTCTCAAATTCCTCTAAGTTTACTCGAATTTTATTCTATTCATTGTTTTTCATTTTTATTTATTCTTTTCAATTTATTTCAATCCTGTTGAATTAATCCTGTTCAATTCACTTCAATTTTACTGCAATTAATATTGATTTCAATTTTTTTTATTAATTCATTTGAATTTACTCTGAACTCTTTCAAATTTAACTTGAATTGATTTGAATTTTAAAGAACATGAAGTCACATTAATCATGCACATTAATCCCTTTTTGGGTTAGAAATTAGTCACTTTTGGTCACTTTTTCGGTTCAAATAGGTCACTTTTTCACTTTTTCCTTATGAATGAGGGTGTGGCAGCCCTAATAATGATAAAAACAAGAATAATAATAATACACTCAACCCTTTATTTAATTCTAGACTCGGGTGTGGCTTGCGATGACCGTGAGGATCTTCCAAGCATTTCTACGATGTAAACAGTCAGGGCCGTATGCACCATTTCCAGTATAAATACATAATATTAATAAACTGTATTTTGTACAAATGCAGATTTTTGTTTTCATTAAGGATGGACCTTCTTCAATAATGAAGACTAATTAATGAAAAGAGAATTTTCCGCGTGTATTTAAAAATGAATGCGAAATATGCACGCGAGTGTTCGAACTGCCCGCTTTGTCACTACGAAACTGCTTAACTCCGCTGAGCTCACACCACTTCTCTCTCAGCTCCTTGGACCCCTCATAGATCAATGCGAGCCGGTGGAAATTCGAGGCAGGTGGTATATCAAACAAGTATTAAATAGAATATTGTGCTACAAGTGCGGAAAGTAAGCAGTTACACACGAACATGAATTTTTCTGTACGAGCCTGAGACAAATTGAAGGAGAGTTGTAGGCAAATCGAACGCGAGTTGTAGGCGAGCCATAAACAAGCCGAAGACGAGTCGGAAATGACCCGAAGATGAGCCGATGGCAACTACTGTGAACTTCACAAGAGTTACAGCTGCCTACTTTCAGCACCTGTTGCACAAGATATTTTCTGTATCAAATGCAGGAAATTTTCGATTTCACCAACAATAAATAAAAATTTCCCGGAAATTTTTGAATATCAGAAACTACGAGAAATTTGGGAAATTTTTCGTGAATTCATAAATTCCATGCCTCGAAAATTGAAAATTCCGTACATACGTTACAAAAAAAGTAAAAGGCAACGGGTAAAAGTTCTGCATGCATAAAAAAGGATATTGGATAAGCAATAATAAAAAAGTAGTGTACTTCGAATATGCGTTTTAATCGAAGGCGTGTAGAAAGGCATATCGTCGACGGTTGATCGGCTATATAAAAATGCAATATTTAAGAGAGGAATTATCTCATGTCAGGTATCTATAAAAAGAGGCGATAATCCGCCCTCCCCCAACCCTTTTATTGCACCCTTCACCTGTTTTGCGTATATTGTGGCCCTTTTGCAGCTAGGCTGTTCAATAATTAATACATCGAGTCATATCGTTGCTAGGTGATTACGCCAAACATGTGGTGTCGCCTGTCCGTTTTATCAGGATACTATATCAGAAAATTGGCTCGATCTCGATTTACAAATTCACAACCCCTCATAGTATCGATCCTCTTTGCTATTTAATAGGTCTCTATTTATTAGATGCACAAGGTAAAGTCTCATCGTGTTATTACGCAAAAAATAGATGTAATTTTGAAAATATGAACTGTCAAAACCCTTTGATAGTGATGCATTCAAGCGAGACAAGACAATGAAATTCGAGTTCAATCATTTGTATCGGACCTCAAGGCACAGAAATCAATGTCGTCTTGACTTTTCAGTCAGAGGAATCTAGAAACAAACGAGAACAAGCAATAACCTTGAATCTAATTTACTTTATAAATCTTATTCAAATATTACTTTGACAGGTATGAGGAATATATTCTATTTAAAATCTCTTAATTATTTGCACTCTCGTCCTATTCATATCATTACTTTTTCATCCTCTCTTAACGAAGAAAAGTAGAAAATGATCAGTGGAAGACATTCGCATTCGAATTTTGAATGTAAATTTTGAAAGTAAAATGAACAAATCAGCTTCTGACACAGACACTCTGAATGAAATGTGTAAAATCATTAAAAAAATGGCCAAAGATGACCATAAAAATTATTTAGCAAATGCAAAAAACTCACTGCAGAGTGATCCAGGGAAGATTTGGAACATAACCTCAAAATTAGAAAATGAAACTAGGATTCCTGGGATCATGATGTATGAGGGCTCTGAAATTCGTGAAGAGAGGGACATTGTTGGAGAATTTTCGGAATACTTTTTGAGCGTCTGTATTGAGGATGTAGAGGTGATAGATGATGGATG
Source organism: Melikaiella ostensackeni (assembly GCA_032362435.1). Lineage (NCBI taxonomy): Eukaryota > Metazoa > Arthropoda > Insecta > Hymenoptera > Cynipidae > Melikaiella > Melikaiella ostensackeni. The sequence continues at coordinate 9,249,665 of JAUMHM010000088.1, forward strand.
GTGTGGTGACTAGGTGGGGAAGGATCTCTTTGGGAACAATATAAAAATTTCGCCTGCGCAAGTAGAAAGTGCAATAAAAAGATTACCGAATAAAAAGACAGCTGGAATTGATAGGATAGCTAGCTTTATTGTTAAGGACTGCTGTTCAGTGTTAGTCAAACCACTCACATATATTTATAATATTGCCTTGAAGAGTGGGATTTATCCATCACAATGGAAAGAAACTAAATTGTGCCCAGTTTTCAAGGATGGTGATAGATCTGACAGAAAAAAGTATCGGCCTATTCCTATTGTAAACAACTTTTCTAAAATATTTGAGATGTGTATAGCTGATACTCTCATGTCATACCTGGTTTATGTAATCTACTTTGATTTCTTAAAGGCTTTAGATAAGCTGAACCACCGGCTATTATTGGAAAAATTACATGACCTTAATATACCGTCCAATCTTCTTATGCTTATTGAAAATTTTCTTAAAAATGGAAATCACTATGTACAGTTCGCAGAACATTCTTCTGAAACTTATCAGCCGAAATCAGGAGTACCGCAAGGCTCGAATTTAGAATCTATTTTTTATATTGTCTACAGTAATGACGTTACTGATACGATCTACTCGAAAATGATATTATATGCGGATGATACAAAGATGTTTGGGAGGATAAAACGAATAGATGATTGTGTGCAGCTACAGAATGATCTGGACAATTTCTATAAATGGTGTTTGAAGAATAACCTACCGATTAATCTAGAGAAAAGTACAGTTGTTATGTATTCTAGAATTGTGGATCGAATAATCTTTAATTGCGAGATTAATAATGTTCAACTAGGTAGATTAGAATCCACGTGCGATCTAGAAATCAATTTTAAGTCGCAATTTAGATTTGAAGATCATATTGATGTCTTGGATAAACGAGCTAGCAAAATGCTTGGACATTTGTTCAGGACGTGTAAGAATTTTAAGGAAAGTGAAACGTTAATAACCTTGTTTAATAGTCTTGTATTGTCAAAACTTGGATATGCATCTATGATATGGTCTCCAAAATTTATATTTCATGCTGAGACACTCGATAAAATTGATGTTTAAAATACTTTAAGGCAAAATTAATTGTCCATTTCTACTTAGCAGACTTCATTTTCGAGTGCCTCAGTTTGATGCACGATATCAATAGCCTTTCTACATTAAAACTGATAAGGCTGGTACTGCTTACAATTCTCCAGCGCAGAATATGTGTGGGTTGATGAATGACTTATGCAATTCTTTAATTAAGTCATTTGATTTGTTTAACTCTACGATATGTAAATTCAACGCAGTTGCTTTAAAATTTTTACTAAGTAAGAATGTAAAAGCGAAATAAATACTGTACTTAGATTCTATTAATTTCAAGAGCTACATGTAGACGCAATATACTAGTGAGCTTATATTAAGGCAAAAAGAAACCCTGTAATTGGTGTAAAAACTGCTGGGATTTCAATAAATATGAAATGAAATGAAACCTGATCAGTATGGAATATGAAATCAGAAACTATCAGACGAAGTGAGTTTGAAAATATTGAAACAGAGCCACTTGCGAGTACCATTTTTCAAATAACTTTATTACTATTAGTTTCTTAAGTTCAGGCTTCAGAAAACTAAATTATATGAAAACTAATGTGAAGAAGAAAAATCAATGCTGAGTTTTAAATTCGATCAGATCTATAATGCTCCTCAGAGAAAAGTGGAAGATGTAACATTTTTAATTGATTTTGATGAACTATTCTTGAAATACTGATTTGAATCTATCTTTCAAGGAAATAAATAGATATATGAGAAACATTTTTTTAACATTTCAGCCAACAAAAATTAAAATGTTAAGGATGACTGAAGTGCTGCATATAAAAAATTACAAGAAAAGAAAAACAAAATAAGAGTGAAAACTTATATTATTCCATAGGAGAAACAAATTTTATTTTCTGCTAAATATATTTTGATGTTTGAATAGCTTCTACTACTTTAAAAAATTAAGATTTTTCAAAATCATTTTTAAAAATTACACTTTTCTTATGATTAATGACGTTGAAAAAGAAACCTCTTGCTTTTTGGGTCCTGATGAATTCGAATCTTCGTAGATAGCTTTGTAAACTTCCTAACACAATTCCTACAATTCTTTCATTTTCTTCATCTGTACATAATTTACATGTTGTTGTTTTATTTTTCTCCAGGTCCACATGAATACCAAAATTTTCTTTTAATTTCCTGCGGCGTTCGCCCCCCTCTTCACTAACACTTCTATCACAAATTTGTTTAAATTATATTTACAATATTACAATAAACTTTTAAAATCATTTTTTTATCTCTCAAGTAATGAGTCTGATGGTCTCTTTCGACTTGATTCAGTTTCGTCTATTTTATCGAATTAATAACCATACACTAAAACATAAAGTCTCGTGCAATCTGTCAAAGTGACAGTTGGCTTTGGCAGATCAAGATTCGAGTATATTGATTGGATCGCTTGTAAATTGAAAGCGAGAAGAAGCAAGAATAAACAAAATAAGTTTCAAAAATCATGTTGACAATATTTTCTCGATATCGAGCGATAAAACTCAAGAATCAGTAAATTCTTGTCTTGCCGTTCATCCCTACCCTTTGGATTAATGCAATTAGATTTGTTTTATAGCTAGCTTTAAATTATCCTGAAGTCAGGAATCTTCAAATAAAAAAGACGACTTCTCAACAAAAGAGTTGAGTTTTAACCAAGAAAAAAACTTTGAGTCAAAAAAGAAAAAAAAATTAACCAAATTGTTCAATTTTCTAAAAAAACAGTTGAATTATCAACCCAAAAATATCAATTTTTTACAAAATTGTTAGTTTTTAACCAAATAGTTGAATTTTTAACCCAAAAATATGAAGTTTCAACAAAATAGTTGAATCCTTAAGCAAAAAAAAAATTAATTTTCAACTAAACAGTTGTATTTTTTACTAAAAAAATTAAACTTCTGCCATAAGAGGTGAATTTTCAAATCAAATAGACCAATTTTCAACATAATTATTGCATTTTTCACCAAGAAAGAATTTTGAGTCAAGAAAGAAAAAAATTTTCTACCAAATTTTCAATCTTGTACAAAGCAATGAATCTCCAACTAAAAAATATGAATTGAAAAAAAAATGTTTTCAACCAAATAGTTGAATTTTCAACCCAAAAAGACGAATTTTCAACAAAACAGTTGATTTCTCAAACAAAATAGATTAATTTTCAACCAAAAAGTTGCATTTTTAACAGAAAATAATCATTTTCTACCAAAATAGTTGAATTTTGAACCCAAAAAGATGAATTTTTGGCAAAAAGGATGATTTTTTGATAAAATTGTAGAATTTTCAACAAAACAATAAAATTTATAACCAAATAGTTAAATTTCTAAGCAAAAAAATTAATTTTCAACCAGGACGGTTAGTCCTCATCCAGAAAAGACCAATTTTCAACAGAATACATGCATTTTGAACGAACTAGTTGAATTTTCAACCAAAGAAAATTAATTCTCAATGTAAAATGTGATGGTTGATACTTAAACCAAACCAGATTTCAATTTTAAATGAAAATCAAGATTAAGTTCCAACTAAGCAGTTGCACTTTCAACCAAAAAGATTAATTTTCTACCAAAAAATACGAATTTTCAACAAAGCACATAAATTTCCAACTAAATAGTTGAATTTTCCGCCAAGAAGATCAATTTTGTACCAGAAAGACGAATTCTCATCAAAATGAATGAATTTTCAACCGAATAGTTGCATTTTTAAAGGAAAAATATAAGTTCTTATCTGATAATGGAATAGTTAAATTTTCAGTTAAAAATGATTTTTTAACAAAGTATTGAAATTTTCAACCAAAGAAATGATTTTTCAGCTAAAATGATAAATGTTGAACAAAAAAGTTTAATCTTCAACTAATACAGGTTAATTTTTAATTAAAAAGCTACATTCTTAACTAAAAAAGATGAAATTTCTACCAATATAGCAAAATTTTTAAGCCAAAGAGACAAATTTTCAATACGGTATTTGAATTTCCAACGAAGAAACATTTTTCGGTCGAGAAAGAAAAAAAATCAACCAAATTGTTGAATTTTCAAGCTGAAAAGACGAATATTCTCCAATACAGTTTAACTTTTGACCCAAAAATATGATTTTTCAACAAAAAGGTTAATTTCCAATCAAATAGTTGAATCCTCGACCAAAACAGGGTTATTCCATATGGAACAATTTCATGTCCCAGCAGGCTGGCCCACGTCTGGCTTCATCTAGACTGTCTAGTCTGGAAGGTCTGATCTGGTCCAGGTCTGGCTTTATCTAAGCCGGCTAGTCTGGAAAGTCTGATCTGGTCTAGCTAAATACTCAACTAAAACAGACTAATTATCAACAAAACAGTTGCCTTTTCAACTAAAACGATTAATTATCTACCAAAAAGATGAATTTTCAACAAAGTACATAAATTTTCAACCACATAGTTCAATTTTCACCCAAAAACGATTCAATAAATCAGTCTAAAAATTTCCAGAAATCTTACTTTAATAGTGAGGAGCAAATATCTCACTGGAAGTTTTTTCAACTCTGAAGTTTCCTCGATACTTTTCTTCGTCGAAACTGAAAAAACGTGTTTTTTTTATGAGGAGGAAAAAGGGCAAAATCTTTTGAAGACGTAGTGTTTGAGTCTCCTATGACGGGTCTAGGCATATTATTAAACAATAGGAAATTTTAATTGTTTTCATCATTTTCAGGTATTTGCAGGGTACACTGCGTGCGTATACTAAATTTCAAATAGTTTTAATGATATTTGGCAGAAATTTGACGGTTTATCTTTTAAAAAATAATTTAATTCGGGGAAATTTTTTTTCTCACTTTATCATTTTTATTATCAAAAATATTCGACGGACGAATAAACTTCAAATGAAAAAAAGTTCCGTTTTGTCCTTCCCTACAAGTCCATGTTTTTTAAATTTCAATTTTTTGAATTTAAAATTTTGGATATCACGAGATGCTTTGACAATACTTTTCCGCGTTTTCGAACGCGCGACCCATTCTTTGATCCGGACCCTCAATTGCTTATCGAAATCGATACTAAGATATTTTTATTACTGCATTTCAAAACAAGAGAAATTCCTCAAAGAATCTGTGGCGAATTTGATAGATATATTCATACGAGAGTTGTCATATTTGTCTTTTCTTTTTGAGGAATGTTCAGTCGATTTGCATTCCTTAAGAATTCAATAATACATGAAGGGGCGAATCGAGGAATTCGATATTACAATGTTGTTCAGTTTGGATTGGGAAAAGTGGGATAGAGCCGGATATTAAAATAAAATTGGGAAAACCCGGGAATTAACCAGAAATACAAATTCAAATCGGGAACTACATTTGAAGTTTTCGAAAATATGATACCTTTTAATAATCGTTATAGTAAGACAAGTAAATTAAAGAATTGTAATAAATATGATATAAAAGAGTATTAAGAAAGTACAATATTTAAAACATTTTACAAGAATTGAGACTAATGTTTAAGCTCTGAACAAATGGTATTCTCTAAGAGATGTAATAAATAATTATAATGAAATTTCACTCCCTTGCGCAATATCTTTTTAATTTGAACCGCTTCATAATTTTTTGGATGTTTTTTAAAATATCTATTTTTAAAAATTAACTCTTTTAGTGAAATCTTTTGAAATCTTTGAGGTATTTAGAAATCTTTGTGAAATGATTTGAAATCTTTCTAAATCTTTGTGAATTTCTTTGAAGTGTTTGAAATCTTAGAGATGTTTGAAATATTTTAAATCTTTGCGAAATCTTGGAAATCTTCTGAGATATTTTTTAATCTTCTGAAATATTCATGAAATCATTGAAATCTTTGTGAGTCTTTACGAATCTTTGTGAAATCTTTTGAAGTTTTTGAATATCATCGATAGGTTTGAAATCTTGGCGAAATCTTTCAAATCTTCTGAAATCTTTTGAAATCTTCCGAACCTTTTGGAATCTTTTAAATCTTTGCGACATTTTGGAGTCTTTGAAATCTTTCTGAAATCTTAAAAATTTTCCTAAATTTTAAAAATCTTTGCGAAATCTTGGAAATCTGGAATTTTTCGAATTATATCTAAGATATATTCACCAATCTTTGCGTGGTCTTTAAAATCTTTTTAAAACCTTTGAAATCTTTGCAAAATCTTGAAAATCTTCTGAAAACTCTTGAAATCTTTTGAAGCCTTTATGAAATCATTGAAATCTTTATGAATCTTTGTGAAATGTTTTGAAATCAAATCTTTGAAATCTCTTTAAATCTATTTGAAATGATTTACGATGTTATGAAAATTTTCAAAATCTTTGTGAACTTCTTTGAAATGTTTGAAATATTTGTAATCTTCTGAAATGTTATGAAATCTTTGAAATTTTAGTGAAATTTTGGAATCTTTGAAAACTTTCTGAAATCTTGAAAATATTTGAGAAATCTTGGAGATCTTTTTACAAAGAAGAGCTTCTGAATTGTATCCAAGAATTATTTACCAATTAGAATACCAATCTCGGAAATCTTCTGACATCTTTTGAAATCTTTATCATCTTTGGTAATCTGCGTGAAATTATTTGTAATCTTTTGGAATTTTTTGAAGTCTGTGAATTTTTTGAAAGGCTTGAAATCTTCTGTAATCTTTTGAAATCCTTGAAACCTTTTGGAATCTTTGATTTCTTTGTTAAATTTTGGAATCTTTGAAATCTGTCTGTAATCCTTAAAAGCATTGCAAAATCTTGGAAATCTGAAATCTTCTGAATTATATCTAGGAATTATTTACCAATCTTCACGAAATCTATTAAATCTTTCTGAAATCTTTGAAATTTTTGCGAAATATCAGAAATCTTCTGAGATCTCTTTGTGAAATTTTGGAATCTCCGAAATCTTAGAGAAATTTTGGAAATTTGAAATTTTCTGAATCATATCTAAGAATCATTCACCAATCTTTACGAAATGTTTAAAATCTTTCTGAAATCTTGAAATCTTTGCGAAATCTTGAAAATCTTCTGAGATCTCTTGAAGTTTTTTGAAATCATTATGAAGTCATTGAAGTCTTTGTCAATCTTTATGAATCTTCCTGAAACCTTTTGGAACAAAATCTTTTAAATCTTTTTGAACTTTTGGAAAATTTGAAGAGAATTTGAAGTCTTTGTGAGTCTTTATGAGTCCTTGTGAAATTTTTTTAAATCTTCGTGAAATTTTGAAATCTTGGTAGTCTTTGCGATCTCTTGGAGATCCTTGAAAATCTCCTGAATTATATTTAAGAATTATTTACCGATTAGAATACTATTCTTGGGAATTTTCTGAAATCTTTTGAAATCGTTGTGAAAGGATTTACAATCTCTTTAAATCTTTGTGAATTTCCGTAAAATGTTTGAAATCTTGCTAAAGTCTTCAAAAACTTTTGAAATCTTTACGGAAGCTTTGAAACTGAATCATTTGCCAATCTTTGAAATCTCTGAAATATTCGCGAAATCTTGAAAATCTTCTAAAATCTTTTCAAATCTTTGTAAAATGATTTAATATGTTTTTAAATCTTTTGAAATCTTTATGAAGTTTTCTGAAATGCTAAAACGAAAGAAATTTAGAATTTTACTTGATAATTATTTACCAATTACAATACCAAGATAATCAACCAATGATGTGTTCGTAAAAAATAACAACTATCATGTTAACCACATCTGGGCAGATAACTGAGACATGGAAAATGAATTATACTTGTTTGTAAGTTTTAGACACCAGCAATTTCAAAAATATTATTTTGTTTAAATGTTATAAGATGTTGCATTGCACAAAATTACGCGCGGGAAAACCTTATGTTAGGTGTGTTTCATTCGCGCTTCCAGTAAGAGAGGATTTGATATTAACAGCCGGGAAAAAAACCGGAAAATAACCGGATATTCTGTTGGAAACAATTAACAGAAACTCCGTATAATGATTTTTCGAATTTAATTCGTCGAAATTTAGGGCTGAAGTGATCCATAAGTTTTTAAGGATTTAGTTATAGATAAGGTAATATTTCTTGCATGATGTAATATTCGCGAAAATAATTGCACAGCAACAGCTTAGGGGCCATCCATAAATTACGTTAACAATTCTGGGCTATTTTTTACCCCCCGCCTCCCGTTATCAAAAGTAACGTAGCCGTTGGCTAAACACGGATTTCACGTTTATTTCGCGATTTTTCGCGTGCCTATTGAGTTTAGTTTATGAAATGCTTCAAATTCCTCAGATTTCAAGTCGAAATATTTTGTATTTGCAACAAAATAGTTGAATTTCAAACTAAAAACGATTTATTTTCTGACAAAAGATATAAATTTTTCACCCTGAAAAACGAATTTTCAACAACAAGGAATTAATTTTCAATCAAGCAGTTTTTTTCAACCTAATAGTTGAACTTTTGACGAAATAATTGAACTTTGAAGCCAAAAAGACAAATTTATTCGAAGACACTTAAATTCTCAACCAAGAAAGATGACTTTTCTACCTTAAAAAATGAATTTTCCATCCAAGAGAACAAATTTTCAACAAGAAAGTTGAATTTTCTACCAAAAAAGATGCCTTTAACCGAATAGTTGAATCTTCGACAAAGAAAAAAGGAAATTTTTACAAGGAAGATTAATATTCCCGAAAAATACGAACTTTCAACAAAATACATCAATTTTTAACAAAATTAATCCATCCTAAACAAAATTGTTGAATTTTGAAGCCAAAAAGATAAATCATCTACAAAAGAGTTGAATTTATAACCCAAAAATATGATATTTTAACGAAAAGGTTAGTTCTCAGCTGAATAGTTGAATTTTAAAATAAACAGTTTAATTTTTAACCGAATAGTTGAATTTTCTACCATAATAGTTATATTTTCAACTAAAAATATAAATTTTCAACATGAAAGCTAATTAACAACTGAATAGTTGAAATTTAAGCTATAACGATGAATCTTCAACCAAAAAAAAAGAACTTTTCACAAAGTAGTCTAGCTTTAAACCAAGTAATTGATTTTTCAACCGAGAAATATTTTAATATAAAATTAAAAACAGCTGAAATCAATTTAAGGAGACGAATCTTCAACAAAATAGTTGAATCCTCAACCAAAACAGATGAATTTGCAATTAAACAGTTGAATTCCCGACCCGAAAATATGAATCATTAACCAAAAAGGTGCATTTTTTACAAAGTAAAATCTTTGAACCAAGTAGTTGACATTTCGACCAAAAAATATTAATTAGTAGTAAGTAATAATAGTTGCTGTTTCAGTTTTGAAAAAATTTGATTATAAATCAAAAGCAGTTGAATTCAACCGAACGAGACGATTTTTTAACAGAATAGTTGAACCAAAAAAAACGAATTTTTAACAAAGAAGTTTATTTTTTTACTAAAAAAGATGATTTATCGACAAAATATGTGAATTTCCAATTAAAAGGATAATTTTTCCAACAGGTAGTTAAATTTTCAACTAAGCTCAATTCTCGAGTTAGTGCTGGTCTGGGGCATTGCTTACTTTGACCGTGGGACTCTTCCGAGAATTTCTACGGTGAAAACAGTCATAGCCGTATGAACCATTTCCAGCAGGAACACATTATATTCATTAACTGTATTTTATAAATGTGGAGTCTTGTTATCACAAAGGATGGAACTTTTTTCATAACGAAGATTAATTAATAAAAAGAGGATTTTCCGCGCGTATTTAAAAATAAATGCAAAATATGTACGCGAGTGTGCGAACTGCCCGCTTTGTCGATACGGTACTGCGTGATCGCGTCAAGATCGCCGCGCGTCTTCTTCTGTCCCCCGGATTCCCTCATCCTAGAGTGCGAGCTGACAGAATTCTAGGAACGCAGTGTATCGAGAGTTGAGTGTAAAAAGATTAATTTTCAACCAAAAATGGAAAACTTAAATTTTCGATTTAAAAAATTAATTTTCCACTGAAAATGAAACGAATTTTCAGCACAATAGTTGAATTCTTAACGAAAGAGATGTATTTAAAACAGAAATAATGAATTTTTAGCAAAGGAGTTCAATTTTCAACTAAGTATTTGAATTTTTGACCAAAAAGGATGTCTTTTCAGCAAAAAAATACATTTTTAACATAATAATTAAGTTTTCAACTAAACAGTAGAATTTTTAACCATACGAGATAAATTTCGAACCAGAAATACACTGGAGCCTCGATTTATTTTCCCTTGATTTACTGCCTTCCGAGAATTTCAGCCGGCTCGCGTTCGTTGATGAGGGGGTTCACTTTCAGTGTTTACATCGCAGAGATT
>JAUMHM010000088.1:9260058-9273059 GCA_032362435.1 Melikaiella ostensackeni
CCCTCTGTTACAAATGACAGTTTTTGGCGAGACCTCCTCCCCCCTCCCCTCAAATTGGTAATGTAGTTTATGGACGGTCCCTTATCGAAGGCAGCTTCGCCTCGATGGAGAGTTTTACTTTTACGACACCTTTCGGATATTTGGAAGTCGAGAGTCACAAAGGCGAGAGTCGCAAGCTCGTTTCAAGGGGACCACTTAGAATAAAGTGTGATTAGGACAATAGTTATGGTATTTTGTATTATAATTCGCGAAAGTTAGACTCCTGGCTGGATTCCCTGAGGTACAGTTAAAACCTTGCCAAGTTTTCGGATGTTTAAGAAGACTGTATCATGTCTTCTCAAACATTAAATAACTGACATCTCTGAAGTTTTATTCGTCGTTTAATTTTTATTGCCAAAAGAAATTGAAATATGTTCTTACCTTGAAAGTAGTACATGATCTTCCGTCCTTCAATCGGTGAGGAATTTTTAGGTTTCGAAAATGAGAGTAATTTAAAGGGTTCAAAATTAAATAGCTTCAAGTTGAAGCATTCGAACATTATTCAGTTCAAATAATTTGAAATTATATCATCTAAAATTGAATAAACAATTTAAATTGAACAATTAAAAACATTTCGAAGGAGCTTAATCCTTCATGAAAAAAATTTCAAGCTTTAAAAATGATAGAATCACAGAACGAAACAAGTGAGGGCTCGAAGGCAATAAGGAGACGAGCGCTCGAAAACGCGGAAAAGGATTGTCCAAGCGTCTCGTGATATCCAAATTTTAAAATTCAAAAAATTAAATGTTCAAAATTATAAACTTGTAAAAAAGAGATGACGGAACTTTTTCCTTTTCGAAATTTTTTTTGTCCGATGAATATTTTTAATAATAAAAATGAAAAAGTGAAAAGAAATTCCCCAAAATTCAATTATTTCTGAAACATAAATCATCAAAACTCAACCAAATATTATTGAAGTTGTTCGAAATTTAGTACACGCACGCAGTATAGCCTAGCGATGCCTACAAAATGAAGAAATAAATGAAAACTTCCTATTGTTCGATAATAATTAATTGCAAATTGAGACTGATCGATAAGCACGTTTTTTTAGTTTCGGCGAAGTAAAGTATCGAGAAAGCTTCAGAACTGAAAGGACTTCCAGTGAGACATTTGTTCCTCACTATCAAAGTAAGATTTCTGGAAATTTTCAGATTGATTTATTAAAAATTGACGGAAATATCCATTATGTAAAAAAGCACGCGACGCCGTCTATGATTGCAAGCGCTTCTCAACGCTCGCATGTACTCTCGCCGGTACTTGCCAATAAAGATCGCAACGTTCAATTACTAAACATTTAAAATCCTGCCCCTCCCTCCCGATTAATATAAAATCCACTGCCTTATATGTTTTGCCTTTTTTTTGTTATGAACAAATACACATTCTGACCATTTTTTCATGAATAGGCTTAATTGTCTTTGTGGAATATACTCAAAATGTACTGACATACTGACAGCAAGGAGTCTTTAGCAAGATATTTCTAGCTGTTTCCGCAAAAAATGAACCCTATTCATCAGAAAATAATAAAAATGTGCATTTTTTATATGCAATTCCTTTTTATGTAATTAACAGTTTTTATCACTATGAAAAATATGACAGCAAGGAGTCTTTAGCAAGACATTTCTAGTTGAATCCGCAAAAAGAATTGAACCTATTCAGGTTAAAATGGTCGAAATGTGCATTTGTTTGCAAAAATTGTTTGAATAACACAGGCCGACAAGATTCCAGAACCAGAAACCAGAGTATACTTTCCCGAAGGTTTTTGGTGCGCTGAACAAGAATCTGCCCTCAGAATTGCTCCATCACGTCAGGTTTTCGAGATATCCTAAGCTAAAAGTGCGGAAATCGCGGTTTTTGCCTATATTTGAGGTTATGTAGCATAATGATTTTAACTTTTATTGCAAAATTACTGCCAGGATCTTAAAGTACAAGCCTTGCCCTTTTAAATGCGCTTTAGTGTGCTCAAAAATCTTTTTTTTTTCTTTGAGATATTCAATATTGAAGTTTGGAATACACATGAATTTCTCAAGTTTTGTACACCTTCACGTTTAGTAAACTTCAATATTGGATATCTCGAAGAAAAAAAAATGTCTATAATCATTGCGAATCACGAAAAAATGTCTTTTGTTCATTCGTTTGTTTAAAACATTGAATACAATTTTTTTTCTTACTTTGACCCGCTGGAAACTTTTTTAAATTTGTAATTATTACACTGATTTATCAAATCTTTTAATGATTTTGAAATTCTTAAATGAAATGGTATCACTAAAAAAATAGACAAGAACTAGTTTAAAGTTTGTCAATGAATAACAAATTTTTCTTCAGTCAAATTCAAATATATGAAGTAATTTGTTATATCTGGAAGACATACGGTCATTTCTGAACAAAAAACATCAAAATCCGTTAAGAATTGTACTGTCAGGCGATTTTTGTCCAAAAAAACTATTCCCCCCCGTGCTTCCGGGGTCCTTTAATTAACTTTAATTTACATGTGTAACAAAAGTTTTAGAATTCATTGAATAATTTAACAGTAAAAATTTCTAAAAAATAGATTAATTAAAATTTGTTAAATAAAATTAAGATATCATTCTTCCATTACCTTGTTCCTGCAATCTTTTGTCACATTTCTCTTCCACTTTCTTTTTTTCCGGCCTGCTTGAAATTCTGATATATTTCATGAACTTAGAAATAACTACAAATGTCCATTCATAATGTTTTACAATATAATAGAACAAAAAATATGTATTCAATTTGATCTAATAAATCAGAGAGCGATCGGCACAGTCCGAAAAAATTGAGACACTGATGCTTTTTCATAGCGAAAATTTCAAAACAAAGGTACTAGATGGTTTGTTTACATTCTGTATTACTGTAAAGAAGAAAACAAAGTAAAGGGTGAAAAAAATTGCGAAGGAAAAATTTTCCGCTTTTTAATAAAATTCTGACTCACTGAAAACAAAAAAAAAATTAAAAAACATATAAATCAGTCGATTTTCTATCAATTTGTGGTAAGAGGCAGGTTTTAAAATATTTAACTATTAATTGGAAAGTTGCGTCCTTTATAGGCGAGTACCGGCGAGAGTACAGGCAAACTTTGAGAAGCGCTCGCAATCATAGACGGCGTCGCGTGCTTTTTTACATAATGGATATTTCCGTCAATTTTCAATTAATCAATCTAAAAGTTTCCAGAAATCTTACTTCAATAGTGAGGAACAAATGTCTTACTGGAAGTTCTTTCAACTCTGAAGTTTTCTCGAAACTTTTCTTCGCCAAATCTAAAAAAACGTGTTTATCGATCGGTCTCAATTTGCAATCAATGATTATTAAACAATAGGAAGTTTTCATTTATTTCTTTATTTTGTAGGCATAGCTACGGTATATTGCTTGCGTGTACCAGATTTCGAACAATTTCAATAATATTTGGCTGGGTTTTGATGTTTTAAAAAATAATTGAATTTGGGGAAATTTTTCTCTCACTTTTTCATTTTTATTATCAAAAATCATCGGACGACAAAACTTCAGATAGAAAAAAGTTCTGTTTTGTCCTTCTTTACAAGTCCATGTTTTTTAAATTTAAATTTTTTGAACTTTAAAATTTGGATATCACGAGACGCTTGGACAATACTATTCCGCATTTTCGAGCGCTCGTCTCCTTATTGCATCCGAGCCCTCAAGAGTTAGATTTTATTTGAAAATTTAGCACATAGCACAGTGGGGTTAACAAATTTTTTCCGGACAAAATAGTCTTAGGCTTACAATTTTTATCCGATTTAAGCGTCTTTTCTTTCAATCAAAGCTAAGCAAATTTGAAAAATATTTGTGGGAACCCATTTTTGAAATTTTTCCATTTATATTCCATTTAACAACAAAATTAACATTTTTTTTATAAACGATCCCATTTTTTCGGAACTACTAATTTTTATGAAAAAAACTAAGAGATCAATAAATACACTCCTCAAAAGTAATATCTAGCAGCTTACAACATTTTGGAAAATTTCCTAATTTTTTTATCAACAAGTTTATGAGTGAAAGTGCTATATCAAGAGAAAAATATTCGGAGACTTTATTTTTCAATTTTTTGTTCGGGATATACGTAAAAGCAATGCTGAGTTACCATTTTTTTGAATAATATGTACGATTTTTTATTACCTGATAACAATTGTTAATTATTTCAATAAATTTTATAAGCAGATGAAGATTTGACGAAATTTCCAACCGCCAGATTACGTTTTTTCAACAGAATCAATTTTAAGTTTATTGGCAAAATCGTTTCCTTATGATACTTCATCAGTAAACAATATTTGTTTCAGTAAACAATTCTATGAATAAATTCACAATATGACCACTTGTCAACAAATGGATGTCGTTTTTTACGAACTCGACTAACAATGACTCAGAAAGGACTTTATTTATTAGGAGATTTTGTCAGGCGACAATTATTGTTAATTGTTTGAATAAATTTGATGAACAAACACAAATTTTTGTCAATTTTCAACCGGCAGATTTTCTTTTTTAACGGAATCAATTTTGAATTAGTTGGAAAAATTCTCCCATTATGATGCTTCATCAACAAACAATAATTGTTTTTTTTTGTAACCTATTTTATGAACAAATTCACAACTTGACTACATGTCAAAAAATGGATGTATTTTTTCGTACGAAATCGACTACCAATAACTTAGAAAGGACTTTATTTATCAGCGGACCTTAACAGGTGATAGTATTTGTTAATTGTTCAAATAAATTTGGTAAAAACATACAGATATTCGTCATTTTTCAACCGGCAGATTTCCTTTTTTCAACGGAATCAATTTTAAATTATTCGGCAAAATCCTTCCATTATTACACTCCATCAGCAAACAAATATTGTTCATTTTATAAACAATTTTATTGAAAAATCCGCGATTCTGTCATTTTTTAAGAGTTCGCCAACATCGGCAGTAAAATTTGAATTGTTTGAAGAAACGATGGCGCACTTTTCACAAATGACGGAGTCGCGGATTTTTTAGTAAAATCGTTTATAAAATAAAAAATTATCCTTCGTTGATGAAGTATCGTAAGGAAAGGATTTTGCCAAGTAATATAATATCGATGCCCTTTTTGAGTCATTGGCAGTCGATTTCAAAAAAAAAAGAACGACATCCATTTGTTGACAAGCATTCTAGTTGTGAATTTGTTCATAAAATTGTTTATAAAATGATTAATTATTGTTCTTTGATAATGTATCATAAGGAAGGGACTTTCCCAAGTAAATTTGCTCATAAAATTTGAAAATCACTGTGGATTTGAAAAGAATGGTAACTTATCATTGTTTTTACGCATGTTCCCAACGAAGAAATTAAAAATAAAGTCTCCAGGTATTTCTAATCTTGAAGTAGCACTTTCATTCATTAAATTGTAGATAATTTTTTCTTCAATGTAACCTACTGGATATTATTTAAAAAGAGTATCTTTCTTGATTCCATGATGTTTTGTACAAATATTAGTCGTTACGAAAAAATGGGATGGTTTATTTAAAAAAAAAACTTTGACTTTGAATTAAAGATAGATAAAAAACATTCAAAAAGCAGCTCGAACAAATCTCTTTGACGTTAGTTCAACTTTCATTTTGAAAAAGGGCTGAAATCGAATAAAAATGGCAAGCTCTCGACTAATTTGTCCGAAAAAACTTTTTTGCCCCACTGTGGCATAAGTTCGAAAGAGAAGTCTCACAAACGGTTATCTTCAAATATGGTTGTCTTCCGCAAGCCGAAAATTTAATTCATGGGTCATTAGCAAAAAGTCGAGCATTTTAAGTTCGAGCCATTTCCCACATTTTCTTCAATTAATCAATATTTCCTGGAAGTATCGCAATACAGTACTTATTTCCAAACACTATTTAGTAGAGTTTCAAAATTTGAGACGGTTACGTTTATAAATTATAAATAAAAAAGTACGCAAAATGTCGGCTAACGCTCATGTCCCAAACTACAAATTTTAAATGAAAAATCTCTGAATAATATTTAATTTTTTAAAAATATTTGATGTTTACAGATATCAATTGTAATGAGTTGAAGATGATGATCAAGAATAGGATTCAATATTTTAGAGTTAAGGATATAAAAAATCAGTGGAAAGTCTATTCTACAAGTTTTTTGTCTGTTCACGCGACATTGCTATTTTAAGATAAAAATTGATAATAATTACTCAAACCATTTATAATGCTGGCTACAATTTTTAATTTAATACTCACGAGTATTTTGGTATAGTAATGAATCGATCTATCAACGTTGATACCAAATAACATTAAATAATTATCACATTTTTTGTATATTATATTTTTTTATGTCCAGTAATGTTCCATATTAATGTATCATACTATAAAATGAGAGGATATTTTGAAAACCTGATGTAAAAATCAAATAAATAGTGATAATAGTCATTTTTCCCATATTTTTAAATACTTAACGCTCTGCTATATTCTTAAAAGATTTTTGAAACTCTTATTTTTTATCATGGCCGAATATCGCATAACGTCACCTGAGGTATTACCTGTTTTTGTTCAAACTGTATACCTATCGCAAATACATTCTTTGATCTCTACGTTTTATATTTTCGTACCCTATAATTAATCACCCTTATAATTTTCCTCTGACTCCTTTCTTTCGATAGCCGAAGACCAAAATCTTATTCTGAAAACGGCTTTCAATAAATTCTTACTTTCAGGGAATCTGTGCCTACAACCCTCGAGAAACGTTTTCCACAGTACAATATACGGGTTTGACCTTCCAGAATCCGGGTTTTCTAATTTGCTACCTCAATTGAACTTTCCTGAAAGTTAATCGATCGATCTTTGGAAGACCCGTCGAGAATTGGTCGAAGGTCCGAGAATTGGTGGTGGCTGCCCGTATTTGATTGTTTAATTAGTAAGATGACTCTGCCATTTCCCGGCGGAGTATCTCGAGTGCGAGAGAATCTGAAGCTGGGTGAAGCAGGAGTAGGTTGAGGAAGACTCAAGGAAGAAGAAACAGAAACTGGGGATAGATAAATAGACTGAGAACGATAGAGTGATAGTGGAAGATGGAGAGAGGCAAGAAATTTCGAGAGGGACAGTACAGAGTCTAAGATACGGAAGAGAGAGTCCTTCTGAGGAGAAGTACGAGTGTGAGTAAAGGGGGTTGGGGGTGGTCTTCAGTAACTCCAAAGAGCGGGCAGGCTGGATTTCCGGTGTATAGGGGTATTAATCCCTACCCTCAATTACCCTTTGTCTTGGGCACAGCTTGGTCCACTTGTTAAGACACCGCCACTGTTTGTCTTAAGGGGTGGGAACTCCTCCTCGAGGTCGAACCGCTTCTGGAGGTAAGGTTGTTTCGGCGGGGTGTACTTTACATGCGTCTGAAACCGGAGACGAACTGCTAAGGGAAGACTACTGATCGTTGCGGTCTCGTATCCGTTTCCCCAGCCTGTTTGTAATTTTGGGTCAAGATTTTATTGGCGCATTCATTTTTAGATCCTAATTAGAGCAGGTAGATTGAAGGAAAGATGACCAACATTCGTCGTGTCCAAATGATAAGGTTCTATATCGAAGCGTCCAAAGAGAAAGGTTCTATCTTCGAAAGGGCGCTGTTGCGCCGTAAAATTTACATGACAGTTTTGCAAGGTTCTAGACTTTGCCACTGATATGAGATAGAACATTGTTATTCCGATATGTAGATTGGGTTGTTTCAAATAATGAAAAAGAAAGCTCTTGAGGAATACTTTATTAAATTGTGTAATTTTACCCATATATGTTTGCAGTTGAACTAGACTCTTAGATTTTTTTGATCCACTCTTCTCACTTTCGTTGAAAAATCTTCAGGAGGCACTTTCTCATATTCATTGACATCTCTTATATACAGTAGCTGATTCCTGTCATTTATATTGCTTCAACTTTCACATGGAAATATTCAAGCTTCCAGATTTTGCCACCAAAATAGAATATTGTCATTTGGTCTTAGATTATATTTAATAGATTCGGCTAAACTATTTCAAATAATGAAAAGGAGAGTTCTCGAGAAATACTTTATCAAATTTTGTAATTGCACCTTTATGAGTTTACAATTGAACTAGATTTTAGATTTTTAAGGGAATCCTTCTTTATGTTTCTTTTAAATCTCGCGTGAAGATCTTCTTGAATTTCTTTGATAGTTTTCCCCTTAGTTTCCGGTGCAATCGAGAAAAAGATAAGAGACCCAGCAATAGAACATATTGCGTAAGACCAAAAAGTTGTATAAATACCCGCAATGATGTTGATCCACTCAAATGCAGCTTTTATCAAAATAACAACTATGTTTATAATAATATGAATGACAAGTGCAGCTGGATTTTATATTAAGAGCAAACATTTCACCCATGAGAACAATGGGAATGTAAGCAAATCCTAAAGCAAAGGCTAATTCGTTAACAGTTAGTCCGAAAAGGGGTAGCCAAGTAATTGATGAAACATCTAACATAAGGTACATTTTCAAGAAAAAGAATAATCCTACTATTGCTAGACCCAGAGCAGAAATTAGGCCAGATAATAGGAAAGAAATTCTTCTGCCTGCACGTTCGATAATAAATGCAGATACTACAGACATTATTACGCAGAAAACTGCAATTATTATTGCAAATATTTCTGGTGACAGTGGGATTTCAGTTTCCTTGAAAATATTCAAGGATATGTTTTTAGATAATGATTAATCCTATTTAATTACCACTAGCAGCAGTTGCGAATTGTAGCCAGGTATTTCAAATTTTTTGATCCAATCTTTGCAGTTTCGGTGGAAAATCATTCAAAGGCACCTTCTCATATTCATTAACATCTCTTAAAAACGGTAGCTGATTCCTGTCTTTCATATTGTTCAAACTTTTCTTATGTATGAATTTTAATTTAATTAACACAGTATTAGAATTTTATCAGACTGATTCCGTCGCGAATACTCTCTCTCAATTGACTTCGAAACATGTTGGTCCTCAGTAAGTATAAAAAAGACGGAGAAAAAAAAGAGTGAGAGGCTGGTTTTGGTCGACTCTCTCTTTTTCTCCCTCTTTTTCCTTTTTGTTGTACTTTTATTATATATTTGTCTCTAATGAGCCGGAAAAGCGGGAAGTCTTGAAGTCTATTTTTGATTTGCGAACTTTCTAGGTATTCTTTTTTAGTACAGAAAAAATTTTCGTAAGAAAGTAGATTTCATTTCGATCTTCAAGAAAAATTTCAATATTGATTCAGTGGCGGATTGGGTACCCAGAGGTTTGGCACGGAAAGCATCCTTTGGGACGCCAAGACTGATGATTACAAAAAAAATTCGGTCATTGGGATTTTGGGAACACGTGAAAGGATAACTGCAATATATCAATAATAAGGCATATTCATGCTTTCTAGTTGAATAGTCGTGTTATCCAGGTTTTTAGAATATGTTTTTGATAGAAAAGAATGTTTAAAATAAATGGTTAAACTTACCATACACTGAAGCACTTCAAGCCTCCATGGTGAGCTTCAAAGATTTGCTTAGTAGCTTGGTTTAAAAAAAATGTGTTCGGTCATACGGCCCAAATGACAAATTAGGCTGGACACCAAGCCAATGTATAATTTGCGATCGGGATTTGGAAAGGCCCCGGCTGAGTTGAAATATTTCCGATCGGGAGAAATAAAGATGGGCTGGCTAGTTCTGTAACGCTGTTTTAGCCGGGCTCTATCTGGAACTTTCAACCAGATCCTAACGGAAATACCCTTCCATTAACCAACAAGGCTGCTTCTATTTTCTGGTACGTTTAGCATTCAAACGTCATATGAATATATGTAAAAAACGATTTGTAAACAACAAATGACAATTTATTATTTGCATGACTATCCACAGGCTTTCACTGACACATTAAAAATTTAACAGTTTTTCTTATATCAAATATATTGAAAACAATTTTTTCTTTCTTTTAAAGAGAATAACGTTATTGCACCGAAAAAAGTGCCGGAAATTTCACTAGAGTAGTGCTCGACACAGTTTGAGAAATCATATGTTTCTTCAAGCATTATTTGCATTATTGTCCAATGATGGTATTTTCAATTTTTGAAGTACATTTATATCTATTCCGAAGTCACGTACACGGTCAAGAAAAATATCCAGTTTTTCTCCGTGTGTGAGAGGTAAAGAAATAAATTAGTTAAAATTTGTTGGTTATATTCACACACCCTATTCAGTTAGGAATTTAACAAAACTATCACTTACACTTTATTTAGTAAAAATTCCAGGGGTTCGGGCAGCCATTTGCGTGTTCACCAAAGTATAATTTAGTGAACACAGACTTCTGAAGATGGCACTGCAATATATATATATATATATATATATATATATATATATAAAGGGTTGTGTCCTAATCAGGACCCAACTAAAGCCTGGCTAAAATACAAGATTGGAGCCCAACTAGATTTCTTTTGGCTTTTTAAGGCGCATGTTTTCTATGATTTTGTATTGTTTATGGCTTTTAGGACGTTCCCATTCCACGAGTGACAATCACGTAATATTTATTCCTGTCTTTGGTCCAGATTTGAAAAATATGATTTATTGCTCTGGATTATATAAATTAAAAAAATAGTTAGGACCAATTTAGAAGATTCGGCGATGAGTTAAATGCAAGATTTCGAAACGATGATTTTACTGGAAATGTCTTGGACTTTGAGGTTAAATACATATTTTTTAAATCGCCCAATGAAAAAACTTCAACATAGGCGGATTCAACGCCATCTAAACTTTCAAACGGTTGTTATTTAAATGTCGTAGAATTAGTTTCTGCACAGATATCAAAAACAAATTTTCTACTGCGGAATCATTTTTTATCATCTAAAAAATAATGTCTTGTCACGCATATCTTGTCATATCTTGTTTTGTTTTAGATCGCAGTTTTGAACACAGTCTTAGCCTTCTTTAACGTTTGTATAAGGTTCTCCTTTTCGGCGTAATTACTTATTCTTATCTTAATTCATTCAATCATATATATTTTATTACTCTATTTAGCTGAGGAGAAGAACTTCGAAAGTTATAAATGACTAGGAACGGTGATTGTATTTATGAGAATTGATAAATACAATGATAATTATTACTATATGTTGTCGAATGGCAATCTTGCTGGTAATGATATTATTGATGAAATGAAAAGAATTGACTCTGCAAAAAACAAAAATGTTATATGTTTGAAAATGTCATTTTTTATTCAATAATTGTCAATAATAATCACAAGTGTTCACTGTAAAACCAGGGAATTATTTCAAGTATTAAATTAGGATTCAGAAAAAGACAATCTCGAGTAGTACTAAACTGTGATCACTCTTGGGATCCAAGAGCCATTTGTTTTACCTTAAAAATAACAGAATGAAGTTATCCAATTCAAAAACAGGACACGCAAGAAATCATACTATGAAAAAAGAGATCTCTAGTTTTTACAGTGTTGTTGAATGGCAATTTTTTATGTCAAGACATTATTCTTAAGAAGAGAAGAGATTATTTCACAGAAAAACTGTCTATATTCGAAAACGCAGAAGAAGTAAATTTGTTTCTGAAATTTGTTTATAAGAAATTATAACATTGACAAATGATCTATGGAAAGCTAAAACCACCTAACTCCACTGTTTAGCTGAATTGAGTTTCGTGTAGAAAATACTTTTTTATGCTTATATACATGTATTTAATTGCAAAATTTGAAGGTTCAACAACTGTTACCCATAATTTAATTAATTCTCTCATTATAATGTTATGGGATACTGAGACGTCCTAACTACATCGAAAATTCCATTTAATTATAAAACGCGTACTTAGCGCAATCTATTTAATGACATAGTAGTCCTTAAGCTTACCCTCTGAACTACCCAAAATAAAAATGATCTCAATCTGTTGCGAATTATTCCCCTGAAAAGGTTTTTTGTCTCTCCTATAAAATTAGGTTCGATGGAGTTAGGTGGTTTTAGTTTTCCATAGCTCAATTATTGTCGTTTAGGTTTGGGTTGTGATTATTAATTGTTAATGTTTCATAAGTTGACGACAAAATTAGTATATGAATGCATTTGAACACCGAAAATGCAGCAGATAACAGTTTTATCTATTAATTTGCTTATGACAATTGAAGAAATAAAGAAAATAATTCTATAATGAAAGATTTCATTCTTCGAGAGTTTGTTTTGGAGGGAATGTCAATACGTAAAGCGAAGTATGGAGCACAATCATAAAAAATTATGCTTTTTTGGCACCGTTCAACTCAAATAACAAACTAACGATTCCTGGGGCCTTAAACGGACCCGAAATACGACTAAAACATTCAATTAATGTTTATTTCCATAAAAATAGTAACATCATACCAAAAATATTTTCAGTCTTGCTTACTAGTAGAATCCTTCAAAAATAGATAACAAGACTCTTGACCTCTAGAATGTCAGATTAATCAGTTTCCTGTCATTATTTCAAATATTCTAAGGTAAATTATTTGTTTTCAATCATTTTTACACAGCGTTTTTCTCGAAATACCATATAAAGCACATAAATAACCAGCAGAGCTAAACCAAATTCACTTGTTCACAAAGGCACGAAATCTTCTATAAATTCCTGCTCTAAAAAAACTGGTAGTAGGCCCAACTGCTTTGGGTTTGTAAAATATGCTGCCGCTACTTTTCGGATAGCACAGCTATATTTTGCTTATTGGTGTTACTAGTCATTTTGTTAAAATAACAAAGCGGATAGTATCATCAGAAGAAAAATGGTTGTGCCAACCACTAAAGTAGCAGCGGCATATTCATTTACATCTCTCAAGTACGGTAGCTGATTCCTTTCTTTCATATTGCTTAAACTTGTTTTATGTATAAACTTTAATGTAATTAACACAGTTTTGGAATGATGAAAGGAGGTTTTTCGGTTTTCAATCGTGTGCAAAACTACGAATCTTGCCGACGTTTCGTGAACATTGCAGTTCACTTCTTCAGGGCT
>JAUMHM010000088.1:9283694-9305046 GCA_032362435.1 Melikaiella ostensackeni
CTTATCCACTTATCCTAATACAGCTTTCCCAAACTTTCACAAAAAATTAGAATTTCTGTAAGTTGTAATTAATGAAGAAAAACTTGCGGTCTTAGCGATATTCCTTAAAAATATAGCTACTAATATGTATTTTAGTATTGATCATGCTTTATTGGGTCTTTGAAGAATATTTTTTTGTTAATAAAAAAATATTAAAATAATAGCGCTATGTTATATTCTAAAATTATGCAGAAAGCCTTACTTAAAAAATTATAGATTGTTTTCTCGGTGCTTAAACTTTGTGAATATTGTAATCCACATGATCTTTCACACTTTCGTTGATTAACACAATTTTTAAAAAATCTAAGAAGTTCTAAATTAAAGAATGTGTGTTGAATAATTGGGGTTTCTCTGTTTTACTTGAAAGTCATTATGTCAATTCAAAAAGAAGATATTGCCAAAACATTGCATTTTTTCAAAGTTTTGATTGATATTCCAAATGATGAATATTTTTCAATATTCTGCTGATTTTGAAGCAAAACTTCTGAAGGATTATGACGTGAATGGTCTAGAAAAGTCTTTATTTTTATCATAAATTAAAAGGTAAAAAGTATTATGAAGTGTTTACAATATTGTGCATCGCTCAATTTTTCCTTTTTCAATTATATTATCACTTCGATGGAAAATTACTTACAAATAAATTTATATAATTTTTTTTCTACATAAAACACATATGATAAACTGTTTGACAAAAACTTCCAAAAGACGAATATTCTCCTAAAAACTGTCTCTCATAATAACCTTAGATAATTTCTTTGAACTTCTGGTTGATCTGGAAAATATGCAATGCAGTTCCGAATACATGATAAATAGAATATGTGCATAGCAGAAAAAAATTGTGCCACTTAGATCATTTCTGAATTCTCACTCTTATAGTTTTTTTTTTACTTAAGAATATATTTCAAGATAATGATTGATGAATTTTAAATACCACTAGCAGCAGCTGCAAATTGTAGCCATGTATTTCCAACTTTTTGATCCACTCTCCCCACTTTAGGTGAGAAATCTTCCATAGGCACTTTCTCATATTCATTAACATCTCTTAAAAACGGTAGCTGATTCCTGTCTCTCATATTGCTTGAAATTTTTTTGTGTATAAGTTTTAATTCAATTGACACACTTTTAAAATGTTAGCCGACTGCTTTCGTGGCAAATAGACTTATTACTGATTTGGTTTTACCACATTGTGATACCTATACTTTTAATGTCTTTAGATACTAATTACAATCTTATTTGTGGAAATATCGATAAGAGACAAAATATGAGGACCTGCATTTACACTGTCATTAGGTCATAGTTTGGCTTTCATTTATTGGGTTAAACTATTTTAAGTAATGAAAAGGAAAGTTCTCGAGGAACACTTGATTAAATTCTGTAATTGAACCTAAACTGGAACAAAAGAATTTTTGGAGTCAAGTAAACGAATTTACTTGAATTCTCTTTCTTAGGATCAAGAAAATATTCTTCCACAGGAGTAATTTTTATTTGAATCAGACATATGAAGCGTGCTCTGCAACAGTGGATTTGATTCAATGAGTTCGATTCTTCGAATTCATCAGGAAGCTTTTGAATGAATTAATTTGTCCATACTTGAAACAAGTCTTCAGGTTTATTTAAATCAAAGAAATAATTATTAAATTCAAAAGGATATTAATTAGGTTGAAAAGATACTTATTTGATACAAAGAGTTGATGCATTCATACCAATGAAGCATTTCTTTGGATGAATAAAATATTGTGTTATTATAAATATTCATTTCTTTAGTTAGAGGAGCTGTTTTTTCCGATAAGTAATATAAATTATTCAAATAAAAGAAAAATTTACTCAAACGAAGTAATTTTCTTAATAAATGAAACATTTATGAATTTGTTTGGAAGAAATGTTTTTTTTCAGTGTAGAATACGAAGGAGACTATTACAAACAAACATTTCTTACAGTTGAATAAATATTTAATTATGATAAATGCATATTCATTCAACTGAAATAAATACATATTTTCCTAACGTTTTATTTATTTTATTATTTTGAAATAGTTCATGCTTTATTTCTGAATTTTGTGTGCATTACAAAACTGAATCTTTTAAAACTCTGGTTGAAAATTCTGCTTGGGTTTCAAATCTCGTAAACCACATTCAGATTCAAAGATATTTTCACCAACACAAATGTCTCAATAGGAAAGTTTGTCAGAATTAAAATTGAACTTTAGGTGTGGGTTCTTGAGCTCCCGAATGGACACGGGTTGAAAAAGAAATTATACAATTGTTCAACATAAGTGACTCTTTTCATTCACAAAATTTGAAAAGCACAAATAGTTTGATTTCAGATCACCCACTTCATATTTTCACAGATAAATGAATTCGCACTGTAGTTAATCAATAAATTAACAGTTATCCGGGACATTTCCTATCAAAGAGAATATAACATTTGAAATCGCACCTAAATCTCAAAGAGTAACATTCTTCTTAATTGCTCGAACAATTATGGTTTTCTCATGTATTTGAATTTATATTTTGAGATTATAATAATATAAGAATATAATAAATAGTATAATGCATATATTATTTTCATTAAAAGTAAAAGTTTGATTTAATGATTACCGCTGGCAGTAGCTGTGTAGTGTAACCAACAATTTCCAACTTTTTGAAGTACACTTTCCACTTTTGGTGACAAATCTTCAAAAGGCACTTTATCATATTTATTATTATATTTCGAAAAGGATAGTTGATTTTTATCTTCCATCTTTCTTACAGTTTCTGACTGTTTTTTGCTTGAATGTCATTTCAATTGAGTTCAAGAACTATCTGAAAACTATTTCTTGAAATAAGCAATATCGTCTTGCCTTGACGAAAGAATAATTACGACTTTTGCGGCGACAGATCCTTATTTCAATAATCAGCATGTTGATACAATTTTATCCAAAAACTAACAATAAGAGATCTAATGACACAGCTCAGGAAGTGCACGTGAAATCGATATTCCTATCTAGAAAGAGGAGAAATATAAGCTTACCCATCATGGTTCCTTACAGCAAAAAGAGACTTATCTAAATAAAATTTCGCTTGTTTCCTTTTGTGTAAGTTTTTTCCTACCGGTTCCGTCACAGGAATTTCTGGATATTCACTTTTTAAAAATAACATCGCTGCTGCCGGAGTCCAGTTTATAGAAGATCCATTCATAGTAGTCAAAACGGAAACTGTCAAAGAAATAAAGCTTCTTTTAATTACAAATATGTTTTATGCAAGGCAAAAATATTTATATTGCAGTTATACAAAAAAAAAGTGTTTTCATCTTTGTACTGCATTGATCTACAAATACTTTTTTAGATTGAAAAATACGATTTAATACTTACCACTGATTGTTATGGCAATTTGTAGAAATTTTTTCCTTTCCCTCTTTGTATTATCAGCAGTATCATCACCAGTAGTTGTGAGAGAAAAATAAAATATTCCATGTTTTCTTATTGTAATAACTCAGTAAAGTAAGTTAACACTAATTAAAATAAATGTAATCAAATTCAGACTAAAAAGACAATTTTAGATCTTTATTGCATTTTTTTCATATTTTTCAAAATACTTGACTCTAAATCAATCTGCCTTGAAAGATAAGGGTGACGTTCTGTTGTGCCAGCAGGGAGGTAATAAAGGAATCTTAATAGGTTTATATTATTACATAAAGAGTTTTCTTGACTTGACCAACTAGATTGACATTTGTTGTATATAGCATCTTGAATGATCTTCAAATAATACTTTTAATATTGATAATGCGATACTGATAGAAGGTGGGAATCGTTGATCTATCTGCGGAAGATTGAATTGCTCTAAATCTCATGTTATTTCAAGTGCGAGAGACAAACTGTGATTATGAAATATTCAAACAAGAATGAGATACATTTCTGAAAAGGTGTTTTCTCAAATCTTCTTATAATGACGAAAAGTTGATGATGAATGACATCTTTTTGGATAACTGATATAATTTTTGGATACTTATTGAAAATTAAAAGTACTGAATAAATGATTTCAAATAAGGAAATCAATATGGCCATATCTAAGGAAAAAAGATGTTCTTTGTTTTTCGTCTGAGGAAATCTGCAGTTCTAAATTCATGTCAAAAATTAATTTTTTGATTAGGAAAAATTATAGAATATTTCATAGCCATTCCCTTTAAAACTTTATTCAGAAATATTGTGCCATCAGTTCATCTAGACGAAACCTTTCTTGTCTTTTTTTATGCATATTTTCCTGAATTTCGTAAACAATCAATCCCAAAAGGAGTAGCCAAATGATTGATTTAACATCCACCTCGAGATTAGTTTCATGAAAAAAAATAATCCTACTATTGCTAGACCCAGGACACAAAATAAGCCAGACAATAAAAAAGTAATTCTTCTGCCAGCGCGTTTAATAATTAAAGTATACTAGAGCCATTTTCACCCCAATTATTGCAATTATCATTGCACATATTTCAGGTGCCAAGGGAATTTTTGTTTCTTTAAAAATATCTTGAGTAAAAGCATCAGTAGGTGTAGATCCTGACAAATATTTTGTCGTCCAAGCAACCAAAGCAATGAAAAGACTTGTTCGGTTTCCTTTAACAGCAAACAATTCTCGAAACTTCCATTTTTTGTTTTCTTGACTCTCCTTTACGGATTTCTCTATTCTTTCCAGTTCCGAATGTACACTTTCTGGTGCCTTCACTCCTTTTAATTTCATCAGGGTTTTCAAGGCTTTGTCTTTTCGATTTCTCAATAGGAGATAATAAGGACTTTCTGGCATGAAGAAAAACGTTGCAACGAAAATAATTGGTATGACCAGCATCATTACGTTCATCGTCTTATAAGAAAATAGTATGCTGGCTGTTTTCACGTACATGTGTCCCAAGTTGATGAAAATCCTTATTCCAATAAGTAATATCCCTCGAATGTCCTTGTCAGCAATTTCTCCTATGTACATAGGAATTAAAGCCATTGCAAAATCACCGGCAAACTCTGTGATAAAACGTGATATGTATAATGTAATGATGTTTTCTGCGAAAAGAATCATCAACCATGCAACGATGTAAGGTATGCCTATCATAAGAATCCAGTTTTTTCGACCTAGAAAACTTGAAATAGATAGAAATACGAAGTTCCCGGTGAATATTCCAATATCGATCAGTGCAGCTATCCATGCACCTTCAACTTCGGCTATAGGAATTTCAGAATTATTACTCTTTACGTGAGGCAGTGCAGGAGATGTTCAGGTATATGTTCCTCCAGCTGCCATTGCGAAAAGACACACTGAAAAATATTTAGAATTCAATACAGACAATTCATGTTCTTTAGCATTAGAAATTTCAATACATGTAACATTATTCTACTTTCGCTCTTTTATTTAGTAATAATAAATGCAATACATGGACTCTTTGGATATCTTTATGATTTTATTTCCTGAATACTTAGTTTGTTAATTTACATGTATCGATAAGTGCTCTCACATAGATTTGAATTTGATGTCTGGACAGATTCACTGTGCTCTGGTAAAGCAATTGGTCCCGAGTGTACACATACAGTATCAACAATTGCATTTATTTTCAAATCCAGTTTGTTGACCCGTTTTGATATGATTCGGCCCTAGGAACTCAAAAATGCAATTCTTAAAAAATGTCCGTGTGCATGCGTATGTCACTCTTTTCCGTTTATTATATCTCGAAAAGGACAAGAGCAATGGTCATGAAATTTGGAAGGATTGTAGCTCCAATTGATGTCCAGGTCTGATAAGATTTCGAGCTAGATCGGCCGAATAGAAATGTTTTTTTTTTGTTTAGCGATTTGAAGAAAGAATGTTTACCATGTTTATATAAGAAAAACTTGTTTGATATTCGCTATACAACGATACTATATTTGATGTATTTGTTCGCGTCTTTGAGACTCATCGATCAACCTATGTGGAACTTTTTATGGCTTACTAGTACGAACTGATGAAGTATCAAAAAAATATCTTATTCTGTTTATGTGTGAAAAACTTTCATGATATTAGAAATACTATAGTAATATATCTGATATATTTGTTCGTGTCTTTGAGACGCGTCCAATGACCCATTGAAGAACCTTCTATGTCCTCGTATGATCTAGCAATATCTATGTATTATTTTTCAAAATATATTGTTTTTCTTGTTTATATGAGAAAAACTGTTCAAATGTTGGGAATACGACAGTACTGTATATGATGTATTCGTTCGCGTCTTCGAGACTCGTCGATTGAGCTACTGACGAACCTTTAGTGACATTTCATGACCAATCAATAGCGACTTATTAAGTTTGAAAAAAGGTTACATTGTTTATATGAGAAAATTTTGTTTCTTAATTTAAAACTTGACTTTTTTATTTCAGTTTCAAGAATTCAGAAATTTATTCTGGGCATTATTATCCTGGAAGTCATAGACTTATTATTTTGGAGTAGTTCACTCTTCATTTCCGAATTTGGTGTGTATTACAAAACTGAATCTTCTTTGATGAGTTCCGGAAGTAAAACTCTGGTTAAAAATTCTACTTGTATTTTAAATCTAGAAAGATTTTCTTAAGCCCCGACATTTAGCTAATTCTCTATGTTTTTAGGTAAATATCTTATTTTCCTAATTACCTATGACATACATTACGTGAAAAAATATAAGATTTAGTATGATAAAACAAACATCTATTGCATAATAAGTAAACATTAGATTAAATAGTTACCGACGGCAGTGGCTGTGTACTGTAACCAACAGTTTCCAACTTTTTTATGCACACTTTTGACTTCTGGTGATGAATATTCAAGAGATACTTTCTCATATTCAGTATTATCTCTCGAATGGGGTAATTGATATTGATGCTTCATGTTTCTTGCAATTTTCTACTATTTCTTGCTTGAATTTTAATTTTAATTGAATTTAAAAACTATTTGAAAACTATTTCTTTCATTGAACAGTACGGTCGTGCCTTGACTAGAGAATGATTACGACTTGTGTGGTAGTTCCGCATTCCGATAATCTGAACGCTGATATAATCTTATCTAAAAACTATTGATAAGGGATCAAATGACGCAACTGTAGAAGTGCGCTGAAGTGAAGTGCCCTACCTAGAAAGAGAAGAAATAACAGCTTGTCCATTATGGTTCCTTACTGCAAAAAGAGACTCATCTAGTAAATCAAATTTCGTTCTTCTTATCACTTTCGTGTGCGTTTTTTTATTAGAAATTAACAGGTAACAAATATTTGAGTGAATCTTACATTCGCAGAAAAAGTTAAGTATAAATTTTGTTGCAGGTTATTTTGAGCTTTTACCTGTATGTGTGGGTAAAAGTTAAACATTACCCTGAGTTGGGTTCAGGTGTCATAACATATAGAGCTGTCATTTCCAAAATAAATTTGGCAACTCTTTGAAATCGTCACGGCCGTCTCAAAAATTAGAAGCCTATCTATTCCATAGCTACGAGTATCATCGATGGAGTAAAGTTAGCTGACGATGTTGTGAAACAACTCAATCGGATTAATTCGGCTTGTAATTTATTAAAGACGGACTTTCGGTAAAATAAAGTAAATCACTTTATTTTTATTGCTCTTGAGTAGTCTTCTGAGGAATTCAATTCTATTATGTAAGTTTACATTTATGAATCAAGAAACGTACGTTATTCGCTAAAAATATTTCTTTTCATTTGGAAAAAAAAACTTCCGGCATTTCTTTAGATGTTCTCAATGTCTAAAATTGAGACTACCTATCATTCTATTGATTCCGTTACAGGAATTTCTGGATATTAACTTTTTAAAAATGGCAGAGCTGCGGAAGACCAGTTTATAGAAGGTCCATTCATAGTAGGCGAAACGAAAACTGTTGAAGAAATAAAACTTATTTCAATTAAAAAATATTTTATGAAAGATGGAAGTCTCAATATTGCAGTTTTACAAAAAACAGGTGTTTGTGACACAAGTGCGTGAACCAGGTAATTGCAACGAGTGTGATGCAATCACATTAGTAGTTATTACCTGGTACGCATACCATGTTCATTCATTTAAACATCGCTTTTCCAAAAGCTATCATTACATCCGAACTAATTTTGTTGCGCGTTAATGCCACTTTTTACATTACGAGACGTAAGATACACTAGTTGTTTCTGAATTGATCAAAATCGAATATAAAATTGATCCTAGAATTGGTATCCAAGAAATGGATGCCACTTCTACGATAAAATCATAAAATTTACGTGACTTCGCGATTATGGTACATTTTCTTATACCTGGCTATGGTAAAGATGTTCAAAATGACAATGTCACTTACCTAAGGTTTTCCTTAGCACGGCAGCATACTTATCATAATAGTGATTATTTCAATAAACGCAAGAATCAAAGTGCTATATTCTGGTGGCAAGGAAAAACCACTGTAACTAAAAGTTTCTTGAGTGTAGGCTACAATAGGGATTTTGCCAGATGAATATCAGCCGCTCATTGCCACCATCGCAATGCATGTACTTTTTCTATTTCCTCTTTTGCAATATAATTCTCAAAGGCCACTGAAAGAAATAATTGGGCGGTGTACCCATAATTCTGGTCAATCCAACCATATTGTATTGCTCGCTTAGCTACAACCATATACGGATTGGCTATTTTAGGCATAGGTACCATTATGATTAAGGTACTATTAAGAATATTTATCCATGAAGTATCCTGAATCGTATGTCTAAGTTATAGATTTGTGTGGCTGAATCCAGAACCCTGTGTAGCATCAAATAATTTGTTGCATTAATAATAGTTTTTGTTGTGAATCTTGAAGAAAAACTTGTACCATTGAAGAAAATATAAATGCACATACTACAAATAGGAGAAAGGTGCCTAAGATGGGACCGCGTGCATATTTTTGTATGAACATATTATAGTCATCAAATGCGTATGTGTATTATGAAGTCTTAGCTATTTTAGAAGTCCTAATTTAATAGTTTGCTGTGATTTAAAACTGTAAGTAGTTGTTACTTTACATGAATAATTTTCTAACCCTTCAAACTGTTATGCGCTTTTCACTAATTTTTATGTTGTTAAAAAAATCGTGCAAAAAACATAGAAGATGCGTGATTCATAAGACGGGCCCTGTTCTAGTTAGAAATTTAGATAAAAGTGTGACCTGTCTTACCTTTAGAGTAGCAGCTGATTCAGCTGCCAAAAGCAGAAATTCGAATTTTTAACCAAATAAAGAGAACTTCTCCTAACTTCATTCTGCTATTAAATCATGAATACAAAATTCTTAAACATATGTTACTTCGTCGCTACATTAATATTTAAACAATATACTGAGGATATAATTAATCACTATCAAGTGTCAAATAAAATTATTTTTATTTTTTTAAGAGGGTCCCGTCTTAGAAAACCGGGTTCCTAAGACGGGACATTTGACATATTTTTTCAACGTCAATATTCATGGCCTTTTGAACAATTTTTGAAGTTGTATGTATATGAACTTTATGAAACAAGTAACAAACTATAATGTTAGTGATCGTTTTCACTTCTGAAGTTACTAAAATTCCTCTCCCTTTCCTCTAGTAATAGTAGCTAAAAACTGAATTTCTGGCCAACCAAATTTCTGAGGTATTTTCTCCTTTTTCGATCAACTTCTTTCAAGTTATACAATTCTTTTGAACTTATGTTATTTTCTGCTTGTAATATCTCTTGAACTTCATCAAGCGTCTTATATACTGTTAATTTCAGACACGATCAAAATGAAAATGTGTGTCCCCAGTGCTATAGGATATAGAAATATTAAAATTACGAGTTCAAATAAATCTAGCATATTCTGGTTTTAGATGTGGCCCAAGTACAATTGCTGTTGAAATTTTCACATTACTTCATTCATAACGTAAGTATACCATTTTTTTGCATGATCATTACCAACTTCATAAAACAAAAGATCGACCGACTCTTGTTGATTTTTTTCCTAATTTTCTTCCGTTCATTTATTATGTTTGTGAGAAAGGTGCTGCACTTCCTCCAGTGTGTTTCTTTTTGTTTCGGGTATAATTAAATAGAAAATAATCGTTCCCAGTAGACAAAGCACGGCATATTTCTAACAAGTCGTATAAATTTCCGCTACACTATTTACTTATCGAAATAGCACTTTCTTCGTAAAGTTTATCGTATTGTCAATGATGTTAACCATCGTCATAGCAGATTCTTCAACTTCAAGAGTGAATATTTCACCATTTAGGATGTAGGCTACTCCATCAACTCCCAAATGTAATGGAATTTCACAGGCAATTAAGCCCATTAATGGTGATATCTCTACAAAGGTAAAATTTCACGAAGAAACATTAGTCTGATTATTCCAAGACCAATTGTAGAAAATACAACACCAACGACAAACATCTCTCTTCTACCAGCTTCTTCGATAACTAAAGCACTTATGAAAGCAATTATTATAGGGACGGCCCCAATCAGTATCGTACTGTGTGCCGCTGATAAAGTGAATTGACTGTAGTTTGAAATTTCTTGAGTATGAGC
The DNA here is from genome assembly GCA_032362435.1 of Melikaiella ostensackeni. NCBI lineage: Eukaryota > Metazoa > Arthropoda > Insecta > Hymenoptera > Cynipidae > Melikaiella > Melikaiella ostensackeni. The sequence continues at coordinate 9,294,228 of JAUMHM010000088.1, forward strand.
CATAATTACTGATATGTTATCATTTTAAGCTTAATATGTATTTTTCAATTTCATATTTTACAAATTTGTGCAGTGATAAGTGGTAATGAATTCACGTCTACTACATATAAGTACACGATATCGGGGCTTGGATAAACTAGTCTAATCTAATCATTCTAATCTTAATTGTTTGTCAAGAACCTTTCGTCAAACATCTAGTAATTTCTTCTTTTCCATTCATGAACATTTTTTTGTCCTAGGAATTGAAAATTGTCCGTTCAAAATTACATGCAAATATTTATTGTACTCACATTCAATAATTTCTGTTTCTCCCTATTTAAAGTTTTAAACTCTTAAATTTCGAAAAAAGCATTAATTGATCAGAGGGAGGGAATTAGAGAGACTAAAGTCAAAGTCAGGTTGTTCTTGATGAGGAAGAAGAAACAAAAAGAAAAAGTGAAAGGAGACGATTTCCAGTGCTAAATCCCGTGTAAACATTTGCAATGGATTTGCCAGCTATTCAAACGGTTAAATTCTCTTAAGAATTTGGTTTGTACAGGGGTGTTCCACCACCATCACCAACCCCACCCCTTTTTGTCTGTATACATTCTCCTTCTTACCCCACAGGCTTGCTTCTCAACCTCCCTTGGTCTTCTCACCCTTTGTATTTCTAACAATTGATATTCTTCACTCTGCAAAGAAACAGATTTCACCCTTCGCCAATGTCGAACAAATAATTCCTACTTGGTAAAATCCAAGAAATCTGCTCTCACTTCTTCGATATTTTGCAATAGAATTTCCACTCGTCTCAGGTTAAGTCGAAAGAATGATCGTCTCTCTTTCCACCTGGAGATTCTTGTCATCTCAGGATTTAATGTCTTTAAAAGGTTGTTGGATTAATCACTTTTTAGGAATTTGTACCAGAAAGAGTTTTTGCAAGATTCTGCTTCCCAAAATACTCAAAATGTTGTCAGCGAAGGATTCTGGGAAGAACATTGCAAGAGAGGAAAGCGAGATGGAAAGAAGAGAGAGGGAGAGCTTTGACCTATGACCTCGACCTTTTGACCATCACTTTTTACCTTCCTTCTCCTTAGACCTGTTCTAGCTTTGAATTTTGAATTTTGACTTATATTATCTGACTTATCACTTTTTATTCTTAAGATCTTATGACTATCTTCCATTTTATGACCCTTGTCCTCTAATCCCTCAGCTTTTTTCTCTAACCGGTGACATCTCACCTTCTTCACCTACCTCTCTCCGCCTTTCCACAGATGCTTAGGCCTATTCTAACTTTGGATCTTGACCGTTGTCCTTTGATTCATAATCTCTGACTTATGTCTTTGCATCTTTGACCTAAGACCATTGTCCTCTAATCTCTTAGCTTTTTCCCATAATCAGTGATATCTCACCTTTTTTCACCTCCCTCTTTCCACCTTGCCATTCCTCCCTAGACCTCTTTTAGCTTTGCATTTTGACCACTGACCTTTGACTTATAATTTCTGAGCTATGACTGTTCATCTTTGACCTATGACTTTTCTCCTCTAATCACTTAGTTTTTTTCTCTTACCAGATACATCTTACCTTCTTCACCTACTTCCCTTCGCCCTTTCGCTCGTCTTTAGACCTCTTCTAGCTTCAAATAGTGACTACTGTCCCTTGACTTATAATCTCTGACTTATGAATCTTCATCTTTGACCTATAACATTTGTACTCTAATATTTCAGCTTTTTTCTCTAACCGATGACATCTCACCCCTTTTACCTCCCTTCCTCTGCCTTTCCTTTTCTTCTCAGACCTCTTCTGGCTTCAAATTCTGAAAACTGTCCTTTGAATTACAATCTTTGATTTATTACTTTTCATCTTTGACCTATGACCTTCGGCCTCTGTTCTTTTGACTTTTTCTCTGACCAGTGAAATTTCACCTCTTTCATTTTCCCCCCACCGCCTTCCCATGCTTCCTTAGATCTCTTCTAGCTTTGAACTTTGACAGCTGCATTTGACTTATAATTTATGACTTATAACTTTTCATTCTTGACCTATGAACTTTGTCTTCTAATCTCCTAGCTTCTTCCTTTTACCAGTGACATCTTACCTTTTTTACCTCCCTCTCTCTGCCTTTTCGCTGCTCCTCAGACTCTTCTAACTTTAAATTTTGATTAATGTCATTTGACTTATATCATTTGACTTATAACTTTTCATATCTGACCTTTGACGCATAATATCTGTCTTATGACTTTCGTTCTTTGACCTATGACCTTTGTCCTCTAGTCTCTTAGCATTTTCCACTTACCAGTAACATCTCACTTTCTCAGCTCGCTCTTTTTGCCTGCCTGCTCCTCCTCAGACCTCTTTTAGCTTTGAAATTTGACCACTGTCCCTTGACTTATAATCTCTGACTTATGACTATCCAACTTTGACTTACGACCTTTGTCCACTAGCCTCTTAGCTTTTTCTTCTTACAGTGACGTCTTATTTTTTTCACTTTTTGACTTACCACTTCATTTTGGAACGTGGCCTTTGTCCTCGAACCCTTTAGCTTTTTCCTCTGACCAGTGACATCTCACTCTTTTCACCTTCCTCTCTCCGCCTTTTCGCTCGTCCTCAGACCTCTTCTAGCTTTAAATTTTGACCATTGTTTCTTGTATTATGATCTCTGACTCATGACTTTCCATCTTTGACCTACGACCTTTGTCCACTAGTCTCTTAGCTTTTTCCTCTCACCAGTGACGTCTTATCTTTTTCACCTCCCTCTCTGCGCCTTCCACTCCTTATAAGACCACTTCTAGCTTTGAAATTTGACTACTTCCCTTTGACTTATATTTTCTGACTCATGGCTTGTCATTTTTGACCTGTGACCTTTATTCTCTAGTCTTTTAGCTTTTTCCTCTGACCAGTGAAATTTCACCTTTTTCAATTCCTCTTCTCCGCGTTCCCATTCTTCCTTAGACCGTCTCTAGTTCTGAACTTTGACCGCTCTCCTTTGACTTATGATCTCTAACTTATGACATTTCATTTTTGATCTATGACTTCTGTCCTCTAATCTTTTAGCTTTTTCCCCTGACTGGAGCCATCTTACATTTTCACCTTCCTCTCTCTCCCTTTCCATTCCTCCTTAGACCTCTTCTAGCTTTCAATTTTGATTACTGTCCTTTGATTTATATTATTCAAATTATGACTTATTATCTGTGACCTATGACCTTTGTCCTTCAGTCTCTCAGCTCTTTTCTATTACCCCTGACATCTTACCTTTTTTAGCTCCCTCTCGTTCCGCCTTCCCACTCCTTCGTAGGCCTTTTCTAGCTTTGATTTTTGACTACTGTCCTATCCCTCTCTCCCTCTCTCCACATACCCTCTCCTCCTTAGACCTCTTCTAGCTTTAAATGCTGGTCACTGTCCTTTGACTTATATTATTTGACTTAAACTTTTCATCTTTGACCTATTACCTTTGTCCTCTAATATTTTAGCATTATTCTCGGACCAGTGACATCTCACCCCTTTCACCTTCCATTTTCCGCCTTCCCGTTCCTTCTTAGATCTCCTCTAGCTTCGAATTTTGACTACTGTCCTTTGACTTCTGATATCTAGCTTATGATTTTCATCTCTGACCTATAACCTTTGTCCTCTCATCTCTTAGCTTTTTCCTCTGAACAATGACATCTCACTCTTTTCACCTCCCTCTCTTCGTCTTCCCACTTCCCCTTTGACTTATTCTATCGTTAAATTTTGACCACTGTCTTTTGACTTATAATCTTCGAATTATGTCTTCTCATCTTTGACTTATAATATCTGTCTTATGACTTTCGATCTTTTACCTATGACCTTTGTTCTCTATTTTCTTACCAGTAACATCTTACTTTTTTCAACTCCTTTTTGCCTTCCTGCTCGTCCTCAGACCTCTTCTAGCTCTAAATTTTGACCACTGTCTCTTTACTTATAATCTCTGACTTATGACTATCCATCTTTGACCTATGACCTTTGTCCTCTAGTCTCTTAGCTTTTTCCTCTGATCAGTGACATCTCAGCCTTTTTACCTCCTTCTCTCTGCCTTCCCACTTCTCCTCAGATCTCTTCTAGCTTCAAATTTCGACCACTGTCTTTTGACTTATAATCTCTGACTTATGACTTTCCATCTTTGTCCTACGACTTATTTCCTCTAGTCCTCTAGCTTTTTCCTCTCGTCAGTGACATTTCACTCTTTTCACCTCCCTCGCTGCGCCCTCCGCTCTTCCTTAGACCACTTGCAGCTTCGAATTTTGACTGCTGTCCTTTGACTTATATCATCTGACTTATAACTTTTCATTTTTGCCCTATGACCTTTGTCCTGTAGTCTCTTAGCTTTTTTCTCTGACCAGTGACATTTTACCTCTTTAATTTCCTTCTCACCGCCTTTTTACTCCTTCTTAGACCTTTCCTATGAAACAGAGCAAAGACGATTTAGATACTTGCGCGAGTCTCGTGTGAAAATTTGAAAGTTGAGTCTCAAAATATTAGAAGATCGACAGCAAACTATTTTCAATATCATGTTTATACCGTGGAAAGCACATAAAAGGGACTCTCCAGAATAAGAGTGGAGAAGCACGTGAAAGCAAGTAGTTCAAGGAGCTTATGAATCCGGCATAGGATGGTTATGGGAGTAAAGCTTACGGAGTTATGTCGAGGATGCTTTGCTCTCGGATAAGATTGAAGAGTAACCACACAGAGAGTTATATTTCTGAGGTTAGTCCGCAAACTCGTGAACTGTGTACATTGCACAAACCGCATCACATCCCCTCACATGTCCACTCGTTACATTTATCTTATTAAATTATTTCCGAATGTCTATCTTACTGAAATATCTTCTAAAAAATTCCCTGAACTATACCTTCATCTAAATTTTAGAGTGCTCGCTGAACCGGGAAACCGAGAAATGACAGTGAATTTATTTCTTGACTGTGAATTTTACAAATTTTTAAAAAGAAATTCTATTCCATCACTTGGAACATCACAAATTTCATATCACATGATACAATGCAATTTAAAATAAGTTCGATTTCAATTTTTTTTACATGTTACGTTCAATTTTCAATTTTTTCAATCATGAAATCATTCAGTTCACAATGCTTAATTCTAAAATCTTCTACCTTTTAAATTTTCTACTTCAGGTCTTCATTTTAAAGCGCACATTTTTCATTGAAATAATTTTAAAATGCAGTTTTGAAGACGTGAACAACTAAAAATTAGAGGCGTTTGAAATTGAAAATGTTCGATAAAAAACGTTTTTAAGTTGATCATCTGTGAATATAAATTAATTAATAATCTTACAAGACGATTCTGAAGCTGTTCAAAACTAAAAAATTCACAGATTTCGACAGTAAAAATTGAATTGTTTCAATTCGAAAGCCTTAGTAGTTTAACAAATGTAAGCATACAATTGAAACTTCGTGAACTATTTTCAATTTTCAAATAATTCAAATTAACAGATTCATGATTAAACGCTTTTATTTAATTTCAAATCCTGTTGAAATATTGTCTCAGTCTAAAATATTTCATTTTTAACCCATTCAATTTGGAATTTTTTAATTGAAAAGAAAAACAATTTTTTAAATATTTAGCAATTTTTGACAGTAAATTTGGAATGAGCAATTATAAATGAAATATTTTAGTTCAAATAAGTGAAAGTGTTCAATTTTCATTTATGAATAATAATTAAATAATAATTATTTCGAATCGCCTTGAAATCAAAATAATTTAACTTCTAATTTAAAACGTGTTAACTTTAGAAAAAATATCGTCTGATTTTTAATGTTACTACTAACTTAAAATTGCTGGAGATGATACGAGTATAATTTCGACGTTTACGAATTCATCGATCTAATCTTCATTTCAGAGCGTTGAGAATGATAGCGTGGATTTATATTTTTCAACTAAAAATCTTTGAACAGTTCAATTCATAAAATTGAAAATTTTTTAATTTTGCAGTTTAATGGCATTTAATTAAAAATTGTTCAAAAAAATTATTTTTAAATCCTTTGCAATATTTGAAATTTTTTTAATCTTCATGAAATATCTCAAAACTTTGTCAACTCTTTTGAAATATTTGAAATCTTTGTAAAATTTTTGAAAACTCTATGAAATCATTGAAATCTTTGTGAAATATTTAAAAACTTTCTTAACTCTTTCTACTCGTAAATGCTCAAAATATTTGCCAACTCTTTGAAATCTTCTGAAACATTTCGAGATCTTTGAAATCTTTAGAATCTTTCAGAATATTTGAAATCTTTGTGAAATTTTTCAAACCATCTGAAATATTTTTGAATACCTAAAATCTTTTTGAAAGTTTTGAAATCTTTATAAAATCATTGAAATCTTGGTGAACTATGTAAAAACTTTGTTGACTTCTTCGAAATATTTGAAATCTTCCTGAAATCTTTAAAGTCGTTGCGAAATCTTTGAAATCTTCTGAAATATTTCGAAATTTTCTCAATCTTTTGGTATCATTGGAATCTTTGTGAAATATTGAAAAAATTTGTTAAATTTTTTGAAGGTTATTGAAATCCATCGGAAATCTCTCAAATCTTTGCGAAATCTTTGAAATTTACTGAAATGTTTCGAAATCTTTTGGCATCATCGAAATCTTTGTAAAATTTTCAAAATCTTCATGAGAACACTGAAATTTTGGTACGATATCTAAAAGCTTTGTTAACTGTTCTTAAATCTTTTGGAATTTTTGAAAGCTTTGTGAAATTTTCGTAATATTTGCGAAATCTCTTGAATCATCACATTTTGAAATCTTTGAAATCTTTTCGACTCTCTGCAATCTTTGTGATATTTTGGAAATCTTTGTGAAAATGTTTGAAGCCTTTGTGAAATCTTTTGGAATCTTCTGAAATCTTGTAAAATCTTCAAAATCTTTGTGAAATCTTCAAAAACTTTGTGAACTCTTTTAAAATCTTCGAAACTTTTTGAAATCTTTTAAATTCTTATGAGATCTTTTGAAATCTTTAGAACTTTGTTGGAATTTTTGAAATCTTTGAAATGTTGTTAAATATTTTGGAAGCTTTGAAATCTCTTGCAATCATTGAAATCTTTTTTAAATATTTAGAAACTTTTTAAGATTTTTTTAAATTTATTGAAATATATCTAAAATCTTCAAAATCTTTGCGAAATATTTGAAGTCTACTAAAACATTTTGAAATGTTTTGGAATCTTTGAAATCTTTTTGAAATATTGAAAAACTTTGTTAACTATTTTGAATTTTTTTGGAATCTGTGAAATCTTTCTGAAATGTTTTGAAATCTTCTGAAGTCTTTTGAGATCTTTGAAATTTTTGCGAAATCATTGAAATCTTCATATTTTGAAATCTTTGAAATCTTTGTGGAATTCATCAAATCGTTGTAAAATACTTAAAAGCATCGTTGACTCTTTTGAAAACTTTGAAATCTTTCAGAATTTTTGGAATCTTTGTGAAATTTCTTGAAATCTTTGAAACTTTTGTGAAAATTTTGAAGTCTTCATGTCGATCTTTATATAAACATTAAAATCTTGGTGAAATATTTGAAAACTTTAATCGCAGTTTTGAAATCTATGAAATATTTCTGAAATCCTTAAGATGTTTGCGAGATCTTCTGAAATATTTTGGAATCCTTGAAATCTTTTGGAATCGTTGAAATGTTTATGAAATATTTGAAAACTTTGTCGACTGTTTTGAAATCTTTCTAAAATCTTCTGAAATCTTCTGCAATCTTCCGAAATATTTATTATCTTTGTGAAATATTAAAAAATTTCATCAACACCTTTGAATTCTTGGAAAGCTTCAAATTTCTAAATCTTTAAAATCTTTTGGAATCTTTGAAATCTTTATGAAATTTTTGAAACCTTCGCGAAATTTATAAAGTTTTCATGTCGAGCTTTATGTAATCATTGAAATCTTTGTGAAATATTAAAAAACTTTGTTAACTCTTTTGAAATCCATTCAAATCTTCCTGTTATTTTCAACGTATTTGCGAAACATTTTGAAAAAGATTTACCAAATTCCAATAGAATAGTTCCACTTCAAGTGCTTTAATTTGCAGTTAATAACTGATGATTACAGACTGATAGAGTTGATTATGATTAATTACAGATGATTACTTAAAATAAAAATTTTTTCAACCTCACGAGTTGGATTTTTTTAATTTCAATGACCGTAAAAAAATTTTGGAAACCGGAATTGATCGGGAATTTTTTTCTTCGATCGGTGACCCTGATTATAAAAAAACATTTCATTCGATGAATATTTTTTCATGATGAACAATTTTGATGTTAGTCTTAATATTTGCAATTCAAACAAGGAAAATTTATTATCACGTTTATCTTGGATCTGATTTTGAAAAATGTTATCAAATTCCGATCGAATAGTTCCACTTCAAGTGCTTTAATTTGCAGTTAATAACTGATGACTACAGATTCATACAGTTGATTACAGTTGATGACAGTTGATTATAGTTGGTCACTTCGAACAAAAATATTTTCAAATTAAAGTTTAAATTTTTTAATTTCATTGACCGTGACAATTTTTTTTCAAATCCGGAAAGGACCGGGAATCTTTTCTTCGATCGTTGACCCTGATTAAAGAAAAATGTTATTGGATAAATATTTTCTTATGATGAACAATTTTGATATTAGTCCTAATATTTTCAATTTAAACAAGAAAAATTCATTGTCACGTTCATCTTGGATCTGATCTTGAAAAATATTTACCAAATTCCGATCGAATAGTTCGACTTCAAGTGCTTTAATTTGCAGTTAATAACTGATGACTGCAGATTGACAAAGCTGATCATAGTTAATTACAGTTAATTACTTAGAATGCAAATATTCTCAACCTCACCAGTTGAAATTTTTAAATTTCAATGACCGTAAGAAATTTTTCGAAACCGGAAGTGACCGGGAATTTTTTTCTTCGATCGCTGACCCTGATTTTAAAAAAAACATTTTATTCGATGAATATTTTTTCATGATGAACAATTTTGATATTAGTCTTAATATTTGCAATTCAAACAAGGAAAATTTATCATCACGTTTATCTTGGATCTGATTTTGAAAAATGTTTATCAAATTCCGATCGAATAGTTCCACTTCAAGTGCTCTAATTTGCAGTTCATAACTGATGACTACAGATTCATACAGTTGATTACAGTTGATGACAGTTGATTATAGTTCGTCACTTCGAATAAAAATATTTTCAACGTAAAGTTTAAATTTTTTAATTTCAATGACCGTGACAATTTTTTTCAAATCCGGAAAGGACCGGGAATGTTTTCTTCGATCGTTGACCCTGATTAAAGAAAAATGTTATTGGATGCATATTTTCTTATGATGAACAATTTTGATACTAGTCCTAATATTTGCAATTCCAACAAGGAAATTTTATTATCACGTTTATCTTGGATCTGATTTTGAAAAATGTTTATCAAATTCCGATTGGATAGTTCCACTTCAAGTGCTTTAATTTGCAATTAATACTCGTAACTGATGACTACAGATTGACAAAGTTGATTATGATTAATTAAAGTTGATTACTTAGAATGAAAATATTTTCAACCTCACGAGTTGGAACTTTTTAATTTTAATGACCGTGAAAATTTTTTGCAAGTCGGGATAAAAGCAGAAAATTACCGGAAACTTTTTTCTTCGATCAAAAGAGCCATTTTGAAACTCGTAAAATTTGAATGATTACTTCCATGCAGTTCTTAATTTTTCAAATTGAGTTAAGAACGATGTATATTGAATCGAGTTAATGTTGATCTCTTTGAATGTGAGAAGGAAGTTAGCAGACTTAACTAGTGCGTTTGAGAATCAACTCTGCTCGCGACGGTTGGCTTGAAAATAAAATAAAATAAAATCTGTTGTAAAGCAATTATTAATGGCGGAGTATGCAACGCTGCCAGAAACTTTCGGCACGCAAATAAGCTATATTCCTTTACCGTGCATATTCCAACTTCGGCTAGTGGTAACCCACCCTTACCTTTTTCAGATTTAATCCGTCTTTGGCACCGTACCGACCCTTTCCGAATCCTTCCCACAAACCGGATCTTTTCCCTGAAAGATAGAAAAATTCAACTTTCACCGAGTATTACCTTTTTCCTCCTTCCTTTACCTCGTAATCTTTTTTCGCGAATTTGTGATGTTTTCCAGCTTCGCTTCCGTGCCAAATTAATCCCTGTGCATATTCATTTGCACTTTTTCTTTAATGAGGAATAATCTCAGGAATATAGATCAAAAAAGAATATTTTATCTAGATGGGAGAATTTTAAAAAAATATATTTATTATAAAGTCATCTTCTGTAACAGAAAATCGCACAAAAAATCTTCGAAAAAATAACTTTTAAAAAACGTGAACTCTAACGGTCATCTTGTGTAAACAGAACATTGCACGAGGAGTCTTTAAATCGATTACGTTTTCAAAAATCAGTGTGAGTGACACATTAGAGACAAAAATGTAATAAAAGAAAAAAGTGGGGAGAAAAGATAGAGATCTTTGTCTCATTCTTTCTCCGTCTTTTTTATATCAATGGGGACGTTTGGTCCTAGGCTGACTCACTGGACTCTTCAGTAAGGCAATGTGAATCAGCCATGCCTTTACCATGTTAATAATTTAATTGACCTCGAATCAATAATATTCCTATTCCGAGAACAAACCGTTCGATCTAAGAATAGAAATATAAATGATTCGAGGTCAATTAAATTATAAATGTATCTAAGGCAGGGCTGATTCACATTGCCTTACTGAAGAGTCCAGTGAGTCAGCCTAGGACGAAACATTCGAACCGTTCGATCTGATAATGGGAATATAATTGATTCGAGGTTAGTTCAATTGTAA
>JAUMHM010000088.1:9305146-9315177 GCA_032362435.1 Melikaiella ostensackeni
AACGAGCAGAGATATTGCTCGTTAGAATTCAAACAGGGATTCAGAATTATCGAAAAAAGAGGCCGAACTATTAGACTCTTGTCTACAGGAAAGGAATCTCCTCGAAAAAGAAACGACCATCTGTTGCTATAGGATTCGTGAGAAAAAATTTCCGAAATTTCTTTATGAGCAAGATTCCGTCCTATTCTGCAATGACGTATCCAGCTTATCACAAGAACTGGGAATAGTGTACTATCCTAAAGATTAAAGAATTTTCATAGATGCTTCTAAAAGAAGTTTGAAGGGTGTCCTTTTACACCATGGAAATGAATATGCTTCAATTCCCATGTTTCACTCAGTACACCTACGCGAGTCTTACGCTAATATGAATCTTATTTTTGAATTAGTGCAGTATGAAAATCATAAGTAGAAACTTTGTGGTGACCTAGAAGCAATTAGCATAATTCTTGGGCAACAAGGTGGTTACAAAAAATTTCCTTGTTTCTTGTGTAAGTGCGGCAGCAGAGCACGTGAGTTGCATTGGAAACAGAGAAGTTGGCCGAAGAGAAAGTCATTGGAACCAGGTTCACGAAATATTGTGAAGGATGCATTGATTGACCCGAGTGACGTACTGCTACCACTCTCGCATATTAAACTAGGATCAATAAACCAGTTTGTTAAAGCACTGAAGAGAGATGGTAAATGTTTTCAGTACTTTCTTAAAAATTTCAAATCTCTGAGCGGAGCTAAGATTCAGGAAGGAGTTTTCACTGGTCCTGACATTAGAATGCTTATGAAGGACGATAATTTTGTGAAAACGATGACAGACCTTGGAGAAAAAAGCATGGATGAGTTTCAAGGAAGTGACCAAAGGCTTTTTAGGAAATGTGAAAGAAAAAAATTACAAGGTTCTTGTGACAAATGTGTTGAATCACTTCAAGAATTTGGGACGCAACATGAGCCTCAAGCTTCACTTTTTGCATTTCCCCCTCGACTTTTTCCCTGACAATCTTAAAGACATGAGTGAGGAAGATGGTGAACGCTTTCATCAGGATATCAAAGAAATGGAACGAAGATATCAAGGAAGATGGAATGCAGCAATGCTAGCTGACTATTGCTGGTGTTTGAAAAGAGATGAAACCAATGTCATTCACAAAAGACGCTCCAATTTTCGAAGCATAGAAGAAAAGAGGAAAAGATTCTACTAATCACTTTAGTTGGCTGGATCATGCTTTATCTTGCCTCAGTTCGCCGGATTACTAGACTGTCTTGTATTAGTTGGCCAGATTTCTAGATTGTCTTGCCTTAGTTGGTTGGACCACTAGACTGTCTTGCCTTAGTTGGCTGGACCAATAGAGTATCTTACCTTCGTGGGCTGGATCATGCCTTATTTTGCCTTAGTTGGCCGGATCATTAGACTGTCTTGTCTTGGTTGACTGGCCCATGCCTTATCTTGCCTTACTTGGCTTGATCACTAGACTATCTTTTCTTGGTTGGCTGGACCATACCTCACCTTGGTTTAGTTGGCCGGATTACTAAACTGTTTACTTTAGTCTGCACATATTATTCTGCCCATAGGGAACCCTTCTTCAGGCTTAAAAAACTTCAATACAAAATATAATACTGTCTTGCCTTAGTTGACTGTCTCATTGGCCCAATTTGCATCATTGTGCTGAATCATGTTCTATCTGAACATGCAATCCGCCATCCAAATTCTGAGTTCCAATTCGTGATCAGCGAAAACCCCTTCAATAGGAAGTTCTGAGGTAATCGTTCGATGGAACGTTTGGTGCTAAGGTACCTCAGGAAATGGAATTTGTTGATATAAAAGGTCCTACAGATGTAAATATTTGACCATATAAGAAATCATGTATGTGCGTTTCCATAGATTATTTCATGAGGAATCCGAATCTGTTGGTCAAATTGACGAATATCATCGCCTCCAGAGCCTTCCATTTTTCATTACAACCAATTTTCAGCAAATCTAAAAAAATTTGTTTTTTTTTCTGGTTTTACGGGCAGTTTGGGCAGAGCTCCTCAGACAATTTTTTTGATGCGACCAAATTTCAGACAGTTGCTTTTTATGTGAGAAGTAAAAGAAGACGACCCCAGGGTCTTTCATTTTCGGCTATTCGTTTGTTACGCTATGCACTATTAACTATCCCTGACTACAAATTTATTATAAAACTATGAGACTAATTTCCCCTGCGTGCGCTCCAATCAGCAGAATGGGTATATTATTGCTGATACTTTTTTTCATCAATTCATATTAGAAATACATAAAAAAATTCTAATTGTAAGAATTCTCCTCATACATTCTGCTCATGGATGACTATTTTCATTTATTGAGAAGAAATCATTTTATTCTAAAGAACATACATTTTATAATAAGAATTTTATTAATATTATTGAAAACATCTGATATTTTGAAAAACATTAATACCGGAAAATCATTTGGATATATTTTATTTTAAAAGCAATTGCATATATTTTTTCCGTGTAATAAAGATAAAAAACATTTGCATTTTTTATATGCCTTTCGTGTTTTCATCATGAATGTTTGGAATGAAACCTTAATAAAATGCTTGTCACACACATTTATTTTGCAGGTTATGCTCATATTCATTAAAACATGAGGGGAATAATCATATTCGCTTGTTTATTAGGTAAGTGATTTTTTCTCAGTTATACAAATAAATAAATAATTTTGATTCACCTTAGTTCAAAGTTAACTGACAATTTATTAGCTTTGAAATATCTGATATTTGTCCACAAGTTAACACTGGAAAATAATCTTGATAGATATATTTCATTTTTAAAATAGTTGCAATATTCTTGACTTTCGGCATTCCCGCTGGTGAGGTGAGTTCAACTTCAATAATCGAAATATTCATAATTAGTCATAATAATTTTTAAAAACGCTAAGAAGTACTTCTCTGAAGGTATTCTTTTTGTTCTCAATTGCTCATTTTGTGAGCACTTTACTTCCTTATGTGTACATATAAATTTGCTTACCTATAAAAGATTTTTCAGTAAAAAACGTAGGAAATAACTTACTGTGTTTATAAATAACAAAGTTATAGAATAAATCTATACAAAACTCGATGTTCATGCTAACATAATCTTATTTCTTACATAATACTCTTGTTCTGCCTGACAACGAACATGGTAATAAGGCTTTGCCCGATGGCCCCACAGAACGCAAAGCATGCTTGGCAATCTGCAAGGTAAGAAAAACAAAATTTTCGTTTTCTCTTCCTCACATTCAAGCCTTGTTTCTAACAGAAACATATAAATAATGAAATACAATAATATGCTTTTAGACGCCAGGACGACACACTTTTTGTGGTAAAAATTGTTGCCCATATGGTTGCACAGATGGTTGTCAGAATTGTGAGTAGAACATAAAAATATTTTAATTCATTTAGAATAATTTTAAAAAGCTTATAATAAAATTCTTTCAATGACAAATTACCTTCGTGAATAAGAAAGAGGATATGATGAAATCTCTGGTAAACAGAAAATCACTTAGTCAATAAGCTTTGATTATTTTATGTGCTTATGTGTGCTTGCTGCATATAAAGATGTGAAATAGTTATTCAAAAATTAATCAATTATTGCCATGAGAAAGTGAAAAAAATTGCGTGATTTTTCCCTATAATTCTCTACGATAATAATAAATACTAACAATCGATTTAGTGAGCCTAATGGAGTACAGGGGAGATTGCACTGAAACAAATAAGCACCACTGCCCAAACTCACCTGACCCTGATGAATGACTACTGCAAAAAACTGCTCTACGCCTTTTTTAGAATTTAAGTTGCGAAAATATACTTGTCTGATTCCATATATGAATTGTATCTTAGGGAAATGCGCCAAATCGAAATGTTTGAATTTATATGCATCAAGCTTTATTTCAAGCTCGATTTCAAAAGATAATATTCACACGGTCCGATTCGATTTTTCATATTATAGTTTTATTTGGTAATTGGTTAACTTCGTATTAAGAGTTTGAAAAAATGTACAACTTCAATATTTCATTAAAAGTGAAGTACTTCTGAAATAATGCATATTTCTTGGAATTCCTTATCCTATTTTAAAGAGTCAAACTTTGGGAACTGAATTTAAAATTCATTATAAAAGAAGATAAAATACATTTTCTGTAAAAATTTCAGACCCTTCAACGATATTAATTTACGAGAGAGACAATTTTTAAAATGGTGACCTTAGTATTACGTCTTATGCGTTTGATTTGCGCCATCTACATTTTGATTTTTGATTTCGTCAAAATCCAACATTCGGAAATGAAAAACCAAGGTACTTGCGCACTGAAATGTCTCTTCAATTGAGTGAGATTTAATACTGGCCTCCCTATGGAAATGGGAAAGACATTATGTTGAAAATACGTCGGAAATAACGTTAGTAGTGGCCATTTTGTCCGATTCGATTGATGATGTTTAGTGTGAAAAAATTCGGCAACGTTTCATTTTTAATGTACAGAATGGAATACGGCTCTTGCAATACTGGGACGACTAAATACTATTTTTTGCATTAAAAAAAATACCATGCGCGAAATCGAAAAAGTATCGTCTTATAAATTGTTTCACAATTTAAAAATTTTGCTCAAGCAAATATTATAGTCTTCTGCGTAAAAAAAAAAGATTTAGATAAACTTTGGACGAGAAATGCCACGATCGGCCCTCACTGAAACTAAACTTTCCAGAAATGTAGAAAATATATCCAAAAAATTTGCGCATTTTCCCTACATTTTGCACAATTTTCTAGATACAATGAGAAGACTATAATAGACCTGAAGATATAATTGTACCAGCCTGAATCCAAAGTTATAAAAGTCCTGGAACATATTCTAGGAATTGAGCATACTCGCACTGTTCGAAAAGGAGGGGTGTCAAAAAGTACTATTCCCTAGCTCAAAGCGGATTCCATTCTCCTTCGTATATTTGTACATCATTTTGGTCAAACTGAACGGGATAAATAGCCTTTAGCTATTTTGTGTTCATGGGTTTTAATTCAAGTTTTTGAATTATCTGAAAAATATTGTGTTTTTGGAAATAAGCTTTCTGTATAGTTGTAGATCTTAAAAAAAGGAAGATTTTCTGTCATAAAGCATGTTTTTTTTAAAATCCGTAGAAATTTCTTAAAATCTTCCAGACCGTTTTGAGTTTGCCCAAAGTCTTTGAAATCTTCGAAATAGTAAGAATCTTTCGAAATAAGTTAAAATCTCCGACACCCTTTGAAGTTTTTCAAATTCTTGCATATCATTTGATATTGCTGAAATTCGTAGAAATCCCTTGAAATGAAATTTGATTTACTATCTAAAGTTTTATTCACTAAAGTCCTCTAAACAAACCGCTCAAATCCCTAGAAATCTTTCGAATCCTTCGGAATGTTTAAAATCCTTGGTGATACAATAAAATCTTCTAAATCTTGTGAAATTCGTTGAAATACCTTCGATTCCTTCGTTATCTATGGAATCGCTATAGGAAGCTACAGGTAGTGGCTGAAGGTTAGCTTCAATGACCGTGGCAGTACTATGCCAGTGGTACAAAAGTCGAGGTTTTTTAAAAATGAGTTTATATATGTTGTTGAGGTGTTAAAATGACGAGAAACTATCTATTTGACCAGTGTGGCATTTTTTCTCCTACTTTTGTGTACGAAAAACCGTCTAAGTTAAACTTCCATGCAAAATTGTAAGTTTTCAGGAAAAAATTACATTTCGTGTTATTGTAGAAAGTTGTTGAAATGGTCTAAAACGCCATATAGGTTGCATCATGCCTAGAAGGACGAAGAAATAAAACCTAAAACTATAAAAAATATTTGATTTCGAAAAATTCTGAAGTTAAATGAAATTTTCAGAGTGAACAAAAATGGAAACTTTTCTGAAAAATGAATTTTTTGGGTAATAATTTTGGTTCAGTATGAAAAATGTTATAATCTTTGAAAAACTGCAATCAATTCAAATTATTTACATATTTGAAAAAATTGTAGTTGAGTTATATTCGAATTATTTGTTTACTATCATTTAAATGAAAAAATGATAATTATTAATTTGATCGACTTTTTTTTATTAATTATCGATTCTGTTGAGTTAGCACTTATGGGCAAGAATATTTGACTTACTTCCAATTGCGTACGTTAGAGTAATGTTTAAGAGTCTTAACTGATGCGCGATAGACTTAAGTTATAGGTGTAGGTTCAAATGCCCGTAGATTTGAAAATTTTATTTGTTATATAATGACTGAATATATAATAGTTATGTTCATTCTTAGCGACTTAAATATAATCTTGAGGCAAAATACTCGCAATCTATCAATATTTATTTTAAAAAAAAAATTATTGCATCATTTTAGAGTACAGCAATGCGAAGTGACAAAATAAATCATTTTTAATTGAAATTGATATTTTGAAATTATATAATATCTGAACTTAAAGTAACCGTGGGAGCATGTATAGATTATGTAGATGCATTTCAGAAACTAAAATGACAAAAATGCTTTTCAAAGATTTTTCAATTAACTCCGGCACTTTGGTACGCCATTTGTTTGCTAGTACTGGCATTCAGTACTGTGCCAGCACCGGCACGCCAGTAGCGCTAAGCAGGCTGTACTGGGACAGTTCTGTGCCCGTCGTGTATTTCCACCTGGGACATTTGTTATAATAAAGTTCAACATGATGTCGAAAAGATTGTGCTTTGGACATAAATCAATCGAGTGCGAAGCGCGAGACATGTGATGAACATGTGAAAGAATTCAAAATCACCAAATTACAGTTTTGAATTTTTTGATTTTAATTTTGAAAAGTCTGTACAAATATGTGGGGGAAGTACAAAGAGCGAGCGTGTACCGCGAAGTATTATTATATTGTGTGTCAAGTTGTACGCACATGTAGGCCAGATGATATTTTTTGTATATAACCTGCACCTAAAGTTTGCCTTTGAGGGCATATGAAGCGGCCGCAAAGTATTATCCTTTTCCGCCCGAGGACGCTTTTGCCACTTTGCGCACAATTTGCATGGACGAAAAGGAATACCTTCTGTGCAGATTGGACACAGATATACGAATGAACATCCTACAGGCGCACAGTGGTTCACGAAGCCCAAAAAGGTAGTCGAAAGTCGATATTTGAACTTTAAAATTAAAAACAAAAAAATTGATTAATATACTAAGCAATACCTTAACATCATGAGAGCAAAGACAATGACATTTTATAATTTTTTCATTATTTTCAAACCCATCAAAGTTCCACAACTTCAAAAATCGATTTCTTTGTATTATACATTACTAAGTTTGAGAGATGCTGAGTGAAAAGTAATAACAAAATTTGAAAAAACTATGATTTTTCATTTGCAACATATTATGTTACCTCACTTAATATGCCATTCAACAGAATATTTTTATAAACATTCATAACGTTATTTAATTATGCCTTATGGCTGAAACTGAATATGAAATTGAAAATGTTATAACAAATGAGTAATTTTGTCGCACATTGTCGACAAAAGTGAGGACGCCAATGCATTCTGAAAATATATAAGCAATGTTTTGAAAAAAAATTAGAGCCGGATACTGCCGGGAAATAGTGTTTTACGATAATTTAGAAAAAATTGTAATGCACGGTATTTGTGCATCATTGCACTTACACGTTTGAGAACGAATTATTTGAAATGCAAAAATCAATTTAAACAAATTCAGACTTTGAAAGCATATGAAAAACATATTCTGAACTAAAATAATATGTTGTGATGTTATTTTAATTAATTCTAACAATCATTTATAACATTAGGATATTTGGTATACTTGTTGCACCATGGCTTCAAAATCATTCTGAAAAGTTATTACAACAAAAAATATACCGGCTTGTGAAAAAAGTCTGTTAAAGGTAAGTTCCAATCTTTCCAATCTACCTGTCACCTGGTAACAACTGCATTGTCACAGGTGCTTCGCGAGGCCCTGGAACAGACCTCTCGCGTGCGGCTTAAAAGTCGGGACGGAGCCGCGAAGCTACATGCAGCAGGTAGGTAACAGCTTCAAAGGTATTGTGATTTTAAAAGTACACTACCCTTTTTTATGTTTAGGAGAGTTTATTTTATGTTTACTACTTTAGATTAAGCAAGCTATATCGTAAATAGAGATATACCTGTAAATATGAAGAAGAAAGTGGGTATTCTTATTGACTACCTTTTCCAAAAATTTTTTCCCGGACCCACCCTCACTTTCCTCTATGCAAAAAATTTGTTTTCCCTTCTGCTCTCTGTTTTACAATCACAACGCAACGCCAGTCTTGAGAAAATTCTCATAGAGAAAGCACGGAAAAATCACGGTCTGTAACGAGTTAAAAATGAAAAATTTTAAAACTATTGCACTTCCTTTTGATTTTTATCGTAAGAAGGGTCATGGAAATTTCGTGAAATGTTTTTTAGAAGAAAATTGTGCAGAAGTGTCAATGGGCGAGGAAAATAAATTTGAAACAAGACTCAAATCTTTTGCCATTCTTATTAAAAATAAATGATGCCGCGCAAAATATTCGAAGAAAACTTTTGTGGCTAAAAACGCAATGTGGATGAAAATGAATATCCATTGATCAGTTGGTGATTCTCAACAGAGAAGGTATAAGTAATGAACATTTTCAAAGCTATATTTTACTCAGAAAGTTTTAAATTATTTTTAACATTACTTTCTCAAAAATTATCTTTCTGGCACTGCGCTTTTTAATTTTGGCTTGAGTTATCTTTAATGGAAGAAATTTTTTTATCAATTCTTGGCGGCACTTCAGAATTCTTTACGTTATTCTAAATATAAAATTTTATCATTTTATTGAAATAAACTATATTTTTCCAGCTGTTTTGTTTGTCCAGAACAATCTTTTGAAAGCTCAAGTGAAAGATCTGAGCGCAGAAAAACTGAGGATTTGAGGATCATCAACAGCGCTGATCAACTTGGAATAAAAAGTTAATATTTATTAAGATTAATGAAAAACTACTGAAACAGGTCTGTAATGCACTAAGTGAAAGTCCAAGTGCGGAATGTTATATTTGTGGAGCTAAGCCATCAGAAATGAATGAGTTGAGTGTGGTGATGGCAAAAGAAGAGGACAAGTCTACTTTTAGATTCGATCTTTTGACACTTCATGCCCACATCAGAATATTCGAAGCTCTTATCAAAATTGCATACCGCCTAGATAGCGAGCAATGGAAGGTAAACAATTTGTTCCCCTACAATATTGTTTTACATTGATGTACGGTTTTAATTCCAATTCAAGCCATTCTTTCATTTAATTATTTATCATTATGTGACGTTTGCAAATTTGATGGATAAGAAGAATGGAAGCAAAATTCTGAAAGACTGGAAGAAAGAAGAGATCCAGAAATCTTTTAAGTCCCAACTGGGACTCAATGTCGATTTTTCCAGACAGGGACAGGGAAACTCAAATGATGGCAACACAGCAAGACGATTCTTTTCAAATCCTAAGGTTGCAGCCGAAATCACAGGTGAAACTTCAAACCTTTTTCTGTCACAAATATCTCGTATTTTTAATTAGTCTTCTTTAATTACAATACACTTCTTTGCAGGACTGGACGAAAAACTTATATCTGGGTTCGGAGATATATTAATGGCTTCATCCAGTGGTTATTTATTGAATCTCGAAAGGTTTGACGAGTTTTGCAAACAGACTGCTAGACTTTATGTGGAGATTTATTGGTGGTATCCAATAACACCAACTGCCCATAAAGTTTTGATCCACGGACCTCCTATTGCAAGCGAGTGTATTCTTCCTATTGGACTCTTATCAGAGGAATCCTTGGGTGCGAGTAATAAAAACATCAGGAAATATCGAGAGCGTTTTACAAGGAACTTCTCTCGGGAAAAGAGAAACGAGGACATTTTCAAGCGGCTGCTTCTGAATTCCTGTCCGAAACTCTCTAGTTTTCAACCAAAAAAAAAAGAAAGAAATAACCCAAAGCGAGTCCAAGATATGCTTCTATTACCAGAGAAACAAAATAATGAATCTCAATACGACATCGACAGTGAAAC
>JAUMHM010000088.1:9315277-9339945 GCA_032362435.1 Melikaiella ostensackeni
TTAAAGTATTTGAGCTTTTCTTTCTGGTGAGGTTGAAGGTAAAAATACTTCGGTCTTTATACTTTATAAAGCGGCGCAGTTGACAAGATTTATATCCCAATATATGGATTGCTTCGCGAATTTTATTAACAGTTTCTGTAACTGTAGCAAGTTCAGAACGAAGTTTTACTAACCTGAAATCATTCAAACTTATTTAAGATCTACAATGTCACAGGACCGACTTTCCAGTTTAGAAACATCAATTGAAAACGATATTGCCAAAACTCTAGACTTTTCTGCCTTGCTTAACGATGTCCCTGATAAGAAAGCCCGAAAAATTTTGCCCGAGGGCGCTGCATAGGCTAAGGCCGGCACTGAGAAGGTGGGAGGGAAGCAGGATTGCTCAAGTGTGTGCCTGAGAGATTATGAACATTGAGGAGAGTGGTAACGTGAGACGTTCGAAATGGGGGGAAGAGAGATACGAAATGAGACTTAACTGTGGTATGCAAGTGAGGGGTGGATAATGGCAAGGAATCGAGGAAGAGATGGCAGCAAGGCAAAGAAAAATTGATATCGAATCGAAAAAAATTGATAAGAAAGGTTCACTAATTGCTTAGTAGCCGAAATCCCTAAAGGATTAGTCAATATTTGCACTGATTAACTTAAGTGAAGTCAGCTTGTGATTTTTCACTCTTCCATTATTAGTTGAATTCTAAAACTGAATCACTGAGTCAGTTAGTAAAATTCTCACATATTCAATCGCGTTCTTTTATTAAACTTTTCTATTTGTCAGACTTTCAATTTAATTTGAATATTCTTGAATATGAAATAAATATACTAAGATTAAAAATACACCTAAAATTATATATCTCCATATATATTATATTATTATATGCATTTACCAATAGAATCGAAGAAAATCGCCGTGGTGAATAGTATGGTACAAATAGTGATCTTCATAATATCTAAATATAAGAAACTGCCTTTTCGTAAAGTTTGTGACGTGTAACTAATGAATGCTCGACAAGATGTTTGACTAGAGTGAAGCCTATTTCCTGCGATATTTTCCTTCAACTACGTAACAGCAAATAAAAGATAACTACGTAACATAAGTAATGATCAAAAACAAGCATATTTGTATGCTTTGACAAATTATTTCACCTTAAGCTTTCACATTAACTAGTACTAAACTATCTGTATAAGTAGACAATTCCAGTTAATTATCCGAGATTTTTATCAGTAATTGTATCGTTACAGAAAAACGGCTTGATGGCAATGTCGCAAATCAGGTAGTACTCGTCCAAAACCAAGAGTTCTAGCTTCACTAGGAGTTATTTCACTACGGTTGTGGTCAAACATATTTATTTTAATCATTCGGGGCTTATTGTCAATATAATCATATATTGGATTAAAGGAATCATAGTTGTGTGTGATTACTCCAATGACGAAACCACTTTTTATTCCAACTTCATAAAGTCCTCTTAGTTTGATAAGGGCATCACTTTCATTCTTGCTGAAAACCTCACTAAATCGATGAGTAATCGGTGCAGGATATACTCGACCTCGCTTTATCCCCCAGATCTGTGAACTTAATTCTGCAAGAAAAATTATGAATGGATGGATATTATTACTTTTATTATGAACTCAAACGACTAAAGAGAACAACCTATGCAAATTGTTCGTCAAAATTTTATTTACTCTCACGTCTTCGTGACAAGGTAGTTTTTTGCAGACGAGTGGGAAGTCCCCGTGATTAGGTAATAGCAAATAAAAGATAACTAAGACACGTGACAATTCCAAATATACATAGTATGCAAAGATGACAAATTATTCCTTCCTGATGAGAAGGCTATATAATACAGTGTGTCCTAGTACTCAAGATATATTTTTATAATTCTGAGTTCCTCATAGGAACAGCGTCGATAATGGTAATAAAATATTTGTGTAAAGTCAATAATTACTGAATAATTAACAATTGAAGATTAACTAATCAGTAGTACGCTTTAGATAGATGACAGTCCAGGTGTCACCGACGAAAGTGAGTACATAAAGAAACTTTGGTCGTGTAATTTCGTATTTGCAGGAGGTTGTGAATGTCACTTGTGCAATTTCATACGGCTCTTTGCTCCAAGAAATCAAATTAGTAAACTGTGGTCGGCAAGCTAACCATTGCTGTATTAAGATGCACACGTTTTTTTGAATCCTATAGAATTCTGCAAGAGGCTGCCCAATTCTTTTAAAGTTTTTTGGATTCTCTTAAAATAATAAAGAACTGAAATCGATCATGAAATTAGAACAACGGTTTTGAAAGTTCTTTTGTGTAGCTTTTCAATCACGGAAGGCAACGAAGAAAGTCTATTTTGACGTAAAACTCTCACTTGCGTTTAAAACATGGCCAGGGATACTACACAGTCACTTAAGTCACTTTTAGTCACTTTTGTTTCACATATCACTTTTTGGTCGCTTTTTAAAGATGAAGTCGCTATGGTCACTTTTTTAAAATAAAGTCACTGTAGTCACTTTTTGAAACGAGAAGGTCACTTTAGTCACTTTTCTTTCAATAAATTCAAACAGAGAACCCAAGGGCTTACCACTGTTGAATTCAGGTCTATACCTATTTCTGCATTTTATTGAATTATTTGAATTCACCCTGAATTCTTTGGAATTCCCTTGAAATCCACTGAAATCCAATCCTTATTGGATCAAAAATATTTATTAATTCATCTCGAAGACTTTCAAATTCAGCTTGGATTCTTATGAATTTTATCAGATTCTTATTCACTGATTCCGTTCACTTCCATTTATCTGAATTCAATGGAATTTTTTGGATTCTAATAATTTGGTTCCATTCACTTAAATTATTTTAAATTTATCTTGAGTTCATATGAATCTCATCGAATTTTCTTGAATTTCCTCAAATTCTTCTAAATTCACTCCAATTTTACTGTAATCAATGGAATATATATATATATATATTTCAATTCATTTGGAATTCACCATGAATTCTTATTAATTTATACTGTATTCTTTTGAATTATTTGGAATTATCTTGATTTTTTTCAATTCTACCTGAAATCTTATGAATTCACTGATTCTACTCAATTCAATGGATTCTTGGATTTTTTTTTATTTACCTTGAACTCCTTGAACTCGCCTTGAATTCTAAAGAATTCCATCAAATTTTTTTTAATTTCCCTGAATGCTTCTTCATTCACTCTAAATTAAATAAATTCAGTGAATTTTGAAATAGTTTTGAATTGTTTTCAGTTCACTTGAATTTTTGAAAAATTTAGTTTCAATTTTTATAAACTTCATCGGATTCTTCTCATTTTCCTGAAATGCCTTTAAATTCACATATTCTATTCACTCCTATTCATCTGTATATGGATTTTAATGGAATTTTTTGAATATTAAAAAATTTTAATCTATTAACTTAAATCATACCAAATTCACCCTGAATAAAAATGTATTCAGAGAATTCAGAAAGTACAAAAGGATTCATCTAATTCAAAAGAATTGAGATAATTTGGGAAAATTTCAAAAAATTCAGAGAATTCAGAGAATGCAAAAGAATTCAAAGGAATTTAGAGAATGCAGAAAATTTAGAGAATTCAGGGAATTCAAATGTATACAGGGAATTCAGAAAATAGAAGAGGATTCAGAGAATTCAGAAGAATTGCGAAGAATTTAGAGAATACCGAGAATTCAGAGAATGCAAAAGAAAAAAGAATTCAAGGAAATTCAGAGAATACAGAGAGTTTAGAGGATTCAGGGAATCAAAATGTATTCAGAGAATTCGGAAAATACATACGGATTCAGAGAATACAAAAGAATTCAAAGAATTCAAAGGAATTCAGAGAATGCAGTGAATTTAGAGAAGTCAGGGAATTCAAATGTAGGCGGAGAATTCAGAAAATACAAAAGGATCCAGAACATTCAAAAGAGTTTAGAAAATTCTAAAGAATACGAAGAATTCAAAAAATCCCAAAGAATTCAGGGAATACAGAAAACCTAAAAAATTTAGAGAATTCAAAGAATTTAAAGAATTCGAAAGAATTCAGGGAATACACCAGATTTCAACAAATTCAAAATAATTCATGGTGTATTTTGAAGATTTCAAAAGAATTATGAAAAAAAATCTTTGAAATAGTTCAGAGGAGTGTAAGTTAATTCTAGTAATTCCTTTGAAATCCACAAATTTCAAAATACTGGAAGGAATTTTGAAAAATTCAACATAATTTGAAATTACACGACCCACGTTTCTTCTCACACACACTCTCGTCGGTGAAAAATGGACTGTCGTCTATCCAACCCGTGCGTCTGATTGGTTAATTTTTAATTATTAATTACTTATAAATTATTGACTTCAAACAATTATTTTACTAACATTTTCGACTCCATTATTTATGAGGAATTCGAAAATATAAAAATGTACCTCAAGTATCGGGACACCCTGTATGAATAAGAGTTAACGTAATTAAAATTCGTCTAAGATTATAGGTTACATTAAGTTTTGTTTTGTAAACAATATTGAGGTGTAACGCGGATTTCAAAAGCTAGAGAGATAAGTTTGTTCATGAAATTTTCGTTGTATCTTTTTATTTTTTGCCAAAATACTTCATCAAACAATGAAAATTGAACATCTGTATGAATCTATACAAAAAAAAAACAGAAAATTTATGTTTTAATTTCCACACAAAGTTCGCCCGAATTATTTTTAGCTAGGATGAAAAAACACCTCACACTTCACATCTACCATTTTATATCGAATCCAAAAGAATCAATAAAAAAAAGTTCACTAAATGATCAACAACCGAAGTCACTTGAAAATTAGTTAATATTTCCACTAACTGAGTTTAGTTAAATGTACTTGTGATTTTGTGCTATTACATTATTAGCGAAACTCGAAAACTGAATTACTGAGTCAGTTAGTAAAATTTTCACCTATTCTGTCGCGTTCTTTTATCAAACTTTTCTATTTGTCAAGCTTCGAATTGATTTTAAGCACGTTTGAATTTAAAATAAATATACTAAAATGAAAAATGCACTAAAAATTATGTATATACGGTATTATAATATGAATATACCAATAGAATTAAGGAAAATCCCCATGGTGAAAAATATGGTACAAATAGTGATCTTCATATTCTTGAATTATAACTAATGAATGCGTTACGCAAGGTTTTTAGTTTAGAGTGAAGCTTTGTTTCTGAGATATGTTCTCTGCGACTAAGTTATAGCAAATAAAAGATAACTAACACAAGTAATAATCACATATAAGCATATTAGTACTCATGGTTAACAGATTATTTCTCTTCATGTTCTCACTTAAACATTTTTGGTAGTAAGAAAATAGTCAATTTATTTTTCGAATAGAATTTTTACAAATTTTTAGAAGAAAAATCTATTCATTCACTTGAAATATCACAAACTTCATATATGATATAATGCAATTTAAAATAAGTTCGATTTCATTTTTTTTATTTTACGTTCGAATATTTACTTTTTCATACATGAAATCATTAAATTTACAATGCGTAATTCTGAAATGTTTTACATTAAAAATGTTCTATTTTAGTTCTTTATTTTTGGGTGTAAATTTTCAATTTGAATAATTTTGACATGCAGTTTTGGACGCTTGAGAAATTGGAAATTAAGTTTCTGAAAGTAAAAATTTAAGAGAAAAAACGTTTTTACTTTGATCTCCTTCAAATATAAATTGATTAATGATTTTTCAAGACGAATCTGAATTTTTTCAAAATTAAAAAATTGACAGGGTTTGACGATAAAAAATCAACTGCTTCAACTTGAAAGTAATAGTAATTTATTAGTAGTTGAACAAATGTAAACGTCCGATAGGAACTTAATAAACTATCTTCAATTTTCAAATAATTTCAAATTAATAGATTCATAATTAAACGCTTTTATTCAATTTCAAATTCTATTGAAATATCGTTTGGGACGCAAATGCTCCATTTTTAACCCATTTAATTTCAAACATTTTAATCAAAAAACAGTGATTTTTAAAATATTTAGCAATATTTAGGTGTACATTTAAAATCAGCAACTATAAATCAAATATTCAGAACTAAGCAATTTGAAAAAAAGAAACTATTAAAATTTTCATAAAATCAGTGAAATCTTTGTGAAATATTTATCAACTTTTTTAACTCTTTTGAAACCTTTTAAATTTTTGAAATCTTACTGAAAACTTCAAATCTTTGTAAAATCTTTTGAATCATCATATTTTGAAATCATTGTGAAATTTTCTAAATCCTTATGCAATCGTTAAAATCTTTGGGAAATATTTAGAACTTCGGTAACTCTTTTGAATTCTTTGAAATCTTTCCAAAATCTTAAAAATCTTTGCAAAATCTTTGAAATCTTCTGAGACCGTTTGAAATATTTAAAATCTTTTGGATTTGTTGATATCCTTATGAAATATTAAAAAATATGTGCAATTTTTTGAAATCTATCAATATCATTCTTAATTCTTCAAAATCTTTGCGAAATCTTTAAAATCTTTTGAATCATTTTGAAATCTGTGAAACCTTTTTGAAAATTTTGAAATCTTGATGAAATCGTTGTAACTTTTGTAAAATATTTAAAAACTTTGCTGACTCTTTTGGAATCTTTCTGAAATATTTGAAATCTTTGCGAAATCCTTGAAATCTTCTGAAATATTGTCACAGAATATTGGCCACAGAAATAATGTTGGTCAAACCCCTTCCCCTTTCTAACTTCTTGTGGGTGGAGGTACACCTTTGTCTAGCCACAGAAATAATGTTGGTGGAACCCCTTTGCCTTTCCAACTTCTTGTGGGGGGAGGCACCCCGTTGTCTATCCACAGGAATAATGTTGGTCAAACCCCTTCCCCTTTCCAACTTCTTGTGGTGGGGGAGGCACCCATTTGTCTGGCCATAGAAATAACAAACCCCTTCCCCTTTCCAACTTTTTGTGGCGGGAAGGCACTCCTTTGTC
Organism: Melikaiella ostensackeni; assembly: GCA_032362435.1. NCBI lineage: Eukaryota > Metazoa > Arthropoda > Insecta > Hymenoptera > Cynipidae > Melikaiella > Melikaiella ostensackeni. The sequence goes on from JAUMHM010000088.1 coordinate 9,322,238, forward strand.
TAGCCACAGAAATAATGTTGGTGAAACCCCTTCCCCCTCCAACTCCTCGTGGGAGGCGGAGAGGCACCACTTTGTCTGTTCATAGAAATAATGTTGGTCAAACCCCTTCCCCTTCCGAACTTCTCGTGAGAGGCGGAAAGGCTCCCCTTCGTCTGGCCATAGAAATAGTGTTGGTCCAATCACTTCCCCTTTCTAACTTCTTGTGGCGGGAGGCACCACGTTGTCTATCCACAGGAATAAAGTTGGTCGAATTCCTTCCCCTTTTCAACTTCTTGTGGTGGGGAAAGCACCCCTTTGTCTGGCCATAGAAAAAATGTTGGTCAAACCCCTTCCCTTTACCAACTTCTCGTGGGAGGCGGAAAGGTTCCCCTTCGTCTGGCCATAGATATAATGTTGGTCCAGCCCCTTCCCCTTTCCAACTTCTTGTGGAGGGAGGCGCACCTTTGTCTAGCCACAGAAATAATGTTGGTGAAACCCGTTCCCCCTCCAACTCCTCGTGGGAGGCGGAAAGGCACCCCTTTGTCTGTTCATAGAAATGATGTTGGTCAAATCCCTTCCCCTTCCCAACTTCTCGTAGGAGGCGGAAAGGCTTCCCTTCGTCTGGCCATAGAAATAATGTTGGTCCAACTCCTTCCCCTTTCCAACTTCTTGTGGGGGAGGCACCCCGTTGTCTATCCACAGGAATAATATTGGCCAAACCCCTTCCCCTCACCAACTCCTTGTGGTGGGCGAGGCAACCCTTTGTCGGGCTATAGAAATAATGTTGGTCAAACCCCTTTCCCCTTTCCAACTTCTCATGGGAGGCGGAAAGGCAACCCTTCGTCTGGCCAAGGAAATAATGTTGGTCCAACTGCTTCCCCTTTCCAACTTCTTGTGGGGGGAGGCACCCCGTTATCTATCCACATGAATAATGTTGGTCAAACCCCTTCCCCTTTCCAACTTCTTGTGGTGGGGGAGGCACTCCTTTGTCTGGCCATAGAAATAATGTTGATTAAACCCCTTCCCCTTTCCAACTTCTTGTGGGGGGAGGTATCCCGTTGTCTAGCCACAGGAATAATGTTGGTCAAACCCCTGCCCCTTTCTAAAGTCTCGTGGGAAGACGTGAATAAAATTAGGTAAAATAATATATAACGGTAGTCAATGGTCACAGGAATACTTACGTTTTCGGTAGTGGCTAGCTATGAAATTTTCATCTTTATCATCAAATATTTCGAAAACTTCCACGCGAACAAAAAAATTGGATGTAACATAAAATATGTATTATGACTAGGTCTACAACTTTTGTGAAAATTATTTTCATTAATTTCCAATTAATCTCGAGATAAACGTGAAAAACCATTATTTTTATGAAGTTCTTATGGTTTTTTCAATATAAATTAAATTCGCGACAATTTCCTCTATGATTTTTGTAATAAGCGCGTCAAAGTACATGAGTATACGGAGTTTCAAGAAAATCGGAAGTAAGGGCTATTTGGAACTTTATCTGAGAAAACACTGTTCGATACGTTAACGGGAAGTTATTTATGGCAGATTTTAATTTCATTTTGTTAAGTAGTCTTATTATTAACAATGTTGTGATTAATCAATAAAATCAATTGATTTATACTATTGTCCCCTCGAAAACGTGCTGTCCGAAAAATATGGAAAATTATATTAATTTTTTGTGTTTTTGCAATGTTCTAAGAAATGAGATATTCTGATGGAGGTTTAAATTTGCTTTTTTTCTAAAAGAGGGAAATAAAATGTTGACAAATTTTTAGTGTCTGTCCTTTTATTGATTGCTGACGGATTGCTAACTATATGGGCCATTTCTAGAATCATTCTTTTACTGTAATATTCTGTTTTTTATAAAATGGTTGTGTCTTTAAAATCGAAACGATGGTCTTCTTCCCATGCGTGTTACATCATTGCTGTCCATTTATTTGAGGGTTTGAGAACGTCTTCTGTGTGTTCTGTTATACGTGTGTGTAACGGTCTTTTTGTAGTGCCTATGTATACTGCTTCACAGTCAATGCAAGGGCTGCTGTAAACAACATTTGACGTTTTTTTCTTTTGGAATTGGATCCTTTTTCTATTTGAAAATTGGTTTGAGATCATTGACATTACGGAAGGCTATTTTAATATTAAAGGGTCTGAGAAAGCTAGACATTTTTTCTGACAAACCTTGAACATATGGTAAAGATATGTGTGTGGGTGATGTCTGTGTTTTTTTGGTGCTGTTGTGTTCTGCTGGGCCTGGGCCAGGTATTGGATTGTGTGTGTTATCAATTCGTGTGTTCCTTATTGTTGGAGCGGCTGTGTACCTGTTTTTTTTATGTATGGCAATTAGTCTTTTTTATGGCAGTGTTGATAAACGTTAGAGGGTAATTGTTGTTTATTAATGGTGAGCATGGTCATGAGTCATGGTGAGCTGAAGTGATTCTTCTGCCCACGAAATTATTAATTACGTTGATTTTGTACTGTTGTGGGTGGTGTGAAAAATAATTGAGTCACTGTCCTGAGGCTGTTGGTTTTTGATACCAGTCGGTTTTTAATTGACCTCCTTCTCTTATGAGAAGAACATCGAGAAAGCTGATTTCGTTGTCAGATTCTTCTTCTATTGTAAATTGTAATCTGTGGTTGAAATTGTTAAAGACATTAAGAATCGGTTCTATTTGTTCAGCAGGAGCGGCAGGGATAATATCATCAACGTATCGAAAATTGAAGGGTAAATCATTTCGGAGAGAAGATAAACAGTTTCCTCCCAAATCATCCATAACAACGTCTGATAAAATTGGAGAAAGTGGTGAACCCATCGGGAAACCTAATTTTTGTTCGAAGATACGCCTTTGAAGTTGAAGGAAGAATTGCTTGTACAGGTTCTAAGTCCTTTCAGAAATTGTGTCATGCGCATTTTTTAAACGTTTTTTGTATTTGGGGCCATCTGGCTTTTACGCCAGCAATGCAAGACCGAAAAGCCAGAAATCAACATCCAATATTATAAACAGTTATACAGATTAAACTTTCATAAAATGTTTCGTCACAGTGTTATTGTAATTACCATCACATGTTCATGATTATAAGGTTATAGCAAATAAAAGATAACTAACACAACCATAAACTGCAAATAAGCTATTAGCACCAGAGGTAAATTATATTTTCCTGATAAAGAGTTTGACCTAATTAAAATTCGTTCTAGAATTATAGGTAATATTGCGCCTTGTTTTTTTCAAAGGTTATTAATGCGTGGCGTGGATTCTTAAAATAACAACAATAGTCCTGGCACACACTGAGAATTGCAGTGAAAAATTATAATTTTGAGATTTGATCAGGGAATTCAAGTAAATAAATATAAGTTAGGCAGTTATAGAATCGTGAAATCCCGTAAAGAATTATAATTTTGACTTTGGTACCGAGAATTTCGTAAAGAATCATAATTTTAACTTCACAGCAGGCCATTCCCACCAAGAATTAGAATGTTGCCTTTGCGGCAAAAAATTTTCTAAAAGCATCACAATTCCCAGATAAAACTAGGAATTTCCGTAAAGAATTATAATTTGACTTGGAACAGGGAGTTTTTGATGTGAAACGGGAATTTTTAAGAAGAATTTTAATTCTGATCATGAAGAAGGGAATTCAAAACAATTCCTCTTTCATGTCAGAATTCGTCACAATTTGAAATTTGCCACTTCAAAATTTTGGAAAAAGGTAGTTACTATATTTCTGAATAATGATAAAAAATTTTGTTAATGAATTTAATTCTGACTGGCAACCGGGAATTCCAGAAATGAATTTAGTTGTGACTTGATATAGGGATTTTTCTAAAATAATTATAATTTCAAGTTCAGACAGAGATGAAATGAAGAAAATATAACAGAAAATTCCCGATTTTTCGGGTAATTTTTGACATGAAGCGGAAAATTTCAGAAAATAATTTTAATTCTGATTCATAAAAAGCGAATTTACGAAAACAATCCCTGTTCTAAATCAGAATTTGTTTGAGTGAAAAAATTCCTTTTTTTTGCAAATGAAAAATTTGGAAGAGTTTGAAAGTTCTTTTTTCAAAATTTTAGAAAAAAAGTAGTTACTATATTCCTGAATTATAACAGAAAATGTTGGAAATCAATATATTTCTGACTTGGAACAGGGGATTTCCGTGAAGAATTATAATCTAGACTTCGGAATAGGGAATTTTCATAAAGGATTATTATTTGACTTCAGTTTTGCATATTTATTTCAGGATATCTCGAAACCTTGATGTACAGGATAAGTCTAGACAATGGATTCGTTTTTAGGACATCAAATCCATTCCAGGTCACCTAGTCCGGTCTTTGGGTGGAAATTTTGTCGGCCTGTGTTTTTTTAATTGAATTAGTAGAATTTTACTAGTTATTAATAAAATTCCACTAATTGAGATTTAGAGAGTATAGGGTACAGCGTATAGAGCGAAAATATGTATTGAATTCTGAGATTAAAAAAAATAGGGATTCTGGATTAATTTGAACACGTTTGAATATAAACTAAATATGTGGGCGTCCGCATGAAAAGGGGCCTTTTGGTCGATTCTAGTTTACGAGATATTTGCGTTTTTCTAAGTCAGAGTCAAAATTATTATTTTTGGGTTTGAATGGGGGAAGATACTATTATTATTATTGTTAGGATTGAGAACGAAAGAGCCCGTGGCGCTTAAGGAATCCCGTTGCGTCCCCTTGTAAGCCTATGCGTGACCCCAAAGCCCTCTCCATATGAAGAGGACCGCAGCCCTGCCTTTGGCCGGTATGTCTGACTCACTGATGTAGTTACTGCCTGTGAGTGATGGACGCTTTCTCTTGATTGCGGGGCAGTAACAAAGGATAAGAATAGATGTCTCATCACTTTTCCGCACAGGCGACAGAGAAGTCTGTCTGCGAGCCCTATCATGAGTCTATGATAGCCGAGGTTTCCATGCCCTACAAACACTTCGGTTAGGACCTTGACTTCATTCCTACCGAGCTTGCGTATTTCTGCAGCTCGTTTAAAGTTTAGATTTATACCCATGAGTGTTTCAGCCTGCCCGCAGCCAGTGGCATTATTACACTCCTTCTGATGTTCTTCGGTCAGTCAACTGTTGATTTCTTCAGCGACCAGCCTACTGGAAATGCAAACGACTGATTCGGGACCAGTGAAGTTTTTTCTTACTGCTAGTTTTGCTACCCTGTCCGAAATCTTATTACCTTTGATGCCACTGTGTCCAGAGATCCGAAGCAGAGTCACTCGGTTTTTTGTTGCTAGATTGTTCAGTGCCTCAAAATATCGCCATTCTAGTAGCGACGTAGTCGTTGTTCCATTCAGAGCAATTATAGCCGCCCTGCTGTCTAAGCAAATGCGAATATTTCTTCTATTACCATTCTCATGTGCCTTATAGGCACACTGGAGTCCATGATCTCAGTTTGTAGGACTGTGGCCTAGGACTCCTTAGGAATTGAGGAGCCCATTCCACTCCACCTGCGATAGACAGCGGCTCCTGCTCTCTCCTTGTTCTTAGAGCAATCTGTGAGCCAGTTGTCCCCATCACTAGGCAGGTATGTCTCGCCTTTAGCCCATTCCTCTCTCGTGGAAAGGCTCACTCGATACTTCTTGTTAAAGACATAGCGAATAGGCGTCTTGTATCTGACCATGCTCAGAGTCGGCCTACTCGCAATATCGGTTGAAATCCACAGTTCTGTCGAGATCTTTCCGCCGTTTCCCATGTTTATTCTACAGACTGCCTTCGCAGCCATGATCTTGATCGTAAAATGGAGGGGCTTTAACCCTGTTAGTGTCCTCAATGCCACTGTGGGTGTCGACTTTGAGGCACGCGTAACGCCTCTTGGAATCATTCCTTTGATTGTTTCCAGTCGAGATTTTACAGTCGACAGTTTTACCCTGCACTACCAGACCACCGCCGCATAAGTAAGCCTGGGTCGCAGGATCGCTGTGTAGATCCACATCAGTCTCTCCGGGTTCAAGCCCCAGTTTTTTCCTATGGCTCCCCTACAAAGCCAAACGGTCATTGTGAGCTTTTTGCACTCATTCACCAGGTGCTCATTCCATAATAGTTTTTCATCCAGGATGACTCATAGGTACTTAGCTCGTTTAGTGATTCTCAGTTATTGGCCTCCCAGTTTCAGTGCACTCGTGGTCCCACACTCGCACCGTTTGGTAAATACAACCACGTTCGGCTTACTCGGATTGACCGATAAACCGGTCTTCTTACACCAGGTATTCACTATCTCCAGTGATTGTTGCATTACCCCGAAGAGCGCGTACAGATGCTGGCCTCGCATGATGACCAGTATGTCGTTCGCGTAGCCTATAACGTGGTAGCCTTGTCTCGCGAGTAGATGAAGCAGTTCATCTACTACTAAACACCACAGTAGGAGCGATAAAACGCCTTTCTGCGGGCATACCGAGTCAACAGTTCCACATGAAGTGATATCACCCTTAGTCGTTGTTAGGTTTCTATTACGCAACATGTGGCAGGTCCATTCTACGAGTGCGGTTGGTACACCATGTGCAATCATTTCCGCCCTGATCACCTCTCTAGAGGTGTAGTTCGATCCTTCGATGTCCATAAAGGTTTCAATCGCGAAGCCTTTCTGCTTCAGTTTACCTCTGATTAGATTTACTGCTCTGCTTAGGGAAGATCATACTAAAACCCATTCTGAATCTATAAGCACTATACTTATGACCCAATAGCAACTGAAAGTAGGTATGTTTCATGTTCGAAGAAAAAGTGAAACTCGTGCACTTATGGCATTTGGCAACTTTAGATGCGTTTTTCTGGAAAACCGGTTTTTTGTAGTTTCAACTTAAAAAATGCCCCGGCGACTCGTTTTTCAACCGTCCGTAAGGGGCCTTTTCATGCGGACACTCATATGAGATATTGATATCAATAGTGGGCCTTCTTTCAAACAATAATGCATAATGACTCTGTATACTCCATGATTTAAGAATTAATGCGTAAAAATTAGTTGACTGTCAGAATTATAACCAGAGAATTATAAACATTATTTCCGTGTGTATGCATATCATTGTCTAAAGGTACGTTTTTTGTACAAGGTGAGGATATGAATTCTACAATTGTGTCACCAAATATCAGATAAAACACTCAAAAAGCCAGTTTTATTGGTGACCAATCTAATGAATCCGGTTTTTGAAGATTATTTGATGCTAAGTCATTCTGGCTCACCCTTAGAGTTGTTATATTTAATTTTTTATGGTCATTAGTGGTCCATTTAGAAAATGTACTATAATACCGACAAAAATGAATACGGAAGAAATTACTAGATGGCGCTATGTTTGAGCCCTATTCTTCTTTATCGACTTAGGGGACGTCCATAAACTACGTTACCAATGGGAGTTGTGTCAAAAACTACGGTATTAACATGGCGGGGGGGGGAGAGTAGTAGAAGTAACGTTACGAACTTAGATAACGTTTGGTATGTTTTTTGATAATAAATTCCAACAAAATTTGCAAATTTTGCGAAAGATGGTCCTGCAACGGTACAGTTCGATAATAGCTTGAGCATTTTAAAAATCACTTTGATACTTCAGTTGTCACAGGTTTTCTTTTTCGCTTGAATGCGAACTGAGTTTATGGAACCAATTAAGAGATTCCGACTATTTTTGTTGAAAAGTTAACTTTTTGGGTCGAAAATTTGATTTTTTTTCGAAAACTCGTCTTTTCCATTGAAAGTTAATTTATTTAAGTGAAAATGTAACTATCCCATTTTTAGTTGAGAGTTGATATTTTTAATTGAAAATTGATCGTGTCTAGTTGAAAATTCATCTTCTAGGTTGAATCCAACTATTTTTTCATTGCAAATCTTGTTTGGTTGACACATCAATAATTAAATGTTTCGTTGAGGCTTCATATTTTCGTGGTTGAAAAAACGTCAACTTGGTTCCAAGTTGAACTACTTTGTAAAAAACATTTTATTTAGATAAAGATTCGTCATTTTAGTTGAAAATTCAACTATTTGATTGTAGATTATTCGTCTTTTTGGCTCGAAAATTTAACAATTTTGTAGAAAATTAAACTACTTGTCTGGAAATTGACTCTTTTGTTGGAAATTCAAGTACTTGGTTGAAAATTTAATAATTTGGTGAAAAATAAAACTATTTATTTAAAAATTGAACTATTTGGTAGAGAATGAACTTTTTTGTTGAGAAATCATGTTTTTGGATGGAAAATTCAACTGTTTTGTAGATAATTAATCTTTTTCACTTGAAAATTTAACAGTTTTGTTGAAAATTCATGTATTTTATTGAAAATTAATCTTGTTTGTAGAAAGTTCATATTTTTGGCTCAAAATTTAACTATTTGGTTAAAAATTGAACCATTTGGTTGAAACTTAAACAATTCGATTGAAAATTAAACTGTTTATTAAAAAATTTAACTATTTGGTAGAAAATCAACTTTTTTTTTAATCATATTTTTCGGTTGAAAATTCAACTGTTTTGTAGATAATTCGTCTTTTTGGCTTCAAAATTGAACAATTTTGTTGAAAACTCATTGTCTGTTTGGTTAGAAAATAATTTTTCTTGTGAAAATTCAACTATTCTATTTTTGGTTGGAAATTTATCATTTATAACTTAAAAATTCAATTATTTGGTACAAAATTCATGTATTTTCATGAAAATTCGTCTTGTTCGGTAGAAAACTATTCTTGTTTGTTAAAAATTCAACTTTTTGGTTGAGGATTCCTTTATTTAGTTAAAATTCTCCTTTTCCGTTTCAAAAGTTTACTGTTTTATAAAATATTCGACTTTTCAGCTTGAAAAATCAACTCTTTTGGGGTGAATTCTTTCTTTCCATTAGAAAATTAATCTTCTTTGATGAGAATTCATTTCATGTTTTTTATTTCATAATTATAATATTTGGTTGAGAATTCATGTATTTATTGAAAATCCATCTTTTGGTAGAAGACTAATCTACTTAGTTGAAAATTCATCTTTGAAGGTTAAAAATCCAGCTATTTGGTTAAAAATTGAACTATTTTGTGGAAAAATTTATTATTTTGTTGGATATTCAACTATTTTGTTAGAGTTATCTTTTTTGGTGGGAAATTAAATTTTTTTGTTGAAAATTTGACCTTTTGGTTGAAAATGCATCTTCTATGGGAGAAGTCATCTTTCATGGTTGCAAGTACATCTTTCAGGGTTGAAAATCAAATTTTCTGTTGAAAGTTCAACTTTATCAAAAAAAGTTTTGTCTTTTTGGCTCGAAAATATTACTATTCAGTTAAAAGTTTAATTGTTTTGTTGAAAATTTGTCTCTTAAGCTTGAAGGTTTAATTATTTGCTTGTTAATGCAACTGTTTGGTTAAAAATGATATATTTTTTTTGGTTGAACATTTTTTCTTTTTGGGTTAAAAGTTTATCTTTTTGGGTTGAAAGTTTATCTTTTCTGGTATTTTTGATTGTGATGTCTGATGTTCTAATAGTTTTAATTATCCTGGATCCATTACCGATGGCATATTGTTACTCAACTCAGTAGAAACGCAATAAAACGCAGAATACATGATTAATACTTCCGAGGCACTTATCGGAAAAATGTTAGGTGAGTCAAAAAGTGTAAATTACGCAGAATATGAATCTACGAGTTGCAACTTTTCCCAGCTTAATTGTCCCTTTATATTGATTAATCACCATTGATGTCGTTACCTACCTTAAAATTAAAAATACATTTAAAATTATATTTGTGATATTATATTTACCAATTTAATTGAGGAAAATCGCCAAGGGGACAAAATGGTACAAATATTGATCTCCATGATTTCTAAACTGCCTTTTCGAGAATTTTGTCAATAGTGGAACTAATGAATGTTTTGCAATATGTTTTACTAGAACATGAATATGTAATAGCAAACTAAAGATAACTAACAACTAAGCATATTCCTACGAAAACCAGACAAATTCTGATTTTCAGATAAGAGTTTTATGAAATTGAAATTCGTTTATTTAATGAGATAAAGATTAGTTATCTGACATTATCAAATTGTGTCACGAACGTATAAAAGAAGTAACATCTTATAATAGCACGACCTACTTTGTATGTACATTCCACATCAATATTGTGGGGTAAAAATCAAAGTTAGCAAGGACATCAGAAATTTTCGTAGGTTGATCTGCAAATGGCGTGAGCTACCTTCCGATCAATCAGTAGATCTCGGTATAGCTTTACAGCAGTATGCTAATAATCTATGCTAAGCACCTGTACTTTAAGTTCAGGGTTGTAAAAGTAAGAAGATTAAATCACTCTTTAACCAGTAACCATCTCACAGAAAAAACAAAGGGTAAAAAGTGATTCAGGTAAAAATGCTGGGGGTAATCTTGACATGCAAAAAAATGAAGATCGACAAGGGTATAAAATGGGAGGGTAGGTAAGCATTTGTAAAATACACTATTTTGATGGTTACAAATTATTTTAACATCGTTTCAATTTCGATTGAAATTTAATAACGCGAATTATTATTTAGTAATGAAAAAAAAATTCCAAAATGATTGAAGAATAATAGTTTTTCGAAGGTTCCGTCGTTCTTAAAAGTAATCCTGTTAGTCCAGGTGTTGAAAATACATCTTCCTCGGGGAAGTTGGGCTGTGCACTGGAATTTGAGATACCCGCATGGTTTTCTGAATTAAGAAGAAAATATTTCAATTTCAACGACAGAGAATTCTAATAAAGCGCCACTTTACGTCAATTTGAGTTACAAAATTTATAGAAATTCGCAAGCAGAAGCCCATCTATCAATTATTTCAACACGCCTATGAATCTAGTGATTTCTTTGGCAAAATGAGTTTTAGGGAAAATGAGGTTTCGGACAAGTGAATACATACCAAATGGAAGATCGCCAATTTTTTATTTAACCCTTATCGATCTTCATTTCTTTGCATGCCGAGATCACCCCCAGCATTTTTACCTGAATCACTTTTTACCTTTCGTTTTTTCTATGCTGTTTATTACAGGCTAGCAAAATTGGATATGCGCTAGAGCGCAAGGAAAACGTTGCACTGCCCATTAATATTATACAAATATAAAGCAATGTTACTTTGATTCCAAATTTAAATTTCACATTTCAATCACTTCGAAAAAAAATTATTTGAGAGGCATTGAGTTTAAAATTTTCAATTTAGAATATTATCAAATTTGATTAGATTTATTTTTAATGCCTAGTTCTTGCATCGTTTCATTTTTAAGGCAAATGTTGCGTTTACAGTATAATGTAGTTGTTTTCCGATTTGAGAACCTACATTTGAAAAAAATTCAGTTCTCAATGCTTTTTCGGAATTTTTCAATATTTAGTGAAATGCTAAATTTCAAATATTCATCAATATTAAATTAGTAATTTTGAATGTTGCACTTCAATATTTTTAGTTTTGATATTGTGCCTCAAATTTAAAACGTTATTTCGGTTTTGTAGATTCGAAACTGAACTTTTCAATTTTGAAGATATCTATTTGAAAAATGATCACCCTTAAAAACAATCAGAACATTATTTTAAAATATAATAAAAATATATGGCACATCGATTAGTGATTATCTAGGGGAAAAATGGCAAGAAAAAATGAATTAACTTCAATATATTGCAAAACTCTCATTTCACTACGGACATGGTTGTTTTTGATTGTGAATGAATAATAGTTTTGGGAGGGTATAAATGATGAAGTTATTGTTGATACACATTCGTTAAAGTGCTTTTTGTAAAGAATTAAACTTTTTATTTGTCATTAATTTTACATTTTCACATCTTATTTCCACACTTTCAAAAGTAACGCTTTTCATGACGTTAACTGAATAGGAAACTTCAAGGACTATGAGGCATGATATTTCATTTACCGATTTTGTTTAGATTTTCAGGGTATCATATTTACGGGCTCATTGAAAGTTTGAGAAGGCGGAATGACAAAGTCTACCAATATTGTACCAATGTGAATTAATAACTAAAATTTTAGACATTTCAGGTTTAAATTAATTATTTAAGTAAGCATCGGTTTTAATTATTATTTTTTGACTATGAAATATAATTATTTTCGACCGATACAATTTCGAAAGATTTAAAAATAAAAGACAAACCATTTTCAACGTTCCGATATTAAATTATTTTATTCTGCATGCTGTTAATTCAGAGCTGTTTAATTCTAAACGATTTTAGTTCGATATAATTTGATTTTGAAAGCTTCAAACTGAAAGCTGTTCAACAAGTAGGCTTTTGAGTTTTCAGTTTTGAAAGATTTTAAAAGGGGAAAGTCATAAAATTTCCATAATATTTAAAATCATTCTGACTTTTTTATATAATAAACTAAAAATGTTGAAGACTTCACTACGCCTTCAAATTAAAAAATTGTAATTATCATACATTCTAGCATTTTAATTATTTCTACTGAAACTTACATTGAAAGTTAAAAAGGTTGAAGGCTTCTTCTTTATCCAAGTATTTTGAGTAACAAAAAATTAAAAAATTCCTTAGGTGAAAAAGAAAATTAAACGACTTGTTTGAAATTGACCGTCTACCTGAGCTCCACCGGGATTATATTGAGTGTGAAAATAGAATGGCAATTCAACGTGAAGTTTCTTGTGGAACCTGGAAAATCCCCTACAGAAACGTATAATTTGTTAGAAGAAGTTTATGAGGATGAGTGAGTAAAATAATTCCAACAAATAGATGCCTGAGTATTTGAACAATTGTTGACTTAGTAAACATCGATAAAGGAAGTGTTAAACAAATTTCGAATAAAAATTTACGCGCATAAGAAAAAAAAGACCTGAAATGTGAAAGGACGGCTTAAATTGAAGGGGATAACATCTCCGTTGAAAAATTTGGTAAATACAAATATATTAGAGCATCAATCCGCTTGATAGCCACATCTCGTATAAGTTGCGAACGGAACGTATTAGCTGCGCACGCTTGTAGATTATTATTATTAATATTGAAAAAATGTATTCTTATATATTTATTAAAAATTTTTAATATTAAAAGATAGATATAAAATATGTAGTACTTTTACTGTAGGATACAGTATTTCTTTTATTTTGAAAAGCCTTATTTCTTTCGAGATGAAAGCGAAATCCTATAAACCGGTACCAACCCAATTTGATTACCAATATGAGATGGAATGTTTTAATGTTTTCGTAGATACCGAATATTGCTTTTCGCCCCTAACACTTTTATCATCGTTCAATTAATTATAGGCGAAATTTCCATCATGTTTGAGAAAGAGATTCTAATCTGAAATTACCAATTGGTAAATGTACATTTAATGTATTTGCCAAACTGATCGAACATGGCACATGCAATTTGAGTTTATAATGGACGAGAACACGATATACCAAACAAACACCTCGCTTCCCCCGAACAAAAACGATATTTCTTCTCTTATAACCCTTTATACACACCCATATTTGCCTTGTATATTTCTCCAAAATTAGGATCGATTGAAAAAAGTCACGTGGTCTTTGTTATTCACAAATGATCCCTATTCGCGTAATTATCAGCTTCAAAATAGAGACAAACTATGTATTCGGTATTTATATTATCTAACGTATTGAAAAACTCATAATTTCAGAAGCAGGTTAAGTAATATTAATGTTGAATTATTTGTTGCTAGAAAATTATGATATCCTTTGGCATTAATTATTTGATGAGTAATATTACCGAGCGGATATTCAATTACCTTTTTTGAATTAAAATTACCCATAGGAGCTGTAATAGTAATTGGTGAATGAATTTCTGAAATAATTGGAATTATATGTGTTATAATTATAATTTATATAGTAGCTAACCAGTTCAGAGAGAGAAATAATTATAACTGAATCAATGTCTTTTAATTTTTTTATCTTCAGTCGAACGAGGTTGTCTGCCTATAAGCGATCTCGCGTGCTGAACGACGCCTTTTCGTTCTCAGTCTCAAAAAGGAATCACGCGGCATTTATATCCGGTTGATAATTATGAGCTGCCTCGAGAAATTCTCAACTACGAAAAGTATCGCGTTCCCAAGCACGTCACGATACAGTTGTTATCGACATGAACTTCGAACTGAACGTCGACCCTCTACAGTTGAAAATAATCCGCATTGGAACTGCATAGCTCTCCCCATTGCCGTCTGCTTTAAAACTTCTCATTTTCTGGGTTGATTTGGAAATAATCTATACGGATTATTCCATTTTCCAGAAAAATAGTAATAATCCAAACCAATAACACAGTTCCAAAAAATTAGCTAGCTTCAGGCAACGAGGGTATCATTTCTTTTACCTGAATGTATGTAAAACCTTCTGGCAACCTGATTTCATGATGAGTACCAGGTTATCATTTTAATCAGTTGTGAAATTGAAAGAAGCTGCAAAAATTATTACAAGATTTATGCGCACGAAACACGGGAAATGAAGGAAATAGATCATGGTGCCAAGATCAAATTTTCTGGGTTGATTTAGAAATAATCCATACGGATTATTTCATTTTTCAAAAAAAGTAATAATTCAAACCAATAACACAGTTCCAAAGAATTAGCCAGCTTCAGGCAACGAGGGTATCATTTCTTCTACCTGAATGTATGTAAAACCTTTTGGCATCCTCATTTTATGATAAGTATCAGGTTAACATTTTAATTAGTTGTATAATTGAAAAAAGCTGAACAAATTATTCAAAGACATATGCACAAAAAACATGGGAAATGAAGGAAATAGATCATGGTGCCAAGATCTAATTTTCTGGGTTGATTTAGAAATAATCTATACATATTACTCCGTTTTTCAGAAAAAAAGTTAATAATCCAAACCAATCACACATTTGTGAAAAACTGCTAACACTCTCAAATTTGTAAACTATATTTGAGTAAAAGAGATATCTTTTGGTAAATTAAGTTAACCATTAACACCTCAAGTAGAAGAAATCTTAAGTATTCAAGGGCAGCCCTGCAGATTCAAACACATTCTGGCTTGATGTCTTTCTTTCAAAATTTCTTGAAGATCGAAATGAAATCTAGTTTCCTATGAAAATTTTTTGTGTACTAAAAAAGGAACATCCAAAAAGTTGACAAATCAAAATTAGACTTTAGGACTATCCGCTTTTTCGGCTCATTAGAGTAAAATGTACAATGAATGTAACAAAAAATAAAAAAACGGAAGAATAAGGAAGGAGTCACTCTAAACCAACCTCACACTCTTCTTTTCCGTGTTTTTTATACTTCTGGGGACTAACATGTTTCGAAGCCAATTTAGACTTCCTCAACAGGGGTAATTAATAGAATAACTACAGTTATTAATAATCGAACATATATCAATTAAATTCAAATATTACCTTAAAGTATAAATTAAACATTTTATATTATCAAATATCGTTTGGTCAATCTTTCCATTTTCTTACTACAATCAAAAAACTTCAAGATCAATGTGAAAATTCACTTTCTTATGATAGATTTGTCTTTAATGAGCCGGAAAAGCGGGTATTCTCAAAGTCTAATTTCGATTTGTCAACTTTATGGCTGTTCCTTTTTCAATATACAAAAATTTTCATAAGAAAGTAGATTTCATTTCGATTTTAAAGAAATTTTGAAAGAGAGACATTAAGCAAGGATTTGTTCCAATCTGCATGGTTTCCTATGAATACTTAAGATTTCCCACTGTTTTGTAGAAAATTCGTCCTTTTGGATTGAAAATTTATCTTTCATGGTGGAGAATCATCTTTCCCGGTTGAAAGTGAACTCTTTTGTTGAAAATTAAACTGTCTTTGGAAGAATTCGCCTTTTTGCATTGAAAAATTATCTCTTTTGGTATAGAAAATGAATCTTTTTTGGTTAAAGATTCAACCATGTTGTTGAAAATGCAATATATTTTGACTTAAAATCTCAGGAATTTAAAGCGTTTCATATTGAATTCAATATGATATCTATCTAGATTAATTTTATTTAACAGATTTTATTCCCCTATTTTCGTGAAAAATCACCCTATTTCCCCTGTTTTAAGAGTATTTTGGTCTCACGAAAAAAGAAAAAAAACGCAGAACGTACGTGAAATCCGTGTTTATCCAACTCATCCAACGGTTTCATTTCGATCTTTGAGAAATTTTAGAAGAGAGACATTAAGCAAGAACTTGTTCCGATATGCAGGGTAACCTATGAATACTTAAGATTTCTTTTAATTGATGTGTTAATGTTCAACTCAATTTATTAAAAGATATCTATTTTACTCAAATATAGTTTACAAATTTGAGGAAATTAGCCATTTTTCAGGAATGTGTTAGTGGTTTGGACTATTATCTTTTTCTTTTTTGAAAAATGGAATAATCTGAATAGATTGGTTCTAAATAAACACACAAAATTCGATCTTGGCACTATGATCTCTTTCCTTCTTTTCCCATGTTTTGTGTACATAAGTTTTGCAATAATTTTTCAGCTTCTTTCAATTTTACAACTAATTAAACTGCTAACCTAGTACTTATCAAAAAATAAGGTTGCCAAAAGGTTTTACATACATTGAGGTAAAAGAAATGATACCCTCGTTGCCTACAGAAAATGGTATTGTAAGGAAGATGCCATATGGACAATATGTGCATTCTGTTATTATGTACCATTGAATACTTTATTTTCATTTTTGCTGATATTATGATTTTGACAGATGTTTTTCATTTCAAATATATTCAATATATTTTTCAGTCTACTATTCACTTGTTTTTTCTAAATATACTGTTAATAGGATTAAAATATCATCATAGTATTTATTATAAATATAATAAGGTTTCCAGAAGGATGTACGAGTATGTATGTATAATAATTGAATACAATTAAAATTGAATTTCATAATTGAATGTAAACATATTGTAGTATCTTGTTATTGCCTCTTTGGACTAAATTCTGAATCTTGATATTTGGGGCTAAGACTTTCTGTATAGTTTCCCAAAATCTATTAGCATTCTTCGAAGAGATGACTTTTACGAGGATTTGGGACTGGTTATTCTCCCAAAAAATGTTAAAATGATTTCAAAGAATTTTCCTCATAACTTAAAAAATGTTCGCAAAATATTGGATCACAGTTTCTTGGATTTCATACGCAGGAAGTTATATATAAAAAAAAATCAGCCCGCATCGCGGGCACATTGTTATCGCGCGCTTCGCGCGCAGCTCTCAAGTTTGAGCGCGCCTAGGGCGCGCGATTCGGTCGTTGCGCTTCGCGCTCGGTGTTATATGTTTTTTATATACAAATCACTAAATTTGTTTTTAATTTCAAATAAAAAAGGGAATTTATGTTCTTAAGGCTCTATCGACCTTAAGGAATACATTCTCATCATAATATTCGCGTACGAGTATCTGCGCTTGCCGTATAATATATACAAATAAATAGTTAAAAAGACAATTGAAAAATTATCTTTATGATTTACGATTCGTCGTATAGAGAAATGTCTAACGTCAATTTTATTTGACTTTTTAAAAGCATAAATTCTACTCTTCTGATTTTTTTGCTTATCTTGCGTCGCTTGGCTCAAAAATTAAAATTAAAATATTCCAATATCATTTTCCATAATTAAAAAGCAAACTATGCCTCCTACCAACAAATGTTTAGTGGAAAGCTTATGGGCCTTCGTAAAAACAACAGTTTTGATATCACAACTTTTTTTCGTATCTCGCGTTATTTGGCTCAAAATTTGAATTTTCGATTTTTTTCGAAAATTGAAAAATTTGTTATGACAATCTTGTAGGGCTTTCAAAAAGCAACA
>JAUMHM010000088.1:9343780-9363488 GCA_032362435.1 Melikaiella ostensackeni
GCAAGTGGAAACAGAAGTATCTAATTCTATCAATAAGTTCAACAATCTTGAGTGAAGTGATGAGTTCAACCAACTAGATAGTAGGGACAACTACCCTGAAAGCCAATCTTGAGAAAATGGTTTCACAAAGTGAATATAATTGAATGATATTATTCGTAAACTGACATGATTGACACAAAGTGCATATTGCGTTTATCGTACACATTTGGTGTATGTAGCATGTTTTGCCGTCCAAACAAGAATCGACGTATCTGCACTTCGAATGATTTTGAGATAGAGTGAAAATTCGTGTCTGTGTGCAGATACGATCTTTTCTTTTTAGGTGAACATTTGATCTCATTCAAGCACGAATTAAATGAAAAATATAGGATAATAGTGCAAAAATGAGGTTTTATACAAAAAATATTATTTAAATTTCGTTTTCGGTAATTTAAAGGAATATGAACAAATATTTTTGGTTATGTGACTCAGCTACTTTTTTAAGTTACTCGATTTTTTACACTTCATTTTCATCTCAAACAATCTAAATACAAAAATTGATGGAATAAGGAACATTTTGGTACCTGTCATGCAGAAACGATAATAATGCAGATACGTCGATTCTTGTTTGGACGGCAGTGTTTGTGTATAGCGTATGTAATAGCACACAAAAAAGATCGAACATACAAGATGTAAAGTAAAATCTATGCAAAAGCGTATCTATGATTTCGAATGATGCTCATTTGAGAGGCATAAGTTAAAATTAAGAAGACCCCTCGTTTCAATGGAATGCCATACTTTGTAGCGGCCAACAAAATAATAAATAAATAATAAAATTGTTGTCAAGGGTTTAAAGCTTATTTTGATGATAAGAAGTGATCATCCCATTGCTTAACTTTAGATTTCTTGAATGAAGGAACCTTAGCTTTTCTTTGAGGGCAGAATAAAATCTTAAAATGTTTTTTATTTAAAAATTTAAAATTTTTTGAAAATTTGCAATTCGAAAAATTGTTCATCCCTCAAGGCTCCATTTCAAATTAAGTTGAATCTTTTAGTCTCACTTAGTACATATAAAAATTGAAAAACTGATACTGTTTTTACTGCTTAGCAAATTTGTTTGAAATCAAACATTCCTGATTTTGTAATATCCGAGAATTACTGAACGTTTAAAATTCAATAATTTTCAAATTATCAGTTGTATTGTTTGAATTTAGGTTGAACAGTGTCAACTACTACCATTTGAAATTTTCTGACTTTAGATTACAAACAATTTGATTTACGTATTATTTCAGACGTCTAAGAGTTTTTAATAATTTTATCTGAAGAATGTTTCAGACTTGAACATTTCTATCTTTGACAAATTTTCGGAACGTCTGATTTAAAAATTCTCCAATAATTTTATCCATCTTTCTCAAATCGTTAAGAAGGACTAGGAAAATATTTTACAGATCAGTAGAAAAAATATTTTTATTGAAAATCCACTTTTATCGTACAAAAGTTTTTTCACCTTCAGAAAAAGTTATTATTAGTTGAATGAATATAGCTACATCGAAAAGATTCCATTAACGCCAAACAATATTTTGTTGCTTCTAGGATAACAAAGTTCGTTAGGCTGGGGCAATTAATTTTTTTCACAACAACAAACCAGAAACTTTCAAACAGTCATAAAAATAATAAGAAAGAGCGCTTTCAAAGAATTTTGAATTGCAAAATTTTTAACGATTCAATAAACAATTATTTGAGAACGTTCACTTTTCAGGATTTCATAGCCCCGGACAGAAGCCCTTATGATTTTGGTCGGGTGAAAATCCGTCGTGTGATAAAGAGGCAGTGAGAGGAAATGAGGGTCAGTGAGGGAAAATGAGGGTCAGTGAGGGTGGGGAGGAAAACGATGAGAGAGGGAAATGAGAAGAGGGGGGTAATGAGGGTGAGGAGTGGAAGTAAAGTTATGGATGGTGAATTGAGGGGCTATGAAGGGGAAATGAGGGAAGTAAGGGAACTGAGGGGTGGGTGACTTAGGGGGAATGAGGGTAAGTGAGGGGCGGGGTAACGAGGAGCAGTGAGAGGTGGGGTAACGAGGGGTTGTGAGAGGGGAAGAGATTGAGGAGGGATGGTAGAAAATAGGGAATAGGATATGATAGAAAATAAGATTACAGAGTGGTGGGTGGCAGAGGGGGGATTGGAGCGGCTTCAGTAACGACTTAATAGGCTAAGGAACTCTGTTTTGTAGAAATGGCTTCAATTTGCAAACGTTCATTTTTTAGGGTTTCTTAGCCCCGGGCAGAGACCCTTGTGGTTTTGCTTGGGTGTCTGTTCGTCGTGTAATAAAGGGGCAGTGAGGGGAAATGAGGAGCAGTGAGAGTGAGAATAGAAATGATGAGGAATCGAAATGAGGGAAGGGGTTGATGAGGGTGTGTAGGGAAAGTGAAGTAAGGGGTGGGGAATTGAGGGGGCGTAGAGGGGAAATGAGGGAAGTGATGGGAGGGTAAGAGAGGGATGATGAGGGTAAGTAAAGGTTGGGGAAACGAGTGGAAGTGAGTGGTGAGGAGGGAAAAGGAGAAAGAGTAGAGAATAGGGAATAGGAAAGGATAGAAAATGAGATAGGAGAGGTGGATGAGAGGGATAGAGGGGATATTTGAACGACTTTATTAACGACTTGATGGACTACGAAACTGTTATTTGTAGACTCATTAAATTCAAATGGCTTCAATTTGAAAACGTTCATGTTTTAGGGTTTCGGGAAATGAGGGGAGCGGTAATTGAGGGGTGGGGGTAGTGAAGTAAAGGAGGATTAAGGAGGTGTGTAGGGGAAATTAGGGAAGTTAGGGAAGTGGAGGGAGGGTAAGTTAGGGTGGAATGAGGGTAAGTGAGGGGGTGGGGAAACGAGTGGAAGTGAGTGGAGAGGTGGGGAAATGAAGGAGGGCACGGAATAGCAAATAGGATAGGATGGGAAATGAAATTATAGAGAGGTGGGTGGGGGAGTGGATGGGAGATTTGAGCGACCTTAGGTAACGACTTTATAGGCTACGAAACCCTTTTTTGTAGGCTAATTGAATTTGAATGGCTTCAATTTGAAAACATTCATATTCTAGGGCTTCGTAGCCCCGGGTAGAGACCCTTGTGGTTTCGGTCGGATGTCCGTCCCTCATATAATAAAGGGGTAATGAGGGAAAATGCGGGGCAGTGACAGGGGGAGGGAAACAATGAGAGAGGGAATGAGAAGAGGGGGTAATGAGGGTGAGGCAGATAAGTGAAGTGAGGAGTGGGGAATTAGAGGGTGTGTAGGGGAAATGAGAGAAATTAGGAAAGTAAGGGGTGAATGAGGGTGAGTGAGGGATAGGGAAACGAGTGGAAGTGAGAGGTGGAAAGGAGGAAGGAGGAAGGGTAGGAAATTGGAAATAGAATATGATAGAAAATGAGATTATAGAGAGGTGGGAGGAGAGAGTGAATGGGAGATTTGAGCGACTTTAGTAACGGCTTAATAGGCTACGAAACCCTTTTTTGGAGACTCGTTTAATTTGAACGGCTTCAATTTGAAAACGGTTATTTTCTAGCGTTTCGTAGCCCCGGGCAGAGACCCTTGTAGTTTCGGTCGGATGTCCGTCCGTCGTATAATAAAGGATTTGTAAGGGGAAACGAGGGGCAATGAGAGTGTGGACGGAAATGATCAGAGAAGGAAACGAGGGGAAGTGTTAATGAGGGTGTGGAGGGGAAGTGAAGTAAGGAGTTGGGATTTGAGGGGTTATGAAGGGAAATGAGGAAAGTGATTGAAGTGATGGGGGTAAGTGAGGGGGGGGGTAACGAGTGGAAGTGAGTTGAGAGGATGGGAAAGGAGAGAGGGTAGGGAATAGGGAATAGGATAGGATAGAAAATGAGATAAGAGTGGCGGGTGAGAGGGGTAAAGGGGAGATTCGAACGACTTTATTAATGTCTTGATAGACTAC
This sequence comes from Melikaiella ostensackeni, assembly GCA_032362435.1. Classification (NCBI taxonomy): domain Eukaryota; kingdom Metazoa; phylum Arthropoda; class Insecta; order Hymenoptera; family Cynipidae; genus Melikaiella; species Melikaiella ostensackeni. Next base: position 9,347,704 of record JAUMHM010000088.1, read on the forward strand.
GAAGCCCTTTTTTGTAGACGCATTCAATTTGAATGGCTTCAATTTGAAAACTTTCATTTTTTGACAGGTTTTATCTGAAATTTTTGCATCTTGAACGTTTTCAGTTTTGAAATCATGATCCTTTGGCCTTATAAGCTTATATTTTAAGTCATGTAATTGATAATGTTTTGAATTACAAATTTATTCAATAATAAATAATTTAAAATGAAAAATAGAATTGCAGCCTTAATTTAAAATGGGATAAGGCTGAGTCACGTCAGACTCGAAAATCCTCAATATCCAGTTAATCTCACATACATCCAGCGGTTCTATAACCACTGAAGAATAAAGAATTTCAGAGTGAGGTTTTTGTTACGAATGACTCGAGAGTACGGCGGCAGTAATCGTTTTCACGGAACCGCGGGTTGGTTCTTGCGGTCGCTTCTCGATCGTGGTCATCGTCGATACAGTCACATTTCTCCATTTCTCTCTTTCTCTTTATTTCTGTCATGACAAAAAGTGAGGGAGTGAGAGGGAGAAATGAATCGCCCAAGAGAGAGAAAAGGCAGAATCAGAAAGGGTGGAAAAGGGGTTAGAAGGTACCCCTTACCGCGATGCCGAACCTCCCCCTGAAAGAGCTTCTATCCCGGGAGAGCTTCCATTACTAATCCATGCAAAAACCGGAATATCTTTATCCCTCCGTGTGCTGGGGACGTATTTCCGGAATAAATTTCACTGCTCGCCACGTGAAAGCTCTACTTTTACGAGCCGGTAAGATGGTTGGCCGTAATAAGGACGAATTCTTTCGAATAAGTGGCGTATGCTCGGATAAATTGAACGTCAATGTAGAATAAATCAAGCGGGATCGAATAATTAAGTTAGCTTTAATTAGAGTTAACGGAAAAGTGATTATTTCAATTTCAATTAATACGTAAGTGGTTCGCTTCTCGAATAATAATTCCATCTCGTCCAAATTACGCGCCACGCGCCTCTCCGTCATAAGTTCCATCTCTAATGGATTTCAATTATCAGGATTGGCTTCCTGATTTGTTTTTCAGTTCGTTTTTTTTCTGGTTAAGAAATTAATTTATTTTCATGTCGCGGTGATCTGAACTTACAATCCCTTATTAAATAAGCGTAAAAATGTTTCAAACAAATATTTACAAATTGAAAGAATGTCAGGGCGGAGCGAAATTTTTTTTCAAACGATAAAGCTCAAAATAACGAATAATAGCGAAAACTACGCAGGAATGAAAAAATCCGTATGCATTGTAAATTGTCATTAAACTCGAAAAAAAGAAAAAAATAATGTTTTTACTTGATTAAATGTTACTTTTTTTATTGAAATTTTTTTTCTTGATTATTCCACTTTTCAGGTTGAAAATTCAACTATCTGGTTAAAAATTATTTTTTTGTATGTTGAAAACTCATCTTGTCCAGTAGAAAAGTCACATTTAAATGAAGAATGTATCTTTATTGGTTGAAAATAACTTTCTTGTAGAAAATTCATCTTTTTATGGTTAAAAATTATACTCTTTTTTGATAAATTCGTCTTCTTGGATTGAAAATTTAACTAGTTGGTTGCATATGCAACTGTTTTGATTGAAATGCTTTTTTTCTGAAAATTCAACTATTTGTTTGAGATTTCACCTTTTTTGGTGAAATATATAAATATATTTTCTGAACATTCAACTTTTCAGGATGAAAATCCAACTTTCTTTTGAAACATTCATCATCTTAACTTGAAAATTCAAATATTTGGTTGAAAATTAATCTTTTCGGGCGGAAAAGTAATTTTTTTTGTTTAAAAATTAATCTTGCTCGGTCAAAAAAATATTTTTTTTTTATAATTCCACTTTTCAGATTACAAATTTGAATACCTTCTAAAAAATATCCTCTTGGCATGAAAATTCAACAATTTGGTTGAAAGGGCAACCTCTTTTGGTTAAAGTTTGATCTTTTTCGTTTGAATATTCAACTATTTAGTTAAAAATTGATCTTTTTTCCTTAGAAGTTCAACTATTTTGTCATGAATGCAACTCTTATTGGTTCAAATTTTATCTATTTTGTTTGAAAAATTCAACTATTTTGTTGCAGATTCATCTGTTTTACTAGAAAATTCATCTTCTCATGTTGAAAATACAACTGTTTAGTTACAAATCAACTTCGGGAAGAAAGATCATCTTTTTTAGTAAAAAATTCATCTTTTTCATCTTTCACAGTTAAAATTTTTTTCTTGATTATTCCACTTTTCAGGTTGAAAATTCAACTATCTGGTTGACAAATTTTTTTTCGTTCGTTAAAAATTCATCTTTTCGGGCAGAAAAGTAATCTTTTCTGGTGAAAAATGTATCTTTCATGGCTGAAAATAACTTTCTTGTAGAAAATGCATCTTTCTATGGTTAAAAATTGAACTCGTTTCTGAAAAATTTGCCTTCTTGGTTTGAAAAGTAAACCAGTTGGTTGCATATGCAACTGTTTGACTGAAACGTTTTGTTTTTCTTTTTGAAAATTCAATTATTTGTCTGAAATTAAATCTTTTTCGGTGAAAAAAAAAAATTTCTTGAACATTCAACTTTCCAGGATAAAAATCCAAATTTCCTCTAAAATATTCATCTTTCTGACTTAAAAATTTGAATATTTGGTTAGAAACTCATCTTTTCGGGCAGAACAGTAATCTTTTCCATTCGAAAATGTATCTTTCTTGATTGAAAATATGTATATATTTTTTCGATAATTCCACTCTTCAGGTTAAAAATTTGACTACCTTCTAAAAAATTCATCCTCTTGACTTGACAATTCAACTATCTGGTTCCTTTCGGTTAAAGTTTTATCTTTTTTTTTTGAATATTCAACTATTTTCTTGAAAATTGGTCGCTTTTCCTTGAATTTTCAACTATTTTGTTATGAATGCAACACTTTTTGGTTTGAGTTTTATCTATTTTATTTGAAAAATTCAACTATTTTGTTGAAAATTAATCTCTTTTACCAGAAAGATCATCTTCGTAAGTTCAAAATTCAACTGTTTGGTTAAAAATCAACTTCGGGAAGAAAGATTATCTTTTTAAGTGAAAAATTCATCTTTTTCATCTTCTTCAGTTAAAATTTTTTCTCTTGATTATTCCACTTTTCAGGTTGAAAATTCAACTGTTTGGTTAAAAATTACTTTTTTGTTCGTTGAAAATTCATCTTTTCGGGTAGAAAAGTAATGTTTTCTGGTGGAAAATGTATCTTTCTTGGCTGAAAATAACTTTTTTGTAGAAAATGCATCTTTCTATGGTTGAAAACTGAACTCGTTTCTGAAAAATTCGCCTTCTTGGTTTGAAAAGTCAATCAGTTGGTTGCATATGCAACTGTTTGATTGAAATGTTTTTTTCTTTCTGAAAATTCGACTATTTGTTTAAAATTTCATCTCTTTTGGTGAAATCTATAAACATATTTTTTTAAAATTCAACTTTTCAGGATGAAAATCTAACTTTTCTCTAAAACATTCATCTTCTTGACTTGAAAATTCATTTTTTTTTAGTGGAAGAGTCATCTTTCTTGTTTAAAAATTAATCTTTCTCGGTTAAAGATATATTTTTTTTATAATTCCACTTCTCTGGTTGAAAATTTGACTATCTTCTAAAAAATTCTTCCTCTTGACTTGACAATTCAACTATTTGGCTCCTTTTGTTTAAAGTTTTATCTTTTTTTTCTGAATATGCAACTATTTTGTTGAAAATTCGTTTCTTTTCCTCAAAAGTTCAACTATTTTGTTATGAGCGCAAATCTTTTTGGTTTAAGTTTTATCTATTTTGTTTGATAAATTCAACTGTTTTGTTGAAGATTCATCTCTTTTACCAAAAAATTCATCTTCGTAGGTTGAAAATACAACTATTTGGTTGAAAATGCTCTTCGGAAAGAAAGTTCATCTTTTCTAGTGCAAAATTCATGTTTTTAATCACCCTTAGTTAAAATTTTTTTTCTTGATAATTCCACATTTCAGGTTGAAAATTCAACTATCTGGTTAAAAATTATTTTTTTGTTTGTTGAAAACTCATTTTCTCCGGTAGGAAAGTCATTTTTTGGTGACGAATGTATCTTTCTTGGTTGAAAATAACTTTCTTGTAAAATATTCATCTTTTTGTGGTTGAAAATTCAACTCTTTTCTGGAAAATTCATCTTCTTGGCTTGAAAATTTAACCATTCGGTTGAATATGCAACTGTTTGCTTGAAATGTTTTTTTTCTGAAAATTCAATTATTTGGTTGAAAGTTCATCTTTTTTGGTGAAAACGACATTTTTTTGTTAAAAATTCATCTTTCTTGGTTAAGGATTCAACTTTTCAACTTGGAAATGCAACTGTCTTCTAAAAAATTGGTCTTCTTGGCTTGAAAATTCAACTATTTGATTGTAAATGGAACCATTTGGTTGAAAATTATTTTTTCCTTCCGCAATTCAACTTTTTGTTGAAAATTTGATCGTCTTCTAAATAATTTGTCTCCTTTGCTTGAAAATTTAACTGTCAACTTTAAAATGTAAATGCTTTTGGTTGAAGTTTATTATTTTTGATTAAAAAGCTTAATTATTTGGTTGTGAGTGCATCTGTTTTGCTGAAAATTCATCTTTTGTGGTAAGAAAGTTATATTTTTTGGTTAAAAGTTCATCTTTCTTGGTTGAAAATAACTTTTTTGTTGAAAATTCAAATTAATAAAGTTAAAAATTCAATTCTATTCTAAAAAATTCCTCTTTTAAGGTTCAAAAATCAAGTTTTTCTAAGATATAAATCATTTATAAAAGTAACATCCACTAGTCAAAAATCATGATTTCATATAATTTATAAAAATTTAATGACAATTTACGATGTATAAAAAAATGTTAATTGCAACTAACAAAGAATAATATTCAATGCCTTAGAGTAAGAAAATTTTTTCATGATGTTCTAAACAAACTAATAAATAAAAGTAATTTTTTCGTGATTCGCAATGATAAGCTATTTTAAATCCATAGATTTCATGTGGAATATATCATATATTAATGTGCGCTTACAATCAGTTGAAAATAGCTGCTGTTTACTGATTATTTAAAAATTTTTTGTAATTAAATGCACATTTTAACAATTTTTTTATGAATAAGCTTTATTTTATTTTAAGAAATTAACTCGAAATTTTTTGCAAAAGACACCATGCTGTCATATTTTTCATAGTGGAAGAAACTGTTAATTCTTTAAACAATTTTTATAAGCAAATGCGAATCCGGACCATTCTTTCATGAATTGACTTGATTTTCTCGCGGGACCAACTCGAAATATCTGCCAAGACTTTTTGCTGACATCTTCTTGATATTGACGAGAACTGTTAATTATATAAATAATTTTTATAGACAAATGGGCGTTTTGATTATTTTTTTATGAATAGGCTTCATTTTTTCTGCGGATTCAACTAGAAATATCTTGCCAAGTACATCTTACTGTCAAATTTTTGATGGTAACAAAAACTGTTAACTATACAAACAACTTTTATAAACAAATGCACGTTTTGACTATTTTTTTATGAAAAGGCTTCATTTTTTTGCGGAATGAACTCGAAACGTCTTGCCAAAGATTCTTCGCTATCCTATTTCTCATGATGACACAAATTCTTAATTATACAAACCGTTTTTATAAACAAATGCACATTTTGAACATTTTTTCATAATGGGTTTGTTTTTTTCTGCAGAATCAACTGAAAGTGTCTTGCTCAAGACTCCTTGCTGTCATATTTTTCGTAAAGATGAAAATTATCAATCATATAAACAATTTTTCTAGACAAATGCACATTTTGAACATTTTTTCATGAATGGACTTGATGTTTTTTGCAGAATTAACTCAAGATGTCTGCCAAAGACTTTTCGCTGTCATATGTCCGATAGCGACAAAAACTGTAATTATATAAATAATTTTCATAAACAAATACAAGGTTTGACAATTTTTTCATGAATAGGATTGATTTTTTCGTGGAACCAACTCGAAATATCTTGCTAAAGATTCCCTGCTGTCATATCCTTTATAATTATAAAAACTGTTAATTATATAAACACTTTTCATAAACAAATGCACAAAATTACTATTTTTTCATAAATAGGCTTAACTTTCTTGCGAAATCGACTAGAAACGTATTATCAGAGACTTCTTGCTGTTTTATTTTTCATAGTGATGAAAACAAGTAATTATATGAACAATTTCTATTTAAAAAATGCCTATTTTGACTATTTTCTTATGAATAGGCTTCATTCCTTTTTGCGGAATCAACTCAAAATGTCTTGTCAAAGACTCCTTGCTTTCATATATTTCAAATTGATAGAAGCTATTAATGCTTCAAATAACAATAAAGCCCATTCATAAAAAATAGTCAAACTGTGCATTTTCGAAAAAAGTTGTTTATGTAATTAACAATTGTTGTCACTATGAAAAATATGACATCAAGGAGTCTTTAACAAGATATTTAGAGTTGATTCCGCAGAAATGAATCCCATTCATAAAAAAAAAGTCAAAACGTGCATCTGCTTATAAAAATTGTTCATATAATTAACAGTTTTTATTGCTATCAAAAATATGATAATGAGAAGTCTTTGACAAGACATTTCTAATTGATTCCACAAAAAAATGAAACCCATTCATGAAAAAATTGTTAAAATGTGAATTTTTTTATGAAAATTGCTTAAATAATAGGTGAGCAGCAGCACATTTCATGCAGAATCTATGGGCTTAAAATAGCTAATCATTGCGAATTACGGAAAAATTACTTCTGTTTATTAGCTCGTTTATAACATTATAAACAACTTTTTTCTTGCTCTAACCCGCTGGAAATTATTTTTAGTTAGTTATAACATTGATTTACGACCTGCTTTAATAAATTTGAAAGTCTTAAAACAAATGGTATCTCTGAAAAATTGGACAAAGAAAAATTTAAACATTGTTGTTGAATAACAAATTTTTGTTTAGTTGAAGTCTTTTTTACTTTGGTCGATTTTCATCCAAAAAAGGTTTTCCCCACTGTTCGCCCTATTGTCAGTATTAACGATGCATCCTTTGTGATTAAATTTTCCTTTCGAAATACAGTCCTCTTCTCTCCTTGATATACTTTTAATTAAAGACAGAATATTCCTCTATCATATTCCCTTTTTGGAATATGAAATTCAAGTAGTGAGTGATAATTTTGAAGTCTGGAAATGCGTGTATCGTCCCAGCAGTGGGCAAGAGGCGCCGGTGAAAGGAAGGGTTCGAGGGTTTTGCAGTGGCTCGAGGAGCGAAAGAGGAAGATGGAAGAGAAGAGTGGAGAAGAGGGTAAAATGGGTGAAAGGGGTGAAATGGGGTGGGAGGGTGGTGGTCGCGGAATACGAATATGAGAATTAAAGCCGTCGAAGGAATTAAAGCGTATAACCGTGGCGCGGATCTCTGAGCTCTGCATGTCTGTCTGGCTGTCCGTTGCCGTCCGAGCCGCGGTAGTGCGGATATCGAGGATCGGATCTCTCAGTCTCTCCTCCCTATACCTCTTTCTCCAACTCTACCTTTCCCCACCCTCCTCGCAAGTCATGCGAGGCTTTGACCCTCCACCCAACCCCCCGAGAGAGTCCACCGGCTTTTCATATTTCATTAAGGCGGTGGCTGCGACCATTTTGCATCCAGTGCTCGTATCGCACCACTGCTCTTCCTTCCTCTCCTTCAAAAGCATCACGATCGTTGATCTTCCTGTCATTCGCGAGAGAGGATAAAGAACAAAGGAAATAAATTAATCAACCAAGATCGACTATGTGGTCAGTTCTCAATGAAAGAATATCAAAGGATGAAATGGAATTTAGAGGACAGTCTCAAGAATCATATTTCATTCGCTTTTTTCATTGATCTTAATTAATTTATTAGATCATTTTATCTGAGGCACATGAATACCCGTATTATATTTTTCCTAATATTTATTTTACTAAAATCATTTGACCAAATAGCAATTTTGTATAGTTTTTATTTATACTAATTACCAATTTACGTCATTTTTATTTTTCCGAATTATCATTTAACATAATTTTTATTTTGCTGAATAAGTATGTGACAGAATTTTTATTCTTCGGAATACGCATATAACCTAACCAGCTCCCTGCATCTCCGAGTTGAAAACGTCCTGAATGTTGACCGTGGCGCTACCTGTTCACACGAGGCCGACCCGCTCCGAAACGCCGTTGTAAACAGTCTTTTTAATTGAATTTAAAGTTTCTTGATTGAAAAATTGATATTTAGCGTTTTTGTTAATAACGCGAGTGAAGCATAAGAGTTTAATTGTCTGATTATGCGAAAAGTGAGATAAAAAATGAGGAAATGTGTCGTTGATGGATGCTAAACCGACTACTTGACATGCTCGGGAAATGTTCCAATTTTTTAGTTCCTAAGTTTAAAAATCTGATAAGATTATGGCAAATTGCCATATTACGCGATGATATCAAACTCAAAGCGGGTGACGGAGTTTATTATTATCATTTTAACCCTGACGATATTTTATATCAGAAACTAACCTATTGCGTCTGACGGTGTAATGATTTTGGGAAGGGTAAGTATACATTTAATTGTTTATTTTTTAAGTTAGTTTTAATTTGAATATTTTACGTGTCAGAAATAAAAAATAGTTAACGAAAATACGTTAAATAATTATTCACAAGTTTGTTCCTGTAAGTGCCTCAGTAACTTTGATACGAATTTTGATCTTTTTCACTAGTTGTTGAGAATGTCAAGGAAAATGTATATAAATACGAGCATAAAATTCTTTTAACTTCAATAATATGGAACTAAGAATATTTTTCCTGTAATAATTAAAAAGTTGATAAACAGTTTTAAAACAAACCTTTTAGTAATATTTGATTTGCATAACACATTTTAAGAATTTTTAATTTTTAAAGATTTTAAGAAATTTTAAACAGAATTTAGAATTTTAATGATTTTAAAAACAAGTTTAGAAGCTGTTTAAGAATTTTGAAAGGTTAAGAGAATAATTAATTTTCCTAAGATTCCTGGAAAAATTTTAAGTTCATTTCTTATTTTGAAAAGTTAATTTTCAAATAAAAATTTAGAGGATTTCAAAAAATGTCGAAAAAGAATCTGAAAGATTTGAGGGCAATTTGTTTAATATTTCAGGATTTGAAAGTAATTCTAAGAAAAATTCGAATCATTTTGAAAGATCATATTTAGAGATTTTGAGGAAGATCAAATTAGATTTAGATTCAGTAATCAAAAGTAATACACAATCCATAGTTAAAAGAGAAATTTTTATAAAAAAGTTTTTTTTTTAAATTTTGCAGGATTTTTTTTTAATTTCAAGAAAAACTCAAATAATTGTAAAAGATTAGAAGCTTTAGTTATTCCGAGAAGATTCAAAATAAATTAAAAATTTAAGGATTCAAATAAATTTCAAACAAAACGTAGAATTTGAAGATTTCGAAACAATAATTTAGAAGTAATAAAGTTAGAACTGATAAAGGAATTTCATAAATTGTTCTTCTTTAATACTTTTATGAAATGTTCGTTCTTTGTGCGAAAGTTTTTTAGACAAAGGCTATTTTTATAGAAACTGCAGCCAGAAATTTCCAAATCTAAAATACAGACTCTAAAATAAAGATATCTATTTTATTGTTTAAAACTTCATCATTGTTTTGTGTGGTTATTCTGTAATTTCAGACAATATTTTTAAGTTTTTAAATTTCAATTTAATATATACATATAAATATATTCATTTATTATATATAATATTCCAATTTAATAATTATTCTAAATGTTTATATCAATATCTATATGGAGATAACCGAACATCGATTTGAACTTCCCGCCATACATCGAAGCGAATTTTCGTCTGAAGCTCGAACATTTTACCTATTTTTGTAGCATCTTTTGCTTTAAAAAATGTTCAAAAGTTTCTAGAATAATGTCTCGTGAAAGAAAATTAGATGAAATATTTTTTATTTAGCGTAAATTGAATTTTTCCGTTTTTCCATACGCATTTTTTTGCATTTAGGCCTCGTGAAGAGTCAGTGCCACCTAACATTCACTCAAACGAAACGCCATCTATCATAATCTCCATGTCATTGAAACAGCTTGTAACATAAATTTCATTCTTCCTAAAATGGCGTCCGGCATTCTTATTAGATGAAGAATGCCGCGAAATTCGAATCATCCAATAAGAATGCCGGACGCCATTTGAGGAAGAGTGAAATTTATGTTAAATGCAGTTTCAATGACTTGAGGGTTATGACAGACAGCGTCTCGCTTGATGCCATGTGAGCGTAACTTCAATTTTTTTTCGCATTTTTTTTAAAACCAACTTACGTTCACACGGAACGCGATATCGAGTTGAAAATTTCGAAAACTAAATAAAAATCACTCAGGAACGTTTGACTAGTCTCAAAATTTTATAATTATAGAAAAAGCAAAAAAAAGAATTTTGAGGAAAAAAACTTTTTTTATAATTATAAGAATTTAGGACCAGGCAAACCTTCCTCAGTGCTTTTTAAGTAGTTTCCGAAATTCTCAACTCGATATTGCGTTCCGTGTGAACGTAAGTTGGTTTAAAAAAAAATGTGAAAACATTTTTTTGAGTTAACGCTCACATGGCCTTGAATGAATTTTAGTTTATATGCTTATTCGAAAAAATAACAATTATGTCACATACTGTTTCGGAAAAATGAAAATGATGCCAAATGGTAATTCGGATACATAAAAATTGTGACAAATGGGAGTTCGGAAAAATAAAAAAACTTTAAATAGTAATTCGGTGTTAAAAAAAATATGTCAAATGGTAATTCGGAAATATAAAAATTATGACAAATCGTAATTCAAAAAAATAAAAATAAGCACACAAAGTAATTCGGAAAAAAATTAGGTAAATTGGCAATTAAAATAAATGAAAATTATAGCAAACCGCTATTTGGTCGAATTATTTCATGTGAGATAAATATTAGGGAAAATTGAATTTGGGGAATATTCATGCGCCTCGTTTTATCTCAGCTTCAAGGAATTTCATTTCGAGTATTTTCAAGGAGGCCACCCAACACAAGAAAAATTCCTGGTTTTCAAAAGCTTTTGCCGGTTATTTAAATTTTGAAATTTAAGCCTTAAAAACTCCACAATTTGATATAAAGATACCAATATTTCCGAGGATGCACAAATCGTCGAGGATCCCCAGATCCCGAGTAAAAAAAAGTCCCATTGAGATCCCATTGGGATGCCGCATAAAATCCCGCCAACTTTTTCTAAAAATTTGTAAAAATCCAAATAGGAAAAAAAGTATTGAAAAAGTTCCATCTTATTTTTTTTGAAATTTCTACTAGTGCTGATTGGGTTTATGTCCCCAAAAAGTACTTTTGAAATAGGACTGAAATACGCAAGGAAATCAAAATATGTCCCGTTTCACTAGGACTTTTTCAGGACAAAAGAGCCGAAAAAGTCCCATTTATTTTTTTTTAAGTTTTAAACGGGTGTTTTTTTTAGAACAAAGATACGAAAAAAGTTCGAAATATATCCCGCTTTACCAGAAATGTTTTGGGACAAAAGTACCGGAAAAGTCCCGATTTTTTTTTCTTTTGAGCTGGACATTTTCAGGGTTTCAAATAAATCAAACTAACTTTCCGGAAAAATTTCACATAGTTCATTTGTTGAAAATTGTGCAAGTCCTAAACAATTTATGAGACAAAAGTACTAAAAAAATCCATTTGATTTTGTTTAATCTTTTATAACTGCTAAGGAGATCCATGTCCCAAAAAATAATACTGAAATAGAACAAAAGTGCCATAAAATTTCAAAATATGTCCCACTTCACTAGGACTTTTTCAGGAAAAAAGCACCTGAATAGTCTCACTTAATTTTTTTAGTTCGAGCAGTTGTTTTTTGAAACTAAAGTACCAAAAAAGTTTAAAATATATCCAACTTCACCAGGACTTTTTTATGTTAGAAGTTCCGGAAAAGTCCCACTTTTTTTGAGCTGAGCCATTTTAGGGTTTAAAATAAATCAAACTAGATTCCCGGAAAAGTTCCACGTAGTTTATTTGTTGAAAATTGTAGAAGTCCTAAATAGTTTATGGGGCAAAAGCACTAAAAATATCCATTTGATATTTTGTTAAATTTTACAATTGCTGTTGAGACTCATGTCCCAAAAAAGTACTACTGAAATAAAACTAAAGTACCATAAAATTTCAAAATATGTTCCGTTTCATTGAGACTTTTTGAGAAAAAAGCATCGGAAAAGTCCCACTCAATTTGTTTTTGTTTTGAGCAGGTTTTTTGTAGAACTAAAGTACCAAAAAAGTTCAAGATATATCCTGTTTCACCAGGACTTTAGTGAATAAATAATAATAAAAGACGCTATTACGTGTTCCTGTTTTGCGATTTTTTTTGTCATCCAGTTTGACAGTTTATTATCGGTCAATTTGACATTTTGTAAAATTATCTTACTCCTTGAAGTTGTTGCCCATTGCCTGGGAATTTTTTAGTTTAAATTTGTATATCAATTGTCTTTCCATACGTTAGACATATTATTACAATTATTACCTGCTCTTAAGATCGTTCAAAGTTAGCTGAAATAGTGTAAAAAGTGCTGAAATTATAATTTAAAGTTTCTGTTTGTTAGAAATAATGAGAGGCAAACTCGATTTTATTTCAATTAAAAGTAAATGAAAGGATCTCCGCCTTTTTCTAAAAAGTTCTGAATTGAAGAAAGAATTTTATTTTTGAATTGATTTCTAATTATGTAAATTTTATGAATGAACATAATTAATTCTACAAAATTGAAACAATAATTTTAAACGATTTAACTTTACGACCTAATTTAAAAATTGTTCAGTTTTTAACGAAGTTTAAAGTTGTTTAATTTTGAGCGCTTCACGTTATTACCCCCTCGCCCTCCTTATTTTTCCTCATCCTTTTAATTCCCTTCCCTTTTCCTCATTTCACTCATCTTCCTTTACTTCCCATAATTTCCCTTCATGAATCCTCCCTTTACTTCCGCTCACTTCCCCTCATGTTCCTTCCTCCCCCTCAATGCTCATCATTCCTCCTCATCACTCATCATTTTCCCTCATTTTCCCTTACTTTTCATCATTTCCCTCATTTCCCCTTACATCCACTCGCTTCCCCCTCATTTCTTTTTACATCCACTCACTTCCCCTCATTTCTCCTCACTTACCCTAATTTCCGCTTACTTTCTCTCTCTTCCCCCTTTTTATACGACGGACGGACACACGACCGAAACCATAAGGGTTTCAGCCAAGGGCTACAAAACCCTAACATTGTAGAGCAATTCCAAAATCAAAATGAAATTGTTCAGAATTTCAAAACTTATTGTCAGAGATTCCGGTAGATGACAAAAATTTTTACGATTTTTTAAAATTACGTTTTCAATTCGATGACAGTTAAAAAAATTATGGACTTTTCAAGAAATAGCAGAATTCCACCAGAGTAATGAATGCTTACTTTCTTGAATAATAAGTAATAGTCCCATGTTTCAACTCTAAATTTCTTGAGAGAAGAGATCTAAACTTTTCTCTGAGACCAAAATAGAACCAAAAATGGTCTTCTTTTCATTTAGTAATTTAAAACAATTTGGTTCCCAATTTTTGTCATTCCTCTGGTTTTAATTCAAAGATGTTCATAGCTAAGTCTTTTATTTTCATTTCGTACATTTAAACATTTGAAAATAGATACTGTATTTAGTGCTTTGAGAATTTCAAATTATTAGGGTTTGAATTTAAACAATTTCGATTTCATTTCTCAAAAAATATTTTACTAACAATATTTGAATAACAAGAGTTTATTAGACTTGAGTTATCTTCTACGGATTAGCAAATAAAAAGCTGTAAAAATTTATAAGTACAGTTAAGACCTTCAGATATGAAAAAATTGGCATTTATTAAAAAAAAATTAAAATTACGGTGATAATTTTTTAAAACATATTTTACTTACTAGAATTATTCGCTTTTTGAATTGTTCAACTTGTTTCAAAAATTCTTAAAATTCCTAATATTTAAAATTTTTTTATTATGGATTTTTGAATAGTTTATGTTTTCGATATTATAAAATGGGAATCCAGGGACGTGAACGCCCGCTTCGGGCGCATGCATTTACAGTTAGTTTCAACTAAAGTGAATATGAAATCAATATTATAATAATGCAGGCACTCTAAGCTGGAAGCTCTAAAAAAACTCGATTTTTTTAGAACAAGAATTCATTCCTCTAATAAATAAAACTAGAATAAGTCTTGTTATACCTTTTTAAATTTCAACTACATGTTTAATTTTTCTTACTGAATTATCGAATTACCTAAGCCCACTCTCTCAAGTGTTATTTTTGGTTATTGTGTGCCAGTAATTGAACTATATTCTATTATTTTAACCAATAATTAGGTAAATTCTCTTTCATTTGAATTGTTATCTTAAGCTGCGATTCGGAATGCGCCTCGACAAATGTTCTATTTTACACATTATCTTTTTATGACAATTTTTATCTTACTATTCAATTCCTCGTATAAAAATATATGTAGAAATGAAGAAAACAACAATTTATGAGACAAAAGTACTAAAAAAATCCATTTGATTTTGTTTAAACTTTTACAACTGCTGATGAGATTTATGTCCCAAAAAATACTACTGAAATAGAACAAAAGTGCCATAAAATTTCAAAATATGTCTTATTTCACTAGTATTTTTTCAGGATAAAAGCACCTGAATAGTCCCACTTAATTATTTTTTTTAGTTTCGAGCAGTTGTTTTTTAGAACTAAAGTATCAAAAAAGTTTAAAATATATCCATCTTCACAAGAATTTTTTTATGAGAAAAGTTCCGGAAAAGTCCCACTTTTTTTTGGGTTTTTTTTTAGGGTTTAAAATGGTTCAGCTGGATGAATTCAAGTGGATGAATTTTATTCCAGACAAACAAGTTTTTATAATTGTAGTTGTTATCTCTTATAAGAGAGAAGATCTCAGACTTTGATGTTGCCTTAATTCCTGGACAATACCGTAAACTGGGGCTAAGCGGCTTATATTTGGGGAAAGTGGCGCCCCCTTTATTCTATATTTAAAATGCGATATTGCTTCGTCTACTTTTCTCAATTAAAATATTACAGTTGTGTCTAGCGTCCTGGAAATCCTTGGAAACCTGGAGAAGCCCCTGAATTTTTTTCACCTGGAAAAATCTGGAAAAGTCCTTGAATTTTGGCCATGGTTCTGGAACTTTTATTCCCTTGAGGAAAACGTACTACTATCTGTTTTATAAATGCTGGCCCCTCTACAAATCGTTGAATAACTCAATCAAAAGAAATCGCTTTAAAAAAGGAAAAACATCCTTCCAATCCTCATTTTATTACGAATAAGTACAATATCATTTGACCGCGATGCTTTCATAAGTTTCGATGCAAATTTGCAATGAAGGTGAAAAAAACGTCGTTAAAAGCATCTTTTATAATTTGGTCAACTTCCCACCATCGTATTTTGTGAAAAAATGCATGAATTCTTTTGCAAAAAATCAAGTGGTTACCTTGAAGTTCTATTCATGCGTACATTTTTGAAAAATTCGAACATATTTATAACTTTGGTGCCGGCAGTAAATAAAAGTGGAGGATGCTAACTCAGCTTCTAATCAAGCTGAAAGGCTCTACTGAAGATTCGTTTTCAGAAACTTTTTATATTGGGAATAGGGTCTTATAATTATCTGATATAACATGCAGCGAATTATATGAGTATGAGTCATACTCATATAATTCACTGCATGTTATATCACATAATTATAAGACCCTATTGCCAATATAAAAAGTTTCTGAAAACG
>JAUMHM010000088.1:9419496-9439470 GCA_032362435.1 Melikaiella ostensackeni
TCGAGCGCAAAGCGCGAATATTATGATGAGAATGTATTCCTTAAGGCCAATAGAGCCTTAAGTAAATAAATTTCCTTTCTCATTTGAAATCAGAAGAAAATTTATAAATTTGTACATGAAGAACATTTAACACCGAGCGCGAAGCGCGACGACCGAATCGCGTGCCCTAGGCGCGTTCAAACTTGCTAGCGAAGCGCGCGATGAGAATGTGCCTGCGAAGCGGGCAGATTTTTTTGAAATATATTTGAGTAGAGTAGATATCTTTTGGTAAATGGAGTTAATCATTGATAACCTCAATTAAAAGAAATCTTAAGTGTTCATAGGCAACCCTGCAGACTGGAACCAATCTTTGTTTAATGTCTTTCTTTTAAAATTTCTTAAAGATCGAAATAAAATCTATTTTCTCATGAAAATTTGTTGGGTACTGAAAAAGAGCACTCAAAAGGTTCATAATTCAAAAATAGACTTTGTGACTACCTGTTTTTTCGATCCATTAGAGACAGATGTCCGAAAAATGGTTACAACAGGGAGAAAAACAGGAAGAAAAAGAAAAAGTCAACAAAAACTATCCTCGCACTCTATCTTTTGTCCGTCTTTCTTATTGGAAAAACAACAGGCATAAAATTGATAAATTAGTAGATTAGAAAAATATTTTTTTTAGCTGAGCGCACCATAATATATTTAACAGACTTTGGGATTAGACAGATGTACGCCTTTGTATATAGCATTGAATGAAGTAGATAGAATGGAAATGAAAATAGGAGCGGGGAATAGGGTATGTAAATATGAAAAAAGGTTTTGGAAAGTGGGGGTATGAGGACAGTTAAAGCTTGCTCAGAGGAGAGAGATTTGGGTATAGGAGGAAGCGAAATGGAAAGAAAGAGAAAGGTTCTTGAATCGGAGTGGCTAATCATGGGAATTAGAAGAGTACACAAAAGGGATATGAAGCTAGAGCAGGAGTTCTGAAGGTAGTTAAGGACAGAGAAGTCTTGAAGCAAGGAATAGAAAGTAAAATAACGGAGGCAAGATAAAATGAGAAATATAAATGGATATGGATAACTATGGAGGGAGTAGCAAAATATTTGGAAAAAAGAAGGGAAAAAGAAAGACGAAAATAAATTGCGTGGATGAGATGCAGAAATATAGAGGAATGAAATCAATACTGGGATAAGGAGGAAGGAAGAAGGTGCATGCTATTTGAGCCAGGCAGAGCAACATCAAATGATTGTGAAAAAATAGGAAACAGAAGCATGAGTATGAGAAAAATCGTGCATGAAAGAGGAAAGGTAGAGTTGGTGAAATGGCTGGGGGAACTGGAAAGGAAGAAGAAGGAGAGGAATGCGAAGCGTATTGCGGAGCGTTTAGTAGTCAGTTATAGTTTAGTTTAGTAGTCAGTTATAGTTTTGATACCAAATCTGGATCATTTTTATCAACTGAGTATCAGTCTGCTGAAAATCGCTTTCATCAACTTCAAGATGGAAGTAAAACCCCAAATTAGTAGAGGCGTTGGTAGAAAGCGTTATGTTAAGGCATAAAGGCGTTAAGTTAAGGTAATAGTTCAAGCCGATCGATTAAGGCGTCTAGTTAAGGCGTAAAGTTAAGAAAAGTGATATTTTAGAGTCAGGGTCATGATGTAGCGGACAGAGTTCGCATTCCTAGGTCCTAGTGGCCGAAAATAAACATCTTATAAGAGCAAACGTATAATCTTCTTGTTACTGGGAGAGAAATCATGTCCTTGGGCGAGACTCTCTGAATTGAAAAATTAAGGCCACTCTCTCATTCTGCTTTGATTTTGATAATGCAACGATTGATTCTCGCCCTTCGACGTGTATTCCTGGAAGGTTCTCGTATGTGTGTTGCTAAGCAACCTTTGGAGGGTGTCTTCTTGTCCGGGATATATTTACCCCCGGGGTTTTAAGCTGGTTCACTCATTTAGTCGTCTGTTTTCAGGTCTGACCGGTGAAAAATTCATAACGAATCCTCAGAAGCGTCTCGCTCCTGATCCCAGGCCACTGAGTTAAGCGAAGGGCTCGTCTGGCAGCTTCACTGGTGTCTGCTTCGTATAAAAAAAATCTATTGAAAATTGATGTAGAATATAAGTTCACTGCCTTCAGCTACTGTCGAGCGAGAGGCCGAGCGCCGAGGATGGGCGTGGACACTCGATGCTGTCGAATGTTTTATGCAGTTTTCCACTCTCCTGACCAAATGTTCAGGTGAATGCGAGCGCTCCTAATGAAGATCTGCAAAGTTATACATGGAAGGAATAAATAAAATAGAAATGTATGAGTACCTTCATTTTTGAAGTCTTTTTTCACAATCGATTAAATTTATGTTTCGCTTAATTGTATACACAAACAGTATGTCGAGTGAGAATTAACAAATGGCATCTAAACTTCTCCGGAATTTGTCGATACAGCCCTTGAGAAATTTGTTTTCACACACGCGTTATGTTGTTGCCGTCATTTTCTGGATGTCAAGAAACGTAAAGTTCAGTCGACGTTGCGAAGGGGATAAAAATATATGACGTATGTGGCGAATGTGAATTTCGCGGTAGGGGGTGAAATTAGGGCTGTTTCGCCCGAGAACGTTCCAAGTCCACAAATCATACCGAAAGACGACGCGCGTACGCGAATATTGCAGAAAACTCATTTTGTTCTCGTGTCGTTTATCATCTTCCATTCACGTGTCTAGAAAACTATCAATACTTTAACAAAATAAACAATAATTTGCTCAGACTAATTTCAATTATTCCAAGCTGCTTCTTCATCTTTGCTCTAGATAAAAGCTTGGAACAGATCATTTGTAATTGGGTCAGAATGCAAATCCTCGAGGGAACGAATGTCACGAAATTTCATTAGAGGCATCGATACAGAGCAAGGGAATTTAAAAGTTACCGAGACCTAATAGATATTACAAAATGGTTGGATTAAAATGAAAAGTTGGAGGCTTTGGGAAAAATCGGTAAATCCCTTTGGGAACGTGTCTCTCGTAGTAAGGGGGTGAGTTGGCTGGCTAATCAAGCTAGTGCAATGGCTTCTAATACGGCTGGAAGGCATTTAATCTCGACAACTTGCTAACGACCTGACCAACTCACACGTGAACACACGAACATGGAAACGCAGACCTAGACGATCATAGTATACATTCCCGATAAGCGACAACCCCGTGCAAGAAACATTCCCCGATACCCAGACGGACCGATATACTCAACCCCCGATGTCCGACCAACCCTTCGACTTAAACTGTCTTGATGGTGTTCAAGTGCCACTCCTCTAGCGACGCTATCAAATGTTGCTCGTATCGTGAGGTGTGAATATACAGGGTGCAAACAGATTACAAATTTAGGGAAATTCATTTATAGTTGTTTGATAATTAGAGATGATACTTCTTAGCATTTATGGAAAAAGTCTCAGTTTATTGTCATTTGGTAGATGAAGTTGGATTTCAAAGCTTTACATCTCTGATTTCTTGTGACTAGATCTCAAGTTTTCCTTAATTTTATCAATAAAGAAGAAATTTTTTTTAGAATGTTGAAAAAGTTATAGGAATTATGTCTTGAATAACTCCAGTGGGAAGACAATAGTCATATGGAATTGTTTGAGGGTTCTTGTTCGATCACGGAAGTTAAGCAGCGTTTGACGCGGTTTTACTTGAATCGGGGCCATCGTACTAAATGGGTGTATTTTTCAGCTACTCTCGGCTTAATACTAATTCTCAAGAATTTTGAAAATGTACAAGATGGGGCGAAATACGTTCAGTGTTCCCACCTAAATTAATTTTTTGACCTGGTTGAAACTTTGCTCAATTTTAGTTCTAGTTGACCCATATTAGTAAACTTAACCATAAGTCCAATTTTCAAACGGTTGTCAATATACAGGGGCCTCAACTTTCGACTTTTTCACGTGTACCACTACCTTCACGTTAGTGTAACTTCTCTTAATCGAATTCCATTAGACTTTTATTGTAGTGTTCTGAAAAGCCCTGTTCATGTACTTTAGGCATAAAATATGATTTTTTTTTTCAATTCTTGCAAAAAATATTTTTTTGGGAATTAAGATTAAAATTGATTTTTTTAAGACTACCCTTTTTTTCTCTTATTTGAAAAAATAGTTTTTCCAATCCTCTTCAAAAGCATATAGATAGAAAGTGGGATGGGAAATTTTTTATGGTCATTTTGGGACTTTTATGCTCGACGGTATGTAAAACTCCCAGTTTGACCAAAAAATGTTTCCATCCCACTTTTTGTTCTAAGCTATTCTCCCAAAGACGATGATAAAGTTAGTTTTCGAAAAAGGAAGAAAAATTTTAAAAAGGGTAATTTTTCCAAAAAATCAATTATAATATTAATTTAGAAAGAAAACCAATTCCCGCCATAATTTTTCAGAAACTTATAGTAACGGCTTGTACGCTGACAATAATCTTTTACCCTCGTTTATACGTCTGGTTATCTCTGCTTCTATATTTCAGCCAGCAGTAAATAAACTTTCAAGGTACATGAAATCATTGACTCATTCTTTCCTTTTCTCATCTAAGGCAATGCTGCCATGCTAAGGAAAACTTACGTCAGTGACATTTTGGTCAAAAATAAGTTTTTTGTATCAGTGAACTCGTGATTATTATTGTCATTATTTATTGCAGAAAAAGAATATTAAAATTTGCGAAAAAGAGAGAAGACTGAGAAATAATAGATAAAAAGCGTGCTCGAAAAATCACACAAGGCATTCGGATCGTCTATAAAATGTGTGGGAAAAACTTATACAAAGTTCCTTCCGTACCGCCAAAAAAGTTTTTGAGCACGACTCTTATTTTCTAAACGAAAACCACGCTTTTGCATCATCTTGAAATTGCGTAATTCTTCCATCAAAAAGTATTTCTTTAATTTCTTGGTTACGGATATAATGTCGCAGATGTCAATTCTCCTTTCGCCACCTACAATGGGATTTCCTAATGTATCCTCTTCTGTGTCACAATTGTTATGCACCCATCTAAGTTGGAATATCTCGAATTATTAGCGATTTAAAATTATCAAAACATGAAATATTGATACATCAACGGTTTTAATCTAAGTTGAGGAAGCTATATGAAATTCAAGGTTTCTGTATTCAAAAGCTTTAAATTTGAAGCCATTAGGTTTGGAAGATGTTCGCTTTTTATTTTTATTACCTTCCAATTTTAGAGTTATCAAAATTTGATATAGTACTTCTCAGAAAGCATCGTTTCAAGTTACAACTATCAAAATTTTAAAATTTTTAAATTTTCAACCTCTGATTGAAAACCGGATCAGCAAATTTTTGTTGTTAACCAGTATCACTACTTCTCTATTTACTAATCATAATTTGAGTAGAAAATAAACAATACCATGAAGTAAGAACATATTGCAAATATTTAGCGTTAAGAAATGAAAACAGATCCAGATTCAAAAGTTTTTCCTTTTTTCTACCATTTTGGCTCTCTTTCGTACAAATTGAAGAAATTTGTATCTTGAAACCACTCTTCATTCATCGTTATCTTTTAGCTTGTATAAAATCTCAAGACTTAAAATAATCACAGTTGATAATCATAAAAGTCTTCAGAATATTTTACAGCCTTTTCTTTTAAAAAAATATATTCTCTCATAAACTCACATGAAAACGAATTTGAGCACAGTAAATCCAGAGATATTAAAACTGCTGCAGCTCAGTTCAATCTTCCATTCATTGTCAAAATGATCCAGTCTAGTGAATCAAAACATCTACTAGCCCAACATCACGATTTCAGCAATCGACAGTCGTGTTATTTTTCTTGCAAATAGACGGAAAGAAGACATTTATGTGAAGAAATGATGTGCTATAAGGTGCTTCAAGGTGCTATATGGTGAAACTTTCGAAAAGGGTCCAATAGATTTTTTGTTTTTGGTCTTGAAATTTCCATGCGACTATAGAATAAAATATACAGGCCTTGCATTAAAGTTGCTTCAGGTCCATTTTGAAACATTAGTGAAACTTATGCAACAAACAAAAAAGCATCAGCTTTTTGTTTGACGATGATGATGATGATGATGATGATGATGATGATGATGATGATGATGATGATGATGATGATGATGATCTATGATTTATTATGATAATGATAACCTATTATTGATGATAATACGATCTGAAGATGTGTGGATGGTGTAATAAGTTAATGATTTATGATTGTCGATCACAATAAAAACTTAGGAACGAATTTTATTGCAGGTGTAATTAGAAGGCTGTTTATTTTATCCTGGTACACTGTAAAAACTAGAGATCTCTTTTTTTCAAATATCTCTTGGACTTTGGCTACGAAATGCCGAGTTGTTTTGTTTGTTTTGTTTTGCGTTTCTTACTCCAAGTAGCCGATACTTCGTACTCCAAGAAGTCAGCACTCCGTACCCTACAACCAAAGAAAACGTCCCCTTTAGACATGGAGATAGTTAAAAAAAATCACTTGTTGCAAGTGTAGCATTGACAATACCAAGATAATTGGAAAATTCGCGTGTTGCAAGTGTAGCATTCACATATGAAGGGTAATTTTTGTTGCTGGTAAATGTTACCCTGAAATAAGTGTTTAATTCAGACCTTCTTTTACTGTGATATTATCAGAAATCTGAAGATGATGTTATATGGTGATGAAGCTGCTGTCTGTTAATATTGATGATAATTCTATCTGAAGATCTGTAGATATTGTTCAAGTTCACGATCTACAATGGATGGTGATATTATCTGAAGATGATGTCATGTCAATGGTAATAAGACTCGATTGAATTGAGTGAAATATGAATGTATAAGTTTGACATTTGATACATGTATCAAATGCCAATCTCCACTTGTCAGTCATAGTTTTGATACCAAATCTGGATCATTTTTATCAACTGAGTATCAGTCTGCTGAAAATCGCTTTCATCAACTTCAAGATGGAAGTAAAACCCCAGGATTTTCCGTGATTGCGTTTCATCTCAGAAAATTCTGGCAACTTTTTTTCTATAGAAAAGGCAAGAGGAGGAAATATCTGATTATGACAGTAATTAGATGCATGTGACAAGTGTGAATAAACACCCAGTATACTCTGCGGCAAAATCTTGAGGGGTGGATAGGTTTGCAAGGGTAGCATTAGCCGGGCGCCAGTACACGTTCGTGTGCTCGTTGCCAGTTGAACAGTATCTACATAGCGTTACTTGTCCCATAAACACAGAGCACTGTTCTCCAGTCGATGGTCTTCGGATACGGTCGCGCATGTATAGTTTCCAGTGTATAGTTTCGCGAACTAATGTCGCGCCACGCCATGCCAGCAGCTCAATTCAATTTAAACTTTGGAGGCCGATGCGCTGAGGAGCAAGAGAGACAGATAACTTCGAGCCCAGGACCTTAAGATCAAGAGAGAAACACTAATAGTGCGAGTGATTTTCGCGCACGCGTCACCAGCACTAAATCGCCTGAAATTAATGCGAGTTATTAGTTAACGGCGATAATTAGCAGGCAATTGCTTGGAAAAGCGACCCTTTCCTTCCTAGGATATCTTCCTTGCAAGGCAACATATCAAAGAATTTTGATACTCCATTAAATAGAATATTTCTGAATTGTTTCACTTTACTGTGGAATTAATAAGGAAATTTATCAAAAATTGAATTCCAAGTTGGATTTTTCATAATTTTTCATTTTTATGTGTCCTATTGATAAGGTTCTGCCTCCGTGGTGCAATGTTCTTCTTCTTGTTTGTGGCCTCTTGCTGTACTGAATTTGGGCATGTCGACTTATAACACAGTAGGGTAAGAGCACCAATTATTGGCATCCCTCCCGCAAATGTTGGCACCCTTTTCTAACTTTTATGGAATAATAAGAGAATAGAGGTACATAACAATTAGTTTTGGTTTATTTCAATCGTGCAGACATTTTTACGTAATAATATGTATTCATCTCATGCTAAACAATAACTCATAAGTTCCTTAATTTAAAAAATCAGCCCTGTTTCCAGGGTACCAAAAATTTTCAGGTTTTCTAAATAAATCCTTAAAATAATTGTATTTTCAATTTACAATAAGCAACGTTATAGTTAGCTGAATTGACTTTTTTTTGAACATTCCGAAAAAATATAAAAATGGTTATTGACAGAATAATTAAGATTTCACGATAATTTATTATATAAACAACAGGGGTTGCCAATGCATTTTCAATCTTAAGCATCATCAATTTCCCTTAGCGAAAGATCGAAATCTGGTTTAGTAGTATAACCTGGAAACTTAAGACTTAAGAAGTTGAAAAGCAGGACCGAAAATGGCGAAAAGAAATTGTAGAAAAAGTCAAAGAAGATAGAGAAAGGAAAAAGTTGGAAGCCAAAGAAACTAAGATGGAAAAAAATAAATCCTCGAGTAGTGCCGATCCTACTCTTAGGTGGTCGCCTAGACGTTTTCTAGGTCTAGAGAAAAGCTGATAGTTTAAAAAATTGAGCCAGTGTATTTGTTTATAAATTAAAAATAATTTATGGAAAAAATTCTCTTATCCTCTGACCACCTATTCATGACAATAGGGTTCAGTTTAATATGATTTATTAACAATTTCCCTTGCATATCAGCGGGGTGTCAAGAATTGGATCAACCCTGCACAGTAAAAAAAAGGATCATTTTCGTTGCAGAGCATTTTGCTCCAGCGATCATTTGATTATCAAGATCATAATGATCTGTTCATTCGAATCATTTCGATCTTCTTTCAGGGTCATGTGTCTGACTAAACAAAATGTCCGCCAGTTTTTGGTGTGGATGTCGTAACTTAAAGATTTTGCTTAACCGCGTACAAGTGACAACTATACTTAACAGAAGATATATTCTGTTATCAAGTTTTGTCATTTTTTAACTTTCTAAGTACACTGGACAATCAGAAATCATAAAAAGCTCGCATATGAGCTAAAGTACTCCAAGAACGTCGGCCATTTCGGCTTGACTTGATACATGACCCGGAATCAGATCATTATGAGCCAAAAAATCAATCATTCATTCTACCCGATCAAAATGCTCTCGATTTCGGTATCATTATTGTTGCATATCAAAATGATATTGATTTCTGTATCATATTGAGCATTTTTTTTACTGTGTGCCAAGAATTACATTCTTACTGCATTTGATTCCCTATTGAATTTGCATTGTGTATATTTTTATTACATTTATTACACATTCAGTTTTTGTCATTAATTTTTTTCTCAAAGCCTGAAGTTCGCCTGAATGCCAGTTAATCAATTTGATCGCGCATTGGATTAAAATGATATGTAACGCTTTTATACAGATTTCGGATTTTTTATTTAATCAGCGAATTTGCGCGTCAGAATGGTCCGATTCTCACGATTAATTACCTGTCATAAATTTTCATGAGTTTTCGAGTGTTAGTTATTTTGCCACGAATATGTCATGACCGTCTACATGCATATTGAAACCTGAGCGTTCGAAGAAATTTCCTATATTTTTTCAACGAAAAATCATCAAGTTTCGACGAAAACGTGAACTACGTTAATCTACAGGAACACTTTTTTGAGGTAAAAAAATAATTCCCAGAGCCATAGAGATTTATAGTCCAATATAGGTAAATTGAAATTTTTCTCCCGCTCTGAAATTCGAAATTTTCTAAAACATTTCTTGTTGGTCCTAGGAAGTTGCTAATCTTCTAGGAATATAAAAATACTTTCATAAAGAAGAAGAATTGATTTTCACAGTAGAATATTTTTTTTGTTGAAAATTCAACTGTTTTGTAGACAATTCACTTTTCTGGCTTGAAAATTCAACAATCTGGTTGACATTTTTTCTCTCTTGACTGGAAAATCTTGTTTGGTAGAAAATTCAACGATTTTATTGAAAATTTGTCCTTCTTTCAAATTCATCTCTTTTAGTAGAAATTTTTTCTTTTTCGGGAGAAATTGCATCTTCTTTTTGGAAATTCAACTATTATGTTGGAAATTTGTCTTTTTGGTTGAATTCAACTGTTTTTTATTTAAAAGTACTTTTTTTTGTTTGTTGAAATATCAACTGTTGTATTTATAATTGGAACTTCATATTTTTCGGTTGATAATAATACAACTAGTTTATTGAAAGTTGAACTTTTGTGTCAAAAGTTGATTTTTTTATTTTAAGATTCATCATTTCAGTTATAAGTGGAATTGCTTTGCTGGAAGTTCGTTTTTATTTTTGTTAAAAACTGATTTTTTTAACAGAAAATTTAACTATTTCATTTTTGCCTATTCAACTCAGCTGCAAATTCATGTATTTTGTTGAATATTCACCTTTTTCTCGCTTTCCCACTTGAACGTGAACTGAATTATTAGAATCAAATAATAAATCCAAATTCTTGAAGTTGAAATTTAATTTAATTATTTTTGGTCAAGAATTCGTATTTTTCGGTTGAAAATTCTATCATTTGGGTGAAAATTTACTTTTTTTTTCTGTTAAAAATTCATCCCTTTTGGGAAAAAACTTATCCGCTTGAGTTGAAGATTCAATTAATTTGTTGAAAATTCGACTTTTATTTTTGAATTCAACCGTTTTCGATTTAAAGTTAAAATATTTTATGGGTAAAATATCCACTATCACATTTTTCGTTGGAAATTCACCTTTTTTCACTCTTTCTTCGACTGAAAATTGAACTATTTAATTTTTGGTTAAAAATTTATATTTTTGATGTAAAACTGTTCGCTTTTAGTTGAAAATTTACCTATTTGGTTGAAAGTTGAAATGCTTCGCTTTAAATTAATTTTTTTAGTTGAAAATTCGTCATCTTAGTTCAAAATTTATCTCTTTGGTTGAAAATGCGACTATTTTCTTGAAAATTCGTTTTTTTTTGTTGAAAATTAATTTTTTTACATGAAAAATTAATAATTCCATTTTTTCTTGAAAATTGATCTTTTTTAGTCAAAAATCCATGTATTTTGTTGTAAATTTGTCTTTTTCTCGTTTTTCTACTTGAATGAAAACTGCATTAATAGAACCCAATGAGAAAATTCAACTTTTTGGTTGAAAGTTAGTTTATTAAATTTTTTCTGGTTAAAAATTCATCTTTATAGTTAAAAATTATATTATTTGGTTGGAAATTAACTTTTTTTCTTCAAAAGTTATCCCTTTTTGTGTAAAAATTCCGCATTGTTGAGAATTCTACTTTTGTGGTTGAAGTAAACCATTTTTGATTTAAAATTAAAATCTTTTTTGGTCAAGATATCCTCTATTGAATTTTTTGTTGATAATTCACCTTTTTTCAGTCAGCTTTTGACCAAAAATTCAACTGTTCCATTTATGGTTGAAAATTGACATTTTTTTAAAGAACTGTTCTGTTTTAGTTGAAAATTCAACTATTTGGTTAGAAGTTGAACCACTTTGCTATAAGTTAATTTTTATAGTTGAAGAATAATCATTTTAATTAAAAGTTCATCTCTTTCGTTGAAAATGGAACTACTTTGTTGAAAATTCGTTTTTCTTCTGGTTGAAAATTAATATATTTTTAACTGATAATTTCATTATTCCATTTTTGCTAGAAAAATTATCTTTTTTAGTTAAAGATTCATGTATTTTATTGAAAATTGTTTTTTTTCTTTTTTTTTCATTTGAGTGCGAACTGAATTAATAGAACCCAATGAGAAAATTTACCTTTTTTGGTTGAAAGTTAATGCGTAAATATATTTCTGATTGAAAAGTCATATTTTTCGTAAAAAAATCATCCCTTTTGGTTGAAAATTCATCTGTCTTGGTGGAAATTCAACTTTGCAGATTGAAAATTTAACTGTTTTGTAGAAGCTTTGACTTTTGGCTTGAAAATGAAAGAATTTGTTGACATTTTTCTTCCTCTTCTGACTGAAAAATCTTTCTATATTGAAACTTCGTCTTTTTGGTTTGAAAGTTTAATTCTTTTGGTAGAATTTTTGTCTTTTTTCGGTTGAGAATGCAACTATTTGATTAAAGATTAATCTGTTTTGGTTTGGGATTCAGTTGTTTTGTTGAG
The DNA here is from genome assembly GCA_032362435.1 of Melikaiella ostensackeni. Classification (NCBI taxonomy): domain Eukaryota; kingdom Metazoa; phylum Arthropoda; class Insecta; order Hymenoptera; family Cynipidae; genus Melikaiella; species Melikaiella ostensackeni. The sequence continues at coordinate 9,431,466 of JAUMHM010000088.1, forward strand.
AATTCATCGTTTTCAGTTGAAAATTCAACTATTTGGTTGAAAATTCAACTACCTGGTTTGAGGTGTCACGTCTCCTGATGGTAATTAATTAATACTAATATCAATATTAATTTTTTGTCTGATGAAGATTCGAAAAATAGAAGTAATAAGTAAACACTTAGCTCTAAATATATAATTTGGGCCCTTCACGATAAATATTTATCGCGACAATGACGAGATTGGAGAATTGGTTGCAAGGGGCTGAGGTTCAAATATACACGTGATTCCCGCCACTTGGGCGAATCCAACCGGAAGCTGCTTTGCATCTCGCGGATGGGGTCGAAACGCAAGTTTCGCGCAGGCATTAATATTGCCAATACACTCGGGATATACACACTCCCTCATTTTTTTTATTTCGGGGGTGGAAGTATAAAAGCATATTAGGTATTTCGAATATTGGCTCCCACACCCTCAAGGTCTTGTGGTGTCGCGGAAGATACCGCAGGATTTCCTGCTCAAATGCATACCTTCCGCCCAAACTTATATAGACTTCTTCCACGTGTGTATGGGTACACAATCGCGAATATGTGGTGCCCTGTGGGGAGCGATCGCGTTAATATTCATACAGTATATGAAGCGAACCATCGCACGAATGCACGAATAATATACGTACTAGCACTGTCGCATAAAGTATCGGTAAATAAATCATATCATGCCATTGCCTATTTGAATATGTTTGACACCAAAGAGAAACGACCAAACTTTAATGTCTCTCATATTTTACAGAAGAAAATTAGGCGAAGAACGTAATTCTTTGGGTTATAGATGCAATTTTGTGGGAAGCGAATTTCTTTTTAATATTATATGGTTTACTGGAACATAGAAAAAAAAATTTCTTGGAGATTGCAATGAAATCTTCTTTCTTATGAAAATTTTTTTGTGTATTAAAAAGGACACCCATAAAGTTCACAAATCAAGAACAGACTTCGGAACCACCCACTTTTACGGCTCATTAGAGACAAATGTTTAATAAATGTACAACGCACAGAAAAAAGGAGGAAGAACAGAAAGAGTTAACCAAACCAACTTCAGAATCAACATTGCAATTATATCAATAATTAGACAATCCGACTAAAATAACGACTGAAAATCACACAGCCTTGATTGATAGCATTGACTTTTCCTTACCGTAGTTAACTTTCCTTGAAACTTTCATGTTTTTAAAAAATTCGATTAAACTGCACGCAAAATTTTAGTCACTTTGACTGCAAACTTTGTGCACACGTGCAGACTCAGCCTTAATCGAGCTTTATGCAAACGCGTGCGTTTGAAAAAATTCTTGTTTATTGTAAGAATTACACATTTGCCGTGTTCAACTGATTCCTATATTATGAAATCTGCAGTTCGTCTTGTTATGGAAGATAAGAAAAGTATACGCGATTCTTCTCTGAAATTTCATGTAAAAACAACAACTTTGTTCCGATACGTGAAAAAATACAAGGAAACGCAAAAGACTCAGGAACCCAACATTGGATATGAGCCGAAATGGAACTCTCGTCAAGTATTCACAGCAGAGCAGCAAGCAATATTAACTTCGTATATTCTCGATGCATCGAGGATGCTCAACGGCCTAACACTTGTACAGCTTATGGAATTGGCCTATCAATTTGCTGACAAAAATGACATCGACTGTCCTGATTCTTGGGAAAATAAGAAAAGTGCAGGGAAAGAATGGCTTCGGTATCTTTCAAACGGAATTCGGATCTAAGTGTGCGAAAACCCAAAGCCACCAGTCTGAGCCGAAGCACGAGTTTCAACAACACCAACATCAATCTTTTTTATGATAACTTGGAAAAAGATTTCAAGAACTAGGTAACAATTTCACACCAGGATCAGTTTTCAACCTCGATGAAATGGCCCTCACCACCATACATATCCTGACAAAAGTGATTGCAAAGAAGAGGGAAAAACAAATTGGGCAAGTGACATCTGGTGAACGTGGCACATTGGTTACAGCATGCTGCATCATTTCAGCAAGTGACAATGCCATCCCGCCTTATTTGATGTTTCCGAGAGTGAAATTCCATGAAACCATGCTTGAGAGTGCTCCAGTAACAGAAAATTATTTTTCAAAGGAAATTTCCCAGCCGGAAAACTTGTTTTTCTAGCTGGTTCATCATGCCAATTCGGTAATTCATAAAACCAGTTGGAGAAATTGCTAGATTTTCTTGACTGAGTTGGAGTAATAGCTTGATGAAAAATGATGATTTCATTTTTGTTTATCTTTGTTTAAGGTGCGGTGGGCAATGCAAACGCCAGCGGCTGGATGAACAGCGATTTGTTTCTTGAGGTGATGCAGCATTTTCAAAAACATGTCCGCACAACAAAAAATCAGAAAGCGTTGTGAGTCGTAAACAACCACGTGTCTCATGTTTCGGTCCTTGTATTGAACTTTTGTAAGGACATCAAGATTGTTCTCCTATCGCTTTCACCTCATACGTCTTACAAACTTCAACCACTGGATCGCACAGTGTTTAAATCTTCGAAATCTTTTTACAATCAAGCTTGTAACAACTGGATGATTACAAACTCCTGTGAATCTAATTGCATTTCCTATAATGTTTGTTGTATGTCGAATCCATACAAATGTATTAAACTACTTGGTTTTCGACTTTTATGCTTTCAGGAAGAACCATCTCGATATATCAAATTGCTGAGTTCTTCGGCATTGCTTATGACCTGGCATTCACGCCGAGAAACATCAAAAATGCTTTCCTGGATACTGGCATATTCCCTTTCAACAGAAACACATTCTCCGATAAAGAGTTTATGAGCTCAGCTGTCACGAACCGTCCTCAACCAATCCAGGATCAGCTGTTGCCAAGGGAATCAATGGATATCAGTACCAATGATGTGATTTCGGAATATCCGAAGGAACCATCTACGGTGACATTCAAGAATGACCAACTTCACAAACAGTCCTTGACGGAGCCAGCGGTTTTGCCTTCTCAAATTCAATTTCATCCCAAGGCGCTTCCAAGGAAAATACCAGAAGGAAGCCAGAAAAGTGCTATTCTGACAAGCTCTTCAGTAAAAAATGTCATTTGTGCAGAAATGGACAAAAAAATGTTGAAGAAAGAACAAATTCAGCAGAGAAAAGAAGAAAGATTGAAGAAAAAGAAGATAAATTGAAGAAAACGAAAAGATGCACTGCCATCAGTGCTCGAAGTGGAAAAAAGGTTTCCAACAAAAAAATAAGGTCGTTCTGCCTTAAAAGTACGATAACATTACGTGAATTTGCGTTGCTTCATAAAAAAATTATCGATCCAATGTTGAAAAATTCCTGAATTATGAGTGTAAAATACAACCTAATAAATCAGTGTAAGTTACAAGAATGATTGTCAGTTTCAATTAAAGGAACACATCTTAATGTAAAGTCAAAATATGATCACAAAAATCTGAACTATCAAACATAAAATGCTTTGAGAACTGTTCCACTGTACCAGACCTCGTGTTCCATTGTACCAACCCATGTTGGTACAGTGGAACGACTCTCAATTTTTTTAAATTCTCAATTATTGTTACTGAATAATTTTTTATTCAATCAATAATTCAATGTTCTTCTCATGGAATTTTGAATGAGATAATTTGGGACCTCCATCTATCAAATTCTTTACAACTCCTATTTTGTTTTGAATGGAATGATTAGATTCAAAATTTAGTGTCCCCGAACAAATTGTTTCTTTTTAACAATCAGTGATAATATAATTTTCATCAGTTTTTATTAAAGTCAAATCACGAAAATCTAATCTACCTCCCATTTCAATTTCAACAGTGAACTGTAATCTTGAATGTATACTATTCAAAGCATCAGGTAGGTTATCCAAATTTCGTGCATGTAAAGAAAACACAAAATCATCAACATATCTTGCATAAAAGTCCAAACCATAATTAATTTGATCAAAAACTTTATTTTCAAAATCTTCCATTGCAATTTCAGCAAGAATTGGGGACAAAAACTGAGCCTATTGGAGTTTCAAGTTTTTTCCATAAAAAGTACCATTGAATTTCAAATAAACAGAATTGAAAACATATTCAATATCATCAAGAAATCGTTTTTTTTTCGAAACCTTAGTATGAAGTTTGAACATATCCTACCGTTTTTCTACGGCAAGTTTAACTCTCTCATATGGAATGTTAGGAAACATGGCTCTTACGTCAAAAAAAACTTATTTATTGGTATTTTGATATTCTCAGTTACTTTTAGAAAGGCAGCACTATTTCATCAATCTTTCCGAAGGGGCTACTGATTCTTTGATGAACTTGCAAGAAGTTCTTTTAACTTTTTCGTGGGTGAACATATTGTCGAAATAGCTGATCGTAAATAAAAATATACTTTATGAGCTTTAATCAGGCCATAGACCAAAAATAGATTAGTATGAATTGGGTCAATTTTGCACCTTTCAATATTATCTCCTAAACACTTTTGAATCCTCAATCTATCTAAAGTTCCAAATGCACCTTTCCGAAACATTTTTTCAGGATCATTTGAAATAACTATTAAACTATCTTTATCATTCAAAATAGGCATCATTTTTTTATCATTAACATTTTTTAATATCGCAATCGTAATACTCCCTCTATCAGCCTTGGTAATCAGTCATTCAGGATGACATTTTGAAAAAAATTTTGTTTTAAAAAATCTCCCTAAATTTCGCTCTAAATTGTTCTACTGTTATCTGGTAATTTTGAAATATTAGCTTCAATGTCTTAATGATTTATAGGAATTGAATATACTTTTTTCCCCATAATTGTTACTAAAGCTCTCACCTCACCGTAAAATGTTGATTTCCTTTTCTGGAGTATCTACGTTTGAAATATTTCTCAATATTACTCAAGAATTTTTTTCCCCCATAATATAATTTTCGAATTTTTCTTGTAAACGATGCAAGATATCATAAAAATGAAAAAGTTGTTTTTTTGTAGAGGTTTTTTAGAGCTGAAATTTTTTATTTTGAAATTTTTTTGCATATTTTGTTTTTTTTCGAGAAAATTGAAAAAATTCGACTTTATGAAAAAAAACTCTCCTGGATACAAAACTTATCAAGCCCGCATAAAACTCACAAAATGTTCTTTGTAGAAAGACAAATTGAATAAAAAATTGGCTTGAAATAAAAGTGTGGGTTTCCTTGTTAAGATAGACTTTTTATATTTGTAAATAAATTGTCACCATTTCGTTCAATTATGAACTTCTTCCGAATTTTCCGACGGATATCGGAAAAGGACGGTGAAACTCATCAAAATTCGAGAAGAAAATCAGAATATTTAAATTATATCAAAAACAATAGAAGTTTGAAGAAAAAATTTGTGATATTTTTAAATAGATGTCGAAATTCAAATACTCGTTTTATGAGTTTCTTAGCAAATTTACTTGAAAAATATGCAAGAATATAGTTTCTTTCTCTTGCCTGCCAGTAACTCATATTATTTTCTAACACAGACCTAACAGTGCAGCTCTCATGCTTCTCTCTGTGCATTTTTGTCAATAAGTTAATTTTTTTATACGTTTGCACCGTTAGCACGATAATTAACATATTGCACAATCTGATACGATTTCCTTCTAGCCTGTAGATTGCTACACAAAAAGGTTAGGCCAATGCATAGGAGGAGGTGGCTCATACCGCCCCAGAAAAGTGGCTCATGCAGCCTCATATGACACTTTCAAGTAAAATTGAAATTCCACCTGTTTTTGTTTCAGATTCATATATAAATCTGTTGAAAACTTGAAGTTTAATAACTAAGCTATCTAAAGAGCCACCGCAAGAACATAAAATGCATCATTTCAAGTGATCATTGGCATTTGAAAAAAACACAAAATATCAGAATACAGGTCTTGAAATTCCAATGCTCGGGGTTTCCAAATTTATTCAGCATTGAGCTAAAGTTTTCCACAAAGGATTTCGATAACATTCTTTCTGATATCAGTACAAGAAACAATTACAAAAAAAAGTATAGCGTACGACAAAGTTGAGTGGCTCATCTTAGTCCCTATGCCCATCTCGCCTTACCCTACCCGAAATTCTTTGGTCTTTTCAGTTTTTATTATCAATCAAGTTGTCAAATTTCAAAAATTTGCAGAACTGCTTACTTGCCAAAATAATTACAGAATTTCGAAGATTTGAAGTAATTTTGAGAAGTAATGTGAAGTAAATTAGCTAATAAATTCAATCGTTTGAAAAGATTGGCTCACATTAATTTGACAAATGACATTGCATCGGAGGAGAAAATGGAAATTGGTCTTATGATTATAATGAAGGACGTCGCAAAATTGATGACGATTTCGGTGAATCGGATACAACCAGAGATGAAATACAATTGCTTCTCAATTGAAGATCAATTCATCATGCATATTGAGAATTTTAAATTAAATTCTAATTTAAATTCTAATTTAGAAGAACTAATTCTTTGCAAGAATTCGAATTAAGAAGGGGACACTCGCGTGCTTTTTGCATTTTTCAATGACAATGTCACCCAAGAAATTATAAAAAAAACGGCTTCATAGATTGTTACACAATTTTTAAATTCTGCTCAAACAAATATGGTATTCCTCCGTGGACAAAAGTTCAAATTGAAAAAAGACTTTAGAATTTAGAAACGACTAATTTTTGGGAAGTTTTTTATTTTTGAAGAAACTAAAGTTGGAAACGTTCAGAATAGAACTTTTTTCATTCACTTTGAAAGTTGAAAAATTAAAATGAAAAGCATTTGAAGTCTAAAGAGTTAACATTTTCGAGTTTGAAATTGAAAAATTCATAATTAAAAATACTAGGTCGTTCGAGATTGAAAAATTTCACATTTACATTGTGCAATTTCAAGTTAAGAGTGATAAAGAAATTGAATAATTCAAATGAGAAGCACTTGAAATTCAAAATTTTCAATTTAAAATATTAAAAATGCTATGGGCTTCAGAATAAAAATAGTGGTAATTAAATAATTTTGAATGTGTAATCTTCGTAAGTTAAAAATTGTTGTTCAAAAATTGTGTTCAAATTTAAATCTTCAAAAATTGTGAAATTTCAAATGAACTTTAGCATTGTTTAACTTGCAATGCTTCATTTTTTAAATCGTTTCCCTAAGAATGTTTCCAAACTTGAACTATTTCATTTTAAAAGTTTCTTTAGAATAATTCTATTTCGAAGAATGACAATTTAAAATTCTGCAATTCTGAAAGCTAAAAATATCAGTGAATTTATTTTGGAAAACGTAAAATATTTAAGTTTGACCCGCAGGAAAATCGAACATCGATTTGCACTCAATTTATCTTTTGATCAGCAATGTTATAAATTCTTGGTTGAGAAATCTGAATTTCTAATATGGAAATCAAACAGTTTTTAATGCATAGGCAATTCTAAAAAAGTTTAGATTTTAAAGCTATAATTCCCAAATTGTTCATTTCAAAAAGTTTAATTTTGAAAATGTCACTTTTTGAATCTCTTAATTGTTAGTTGTTGAATTCTGAATCTTAAAAAGTTCAAAATGTCCAGTTTATGATGATTGTTTCCAAAATTTCATATTTTTCAATAATAAACACTCAAAATTACAAATGATTTAACTTCTAAGTCGCTGAAATTTTAATTTATTCAATTTTGTAACAGACTTGATATGAATTTAGTTTATCATGCTATACCGTATTTTGCAAAGATTTTGTACTTTCTGAAGTAATTGGTAAAAAGTAAATTTTTCGAACACAAAAAATTTCAAACTTTTTTCAATTCAACTCGCGCCAACTTAGCCACTTCTCAGAAGTTTTTGATTTTATTATTACTAGATTACGTATTTAAGTCTTTTGAAACTATTCACGAAAGATAAACGTAAATAGTGTAATAGACTATAAAGCTTTTTTCTTAAACTTTGCAAAGGTCATGAATTTCAACCTTCAAGCGCTTTGGTTATCGAGCGAATTTTAAGCAACGGCAAACTTCCAGTGAGAAAGTTGTTGATTAAGGTTCAAAGAAGTTTTCTGGAA
>JAUMHM010000088.1:9448769-9459921 GCA_032362435.1 Melikaiella ostensackeni
CAGTCACGGACGCATTTTGGTAATGCAATCAAGTGATATGATGAGAGTGATATGCATAATTAGACATATTGGGTAGTATTATTATTATTATATTATTATTATTATGATTATACAATTAAGCCAAATACCTCACAAAGTAAGCATAACTTGTTTGGTTCTAGCCTCATTATACTTCTCTGTTTTTATCCCTATAATCATCTTTTAGTCTAGTCCTCTCCTCATTGATAAGGCTTCAATATTTAGCTTTTCTGAATACGCTTTCTTTTTTTTGTTAACAGCCACGCGGATTTCATCATTCCACCAAGCATCTCCAGTCCCTTCCAAAAACCGCACTACCTGATTCTGTCTTCCAGTCTCCTCTATAATGACCTAAATATTTGTTCAGCTTATCACGATATATCCATCTGATATTCAAAATTCCATACTTTTTTTTTAATTTGCAGAGGTCTCTGAAATTTGTACTTGATAATGAAAATTGAAAAAGTAAAAAATTCCTTTTCCACGGAATAAAGAAAGATGAGGGGCTGGTGATTGAAAATTTATTGAGCAACCCCGCTGTATAGTTGGTTTGAATACAGGATTTATATGACTGTACACATTTTATTATATCAGGAAAAATTATGATAAACTTTATCAGCTTCCATGCCAAGGAGATGAAAATTTCAATGGAATAAACAGTGAAGTGAGGTAGAGGAAACTAATTTCGCCGCGTTACTCTTCCTTTGTCATCGAGTTTCTAAAATAAGAAGAGAACATGGCACCCCTTTCTCTTCGGTATAAATCTTGTGTTACCGGTTGAGCTGTGGAAGATGCCACGATACGGGGGCAGGTGTCGCGGTAAACTCAGTTAATTAGACAAGAGGCAGCCATCACACCCTCTGGCACCCCGGAGGCTTGTTAATAACACGTAATTACCATTATACATGGCGATACACTCTTCCAAGACGCTACCGACCCTATTAGATAAGACGACACCTTATTATACACGAACTAGCGTCGGTGTCATGCTTACCAAACTTCGAAGTCCGTTAGCGTCGACGACTTGTGTTCTTCTATCACGTAGCCTACCCTCTTTCAGTATCTCATTGCATTAAAGCGCTTTCAACTTTCAAAAGTTTGCCTTAAAACACTACAAAGTTCATTTCACGAATTCAATCGTAAATATGGTTATAGTCAATTTTTTTATTTCTGCGAAATTTTAATGAAAAATACAAGCGTCCTTTAGAAAGAAATGGTCTCTCTATTGTAAAAGGATCTCGCCGCTGCCTCTTCCGCCGCCGCTGTGTCAGGAATTCTAACGAGGCCCGTCAGAGACTCCTAGAAGGCCTTGGGGCCTCCCGTGAGGCCTCTCAGAGCCTCCTACGAAGGCTTCCAGAGTCTCACACGAGGCTCTCCAGAGTCTCCTACGGGGCTTCCAGTGCCTTTCACAAGGACCTCCAGATCCGCCCGCTAGGACCTTCATAGCGTACCACGAGGGCCTTTAGAGCCTCCTAGGAGGGCCTCCAGAGCCTACCACGAGCCCTTGCATGATCTCCTACGAGGGTCTCCAGATCCTCTCGCGAGGGCCTCGAGAGCGAACTTTTTCGAGTGAATTCCCCAGATACCACATTTTAGAGTGGTATCCTCAGGTACCACCTGACTGGAATTGAGATAGGACCTCTTGTGAAGCTGCGAATCGAAAAATTTACGTGTCTTCTGAGGCACGTAAATTATTCCCGATGTCCTCAATCTCAGTCATAAGATCTGTTACTGCAACTCGTATGTTGGCTGCGAATCGCTAACGCTAGCCAAAGCATTCCCAGCATTTAAAAAATTAAAGTAAATAAAAAACAATAATAAATAAATAAAAGTCTTTAGTCTTTGATTCTCCTTCTCCTTGATATGTACTACTGATCCCTTTTCCCTTTCCAGTTTCCTGTGGAAAATCTGAGTAGTCTTTTCCTTTTAATATCTTCAAAATTCTCATTCTGTGATCTATTCGTGAGTGGTTTTTGATTGAAAAAATTAAACTAAATTCAAAATCAAAATTGATTGTAAAAAATATAAGTAAATAAAAATGAGTAAATTAAAGTCTCTAGTCTTTAATTTTTCTTTCAATTGCCATGTACTATACTGATCCTCTTCCCTTTTTCAGTCTCTCGTGGAAATTTCCAGAAGACTTTTCCTTTTAATTCCTTCAAAATTCTCACTTTATGATTTATTTGAATCTGGTTTATGCGAATGTTGAATAAAGTTGACCAAAGACCAACATACCATACCAGCTAAAGGTTGTCTTAATTGTTGAAACTCTTCATGTTAGAGTGTTCGACATTATTGAAAAATGGGGTTCAAATAAAAAGTTCTCCCACCGCTGTTTGAAAAATCGAAACCCTCTCTAAAGATTTATAATCATTATTTCTTTAATTATATAAATTATTTATTTATAATTCAATAAAAAGATGGGGGTTGGCATGCGAAGGGCGCAGGGGATTGAAGCCCCCCTAGCTTAGATTGTAAGTGTTCATATAACAAATTTTATATGGATTTTTATGTTATAGCCTCAATTTTAGGTAAAAGCTAAAATTTTATCCAATCGTATTTATCCCTATGATCATATTGACGTTTTGTGAGATTTTTTTCAAGTTAATCATACAGTTATTATTTTTGTGAACAAATTTTTTCCCAAATAACTTTAATTTTAATAAAACCTAACCAAACAGAATTGTGTTGAATGAACAATTAAAACCTAAGCCATTTCTCCTGAATGACTCTCAGACTTCTTCAAAATTCGCAGCAATTAAATTGGCCCTATTTTTGTCGATTTTAAAAATCATTTTAAAAATGCATTTTTACTGTCGTAATTTGGATCACTGGAAACTGATTCTCATTTTTTATTTGATTTCAATTTATGAGAGGAGATAAAGTTTTATTTTCATGAAGAATCGATGACGAGAGATAAGAATCCAGGATTGATAGAGAGTTTCTATGGAAAACCAGGAAAATCTGGGAAAGGTATGGAGTTTAAAACAATTCATAGAAAATCAGAAATGCTGCAAATCTTCCAAATTCTTTGGTTAAGTTTCGTGTCAAAAATAAGTCTAAAAAATTTAAAATATCAGGAATATTCCAGATTGGTCAATTTTTAAAATTCAAATTGTCAAGATTGAATGGTTTTGAATTCAAATAAAATTTAACCAATTGAATTGCAAAAAATTATTAAAGTTAAACAGTTTTTGGTTGAAAAGATTCCATTTGCAATAGTTTCTATTTGAAGCTTCACAAATCAGACTATAATCTTATTCTGAAGACCTCTGAACATATTGAAACATTAAAAATTGTTCAGCTTTACATTGAAATTATTAAAAATCATCCAATTTCAGCAGAAAAGTCTAAATGGTTGAATAATTTTATTTTAGCAATTGAACCTTCAAAATATGACAATTTCAAATTGAAAATGCTTAGCATTAAACAATGTGAGAATGAATGAGTTTCAAATCGAACGTTTCATAACTTAATAATTCAAAATATAGAAACCTAGATACGTCATTCAAAAATTGGAAAAGTTTCAATTGCAGACTCGAAAAGTTCAACCATTTAAGAAAGTACAATATTCAAATGTGGCCGGTTTGAAAAATGAGCAATTGAAATAAAAATCAATCATTTAAAGAGTAAGAAAAATGTCAAAGTTATAGTTTGAAAAAAAGAGTTTTCATAAAACATAAGAGTATATGGGGTTCAAAAGTTTTTTCATTTAAAAGTAGTACAAATTACAAATTCTTTTCAGTTGAAGAGGATTCAAATAGCAATGGCTAGAGTCTTGATAGGTTTATAAGTATAAATTAATTGAGGGGAATGGAAAAAAAATTTCCAATTCGGAAATAATTCAGTCTAGGATTTGAGAAGCAAGAGAAACCGATCTAGCAGCGCGTTCACAAGGCAGTAGCGGCCACTTTTTGTATTAAAATGATGAAATCGCAGATTACCCAGAGAATCACTTTCGGTAATTTATCTTTTTCTTCAAAACTAATTATCAGAATATATAAATAAAAACTGACAATTTTGGTTATAAACATGCATCCTCAAATTATTTTTTGCAGAAATTCAAAGATAAAATACTATTTTTGAAGTTATTTACTAAGTTCACAAGTCATTTATGAATGATGCATACATTTACTTAGTTTAGATAATTATTTATTGCTTACTTCAAAATTCAATTTTCTTTATAAATGAATAAATTCACCAACCTTGTGAAATTATCTATTTATGAATTCATTGGTCTCTTTCTTGTAAATGAATAAAAAAATTCTCTACGTTTTCAAATTATTTATTTATTATTTATTTATTCTTAAAGAACAAGGACTTGTGTATTTAGAAATAAATAATTTCACAAGGCTGGTAAATTTATTTATTTATAAAGGAAAGTGATTTGTGAAGTTAGCAATAAATAAATAAATTTACTTATAAAAAAATAGGCTTGTGAATCCGTAAATGAATAATTTGAAAACTGAGATTACTTTCTTATTTATTAACAAGAAAGAGACTCGTGGATTTGAAAATTAATAATTTCGCAAAGTTGGTGAATTTATTCATTTATTTATAGTATAAAGGACAGAGACTTGTGAATTTGAAAATAAATTATTTCGCAAAATTGGTAAGTTTATTTATTTATAAAAGAAATAGGCTTGTGAATTTGGAAATGAATAATTTCGCAAAGTTGGTAAATTCATTCATTCATTTATTCATAAAACACAGAGACTTGTGAATTAATAAATAAGTAATTCCGCGAGGATGGTAAATTCATGTATTAATAAAGGAAAGAGACTTTTGAATCTATGAATAAATAATTTGAAAACTTAGAGAATTTTTTTATTTATTTACAAGAGACTTGTGAATTTGGAAATAAATAATTTTGCAAAGTTGATAAATTAATTCATTCATTTATTGATAAAGGACAGAGACTTGCGAACTTGAAAATAAACAATTTCGCAAAGTTGGTTAATATATTTATTCATAAAGGAAATAGGCTTGTGAATTTGAAAATAAATAATTTCGCAAACTGGGTGAATTCATTTATTTATTTATTCATAAAGAACGAAGACGTATGTATTTATTAATAGATAATTTTCACAAGGTTGGTAAATTTATTTATTTATAAGGGAAATTGAATTGTGAAGTTAGCAATAAATAGTTTGACAACTCAGGGAATATATTTGTTAATAAGAAATGGACTTGTAAACTTGGAAATAAATAATTTCGCAAATTTGGTAAATTCATCTATTTATTTATCCATAAAGAACAAAGACTTGTGTATTTATAAAAAATAATTTCACAAGGTTGGTAAGTTCATTTATATATAAAGGAAAGTGACTTGTGAAGTTAGCAATAATTAATTGTCTAAACGTAGTAAATTTATGCATTCATAAATGACTTGTGATCCTAGTAAATGACCTTATAAATAGTATTTTATCTTTGTATTTCTGCCGAAAATAATTTCAGGATGCATGTTCATAACGAAAATTGTTAGTTTTTATTTATATATTCCGATGATTAGTTTTGAGGAAAAAGATAAGTTACCGACCGTGATTCTCTGGGTACTCTGCGAATTTATCTTTTTAGTACAAAAAGTGGCCTCTACCACCTTGTGAACGCGCTGCTAGATCAATTTCTCTTGCTTCTTCATCTGTCATTTTCCGTCGCCTAGTTCTCAAAAAATTTGGAAGTATCTTTCACTTTTGTTTCGCATTGAATCGCGAAATTCGTTTCATAATTGTGAAGTTTATTTTCTGGAAAGATGTTATACAGAGAGTCTTTTTATTTAGTGTCGGTGTTGTGTCTGTAAAATATGACTGAAGTTAAATGTGTTTGATACTCGCCATCTCTTTCTCGGGTTTTGTCTGCCCGGTGTTGATTTTCATGTTTCAGAAAATGAATATTTTCTATCCAAATATTCATTTTCTCCTAAAAGCGCGATGTAATTTACGTTATATGGACTTTAAGATTTTATCAGACCCCGAATACTTGGTGAATTTTGTCTTTTTACCCTGCAATCTACTTCCAAAAATGAATATGAGGTTAGGGCCGTGTCAATAATTGGGGGCAGCCAAAAAATGTCTAAGTACCCTTTATCTAACGTCCTTTAAAATGCTTGAAAATGAAAGTACCGGATCAGTAGAAAATTCACTAATACTTTATTTGCATAGATGAAGTTAATATTCAAAATCATCACAGGATTTGAAATATTGTAGCAATTGTGTGAAATATAAAAAGGAAATCATATTCAGTCAACTTTTCTCATTTTACATTGGGGAGTCGGTAGTTTAAAACTTTTGTTTCTAATGTTTATAATAGCAAAGTATGTACCCCTTTTTCGCATCCGAAAGGTGCTTCCTTATCCCAACAATTTCTCGATTACCATGAGAGACACGCCCCACTTATAATTAAAAAACGAGAAAGTAATGAACTTTGTGATTATATAGATGCACGGAAGGGCAGTTAAGGAAAAGTTAAAGTGAAAATTCATGTTTTTGAGGTTGGCACCTTTACATTATCACCGACACTACATATATGCGTAGACAAAGCTGATGAGTCGAGAAAAGGTCTAAATAGCTTTAGACTCTGAGTAACTTGTACATTCGTTCCTGAAATGCAGTGTAGATGAACCTAAATGAGGCAATGTAATTTTCTCCACTAAAACTTTTTAGATAGTTTCGTTATTTTGCATTCTGTCCGTTTTTGTATTAGATAGTTTTTTATTTATTCACGAGGACTTGTGAAACTTTTAAAAATCTTCTGAAAAAACTTTTGTTAATAAATCCTTGGGAGGGAAAAAATTGAGTGGAGGAAATAACGAAGATCGTTTCAACACCGAGATACAGACTCGATCCCAGGAAGAGGCACCCCCCTAATTCCAAAGTTTTTGAATGAGCCTGGTGAAAGTATTTCTACCCTCTTTCACAACCTCTTTTTTCCTCGTCGTTTCATCTTTATTATTTTTATTGTTGTTCTCATAATGATGTCATTTGAATTCTTATATTATACCCTTGAGACGCTGTGATTGAAGAAATTTTCTTCAATTCAAGATTTTGTTCGTCAGTGTTATATTCTCTTTTTGTATATATTTTGGATGTAGTTCCGAAAACGTCGAACCTTCGATTTTTTCAAAACTATGTATATTTGCGTATTTTGCGGCGCTGATTACCAATATGATAGCGAAAATTGACTTTCAATTTGATTTTCATGGTAGAAACCATGAAAAGACTCATAAAATCATGGTTTTTTTCCTTTTATTTCAGTAAATAATGGGAATTTCGAAAAATATTCCAAAGAAAAATCGCAGATCTCTCCGAAATGCACATCTTATGTTGTATAATTTTTATTGGAAATTTGATAGTTTTCCAGAAAAAGATAGACAAAGTTTAAGAGTTGTAACAAGGCGGGATACAAAAGGGGTTGGGTCTTTCTTCAGTGTTCGCGCTTTCGGGTGCATCGTCATTATTCTCGAGCATTCTTGAGGCCATTCTACAGTGAGCAAAGCAATTTTCCGTCCGTTTTTATTTATTATTTCATTTACCATTTTTGTCTTGTTTTTTCAACATCTGATTTTGTTATTATTATTTTTGCTTTTCTTCTCATTTATGAAATTATAAATATTTTATAAAACTAATCTATATTTATCACTCTCATCTGAAAGATACAAAAATAATATAGCATAGTTACATCGCAATAAAATGCAAAATCATGTAATCGAATCGTCTATCATTCCTCTGTACCGACAAAAACTAGTAAATAACATGCGTAACCGAGTTATCGATTGTTAGTGCATCATTCTATATGCTTTCGTTGTTTTTAGAAGTAATGTGAATTGAGTGGATAGCTCAACCAAGCGTGTCATTCTCGTGGTGTCAATAAAAAATTTATAATTAAAATAATCCACTGTGTATATTTTTAAGTAAAACTATTAGACTCCAACTCGGTGCCATGCTTTGAGGTTCGAAATACTTTGCATGTTGTAATTTTCGCAAAAAATTGTCACAATTATCATTCCTCTGGTACTTATTCCTGTAAATTATTATGTACGTCTGGGATACAAAGAAATATATAGAAATGCAAAACCAGTTTGCCCTCAAGATTATGGTGTTGTATCAGAGGTTTCAATAATCATAGGTTCTTAAGTACACATAAATGAATAATTTTCTTCAACTTTCTTCTTTGTAAAATGATAATTTCGAGAGAATCACCCAAGTCTAGTTTCAAAAAAATCGGAGGTGCGGCGTTTCCAGAATTTTATCCTTTATTTTTTTCATATGTTCAATTTCAAATATATGCAGCTATCACTGCATTCAAACCAGTTATAAAATAGAGTGCATTTTACTACCACATTCATTTTTTTCTCAACTGCAACATCCATTTCCGCAAGTGGTTAACTTCTTACATAAAAGGCAGCGGAACTGAAAAGCATAGAAAATCTTTGAGCTTGAGAAAGGTTGAACAAAACAAAATCTTAAGAGACTCGAGATCATAGGGGTGAATAAAACGAACGACAAAGAACGAAAAGGCGTAAAATTCGTAAAAACAGAAGCGCAACTTGCAATACTTGTTTAAATTCAGACTAGAAGAAACACGAGGAAGGAAAAATAAGGAGAACATTATGTCCGTGGCATGTCACCCCTTCATAATGTCATTTCGTGTTTACACCAGCGTGTCCAGTTGTTGCGAAAAGACGTTTACATGAACACTCTGCAGTATATTCGCGCAGAAACCGAAGTTAACACCTGGATGTGGTAAAAAGTCGCTCATCCGCCTCTTAAACATGACACTGAAGGCCCTGGATGGAGGTTCCGGAGAAAAAGAAATAATGCTGAATGTCAGCATTATTTCTTTTGGCATTTAGCATTAAGCATTTAGCATTCAGTATTTAGAGCCCACTGCGTTGCCCTGAGAGCGGCAAGAGAAGATGGCAAAGAGAAACTAAAGGGGATGGAAAAAGGGAATAGCGGGGGTTGGAAAATTGCTTGCTTACAACATTGCGGTAAAATGTGGCCTGTGGCATTGAAAACAACCACAAGATACACGTCACATTAACTCCAAATGCATTTGTGTAACTTGCATGAGTTCGCGAGCTTCCACTCCCTGTGTTTGTAGTGATTATGACATAAATCGTGAAAGAAACCCTTCGTGGAAAAATGCGTTATGTGGAAGGCAAGTAAGAAATGGTGCCGCTTCATAATTAAGCTCAACGGGATTAAAGTAATTCGGTGATCACTGGGAATGTCTACTTTGATGAGTGGATGAGCATTTTGTATCGCTTCAAGTCTTCAAGATTCGAAAAGTGAATTACATTATGTTTGATGGCTTAGGCTTTTTTCTGTCTTATTTGGCAAGAAGCTAATAAATGTGTATAATTTATAATAGTTTCTTGAGCTTGATAATTGAAAGGCAATATCATTTTTTTCTAGCACTTTGGACAGTGTCGGAAAACTACTTCACTGTATCATTAAAAGTATGGCTGCCCAAAAAAGCTTCCTTTCTTCCTATTTCAAGATTATAATTATATGAATATGAAGTAGAGATAAAAATTGAAACAAAGAAGCAAGATATGACGTGGTAAATTGAAAGTAGAGTATCATTATCCTCACAGGGTTATATTAGCGGCACTTTTAATTAGTTCCACAATTGCGCACCGAGAGCTTGTGCCTTACGAGCTCTTGAGTGTACGAGCACTCGCCGAAATATCGTGGTTTTCGAAACATAAAAAGCAAAATTTCCCCCGTACCCACTTATTTATATTACTTGGTACTCGCCTCACGTACAACTCGCCTTCCTTACCTTCTATTGAAAATCTCTCTACACATATACATACACATACATATAAATATAGAACACTAGATATATGCACGCTGGCGGCTGTAAGCAAATCGCATTATCCTGACCGAGTGGTCGGCAGACTCGCCTCCTATCTTCTGGGTCCGAGAGAAATTAAAATAAATACATATCTTAATTAAGCTCCCTGCGCCACGTACCGGGTGATCACACTTTAATCAGAATAAGATCACTCAGACATTTATGGAAAACAATTTTCTTTTAATACATTAAAAAAATTAGTTTCTTGTCCAAATATATATTTTTTTTTGCTTCGTCTTCGCGGGCGGTTTAGTGTAGTTATAAGAAGCCTGCTGATGTCAATTATTTAGTAGTGTCGTAAAAGCATCACATTGAAATCGAGAATTGTTGAAACAAATTCTTGAAGACAGTATCACTTTTTGAAAAAATGTACATTTGCCTAAACTTTACAAACATGAAAAACGCCTTTCACCATCCAGAGTATGATTGACTTTATTGCAGCGGATGAGAGAATGAGGGAATTAGTAAGGGATACAAGGGTTATAAGAGGCTCTGAATGTTGAACGGTTCACTACCTCATAATCGAGCTTAAAGTTTCAAAAATGAACCTATGTAAAGCATGGAGAAGAAGAAGAATTGATAATAAGTCGAAGCAGACCCGAGTTGAAATAGATAATTTGCAGAGACCAGAAGCACAAATGCATCTTCAAAAGTGTATCTCAAGTGTGCGGTACTGCGTTTGTAGAAAGAAAGGCTAACTAGAAAATTACTATAGGAATGAAAACAGAAAAGATACCAGTCAAAGAAAGCAAGGTTAAAATCAAAGCGGAAAAAGATTTAAAAAACTATTTTGAAGGAAATAAGAAATTATTTTGGAAATTGATTAAGAAGATTAGGAAAGAAAGTAGGGTGGACCCAGACAGCGTCGTCCGGTTAACATTCATTGCTCTATATAAAGTTAAGAAGACGTGGAACTAGTGTGTGTGTTTTTTTTAAATTTCGTGTCCCACATTATTGTATCTCACATCACCATATGTACTAATTATTCCAATAAAACCATGATTTCATAATTCAAGTATTTCCAACAAGCTGCATTTGGACGACGCTACTCCGATGAAGAAGCCTCAACTATTGTTCAAATTTCATATATTTTGGACTAGAGTGAGGTTAAATATTCGTAATTACGTGACGCAATAATGTTTCATCTGCCAGAATATCAAATTTTCATGCTGAAAGTATTTCAAATAATGTTGCAAACATAATAGATTTAATGCTTTCACGATGATTCATTATGATGAAAGGAGGTGTTTCGGGTTTCAATCGTGTGCAAAAC
>JAUMHM010000088.1:9485255-9507163 GCA_032362435.1 Melikaiella ostensackeni
GGTGAACTCACAACTATTGCGTTGTATCTAATTCCACCACTCCTAACCTTCCTGATCAAACATTGCTACCAACTTACAGTTACGGCCATATTATTGCCACGGTTTTGACAGTTGCCATTGCTATTGTTGCATCAATCGACGACAAATCGCCTCCTCTTTAAACTATAAACTGGTAAAAAAAACTAGCACTTTTTAAACTAATTGCAGAAAAAGTATCGTGTCCCGCATGTTGAAAAAGCGACAAATTTTCAACTTGTCGCACAATTCACTATTTTTCGCATTCGAAGTTCTTTTTTATTAATTTTTTGCCTAAAAAGAAAGCTGAGGTTTTTTCCTTTAAATACCTCCAATAAATTCATGCCCGCCCAGCGCACGTTCTCGTCTCTGGATTTTTATATCCGAACATTAAAGAGATAAACAATTTTAAAATCCTTTATTAAAAAAAAAAAGTTTTGGGATTTTTAACCATTTTTGGTACAATCATTAATAATTCATGATTTCGAATTGAAAGCGTTTGGAAATTTAAAAAAATATATTGAACGATTTTGAATTGAAAACGTTCGAAATCAAACAATTTTAGATTAGGTAAAATTTTGAAAAAAACGATAATATTTTAAATGGAATGAAAAAGAATCTAACCTGTATTGTTTTGAAATAAAAGCGTTTGAAATTGAATAATTTGGAATAGAAAGTGTTTGAAATTGAAACATTTTAAATCAGAAGCTTTTAAAATTAAAGAACTTCAGACTAAAATTTTGAAAATTGGCCAGCTCATTGCAAAGGAGTTGAGATTTTATAATTTCTAATTTGTAACGTTCAAAATTGAACAATTTTATTTTGTATTGAAAAATTGCGAAACTGAACGTTAAGAATTGCGTGATTTTAGATTAGAATCTTGAAAATTGGATCATTTAAAATTTATGGGAATTGGAATTAATTTGAAATTCAATAATTTGATATTAAAAACTATTGAATTAAAATAATTTTGAGTTCGCAGCAATTCAAATTTGATAATACGCAATTAAGGACTAAATTGAATGTTTCGAAGACAAACCTTCTGAAATGAAAAAATCTCCAATTATAAACATTAGAAATTGAATCATTCTAGAAAAACGTTGAAAATTAAGCGTATGAGAACTTCATTCAAAACTGTAAAAGTTTGCAATTACCATGAATTCTGATATTGAAACTTTTTCATACTCGAACTCATAAAATTTCAATTATTTAACGTGAATCCAAATGGTTTGAAAATTAAAAATTTGGCAGTTGTTAATTATATTTTCTGAAATTCAACTATTTCAATTTTGATTGCAAAATTGAAACTTATGAAAGGGAAAAATTGTAAATTCAGCGTTCAAAATTAAAGTTCAGAGTTCTAAACTTGTAACCATTGAAAATTATAAACATTATTCAGTTACAGAGGTATCAGTGCCAGATAGTTTAATTTTTATTTATTCTGATCTCAAATAAATTTTCAACTTTTTACTTTCAAATCGACTAATTCTCAACACTTCATTTAGAATTATTATTCATTTTTGAAATCTTGCAATCAAATGCTTTTCAATTTTAGATTATTCATTTTTTAAACCTCCAAATGAGAATCGGACAATTTTAAGATATACGAGTAACACTGAAAATTAAAATTAAAAGAAGATAATGTTTTCTAAAAACAAGCATACAAAACATTGCACGATTCCAAAATTTAAAATTGCACAGTTTGAAGCCTTTCGATCCGGAATTGTTTTTTTTTTAGGTTGAGTTTGAAACGTTCAATATTTTGGTACATTTTCAGATGAAAAATTTTTTGGTTTTTCATGCCTAGTTTTAAAATCTTTTCATTTTTAAGGTTTGAATTTGACGAATTATTTTCTTAATTTTTCTTTAGTTTGAATTTATTCTGGAGGCATTTAATTTAAAATTGTTCCATCACAAATACTTCAAATCGAAAATTGTGCCACTATCAAGTTTTTCAATTTGATATTGTACGATTTCGAAGAAGTCAAAAAACCAAAAATTTTGTACGTTTAAAATCAAAACCAAACAATACAAAATATTTATATCTAGAACTGTCAGTATAGTATCAGTATAGTATCAAGTGACATTCTAAGTTATTGCCTTTTTTTTACTAAACAATGTGATTTCTATCTAAAGAAATTAGCTGTCACTTCCAAAGTTCAAAATTGAAGAATATAAAATATTGTGAACCTTTAACGTTTAATTATTTAAAAACATTGAAAATTATATAGGCTTTCATATTGGAAGCTCTCAAAATTAATGAAGTCACTTTTGAAGCCTTAAAAATCAAACCATTCCAAACTTCGCTCAAAAATTGAAGCATTTTGAAATTAGTATCTTGAAGCTAAGTCATTGAGAATTAAAGAGCTGCAAACTCATTAAAAAATTGAAGCATTCATAAATTATGATCTTGAAACTAAGTCGTCAAAACTGATTAAGTTTTAAATTTTGCATCACGATTTTGAAAATTCCATCATTCCAATCAGCAAAATTAATACCTTAAAAATCAGCGATTAAGCATTTTCATGCAAAGGGAACAACTTCACGTTGCTTGAAGTGGAATTTTTTTTATGATCTCAAACTGACGTGTACTAATAGTTTGTCACATTGACTTGAAAGAAAAAGTCGCGAGAGAAAAAACACGCGAAAGGTGAGTTGAATAATAGAAGTTTCAATGTGGACGAAGTGAGTGAATGAATGAATGAATGAATGAATGAATGAATGAATGAATGAATGAATGAATGAGTGAATGAATGAATTACTGAATAGAGTTGTAGATTACGAGGATTGTTTGATAAGTTGAGTATAAAAGCAGGTAAAGATTTTTTTTAGAAGCTTGCCTTTATTTCTCAAGATGGCCTCCTTTGAGAGGTACACACTCAGTCTAGCAAGATTCCAATTTTTTCATCCCTTCACTAAAGTAAGATTTTTCGAGCCCTGCAAAATACGCATTTACGGCATCGATTACTGTTTCATTGGTTCGTGTATTTTCGCCATTGTGATTGCGGAGGTGTGAGCCGGTGCGTCGTCGTGATGGAACAGAACTGTTTTGTGTGCTAATCGTGGCCAGTTTTTTGTAGCTCGGCTTTCAATCTGTCCGGTGATGATACATAATACGTTCCTGTTATAATTTTACCCTTTTCCAAGTAATCAAGGAGGATAAATCTTTGGGAATCCCAAAATACTGTGGCCGTCACCTTCCCACTTGACAAAACAGTCTTCGCCTTCTTTGGCGCACTTCCACCAGGCAATACCCACTGCTCTGACTGCTGCTTTGTCTCGCTTGTGTAGTAGTGGATCCAGGTTTCGTTCACAATCACGAGTCGATGCAAAAGGTCCTGCAAATTCCGATTAAACTTCGCCAAACACTGAGCTGAAACGTCTTTTCGGTTGCGCTCTTGATCGGGAGACAGGAATTGCGGCATCTTGATTCGCTGATCTTCCATAACCCTAAGATAAATTTTTATCACCATATCCGATGTGGTGACCTCAACTGGGCGTCCAAAGCGTGCTTCATCTTTAGTTGTTTCAGTTGTTTCATGTTTAGTTAGTTGGTCACATTTAAATTCGTTTATTGAAAAATAAACGGTTTCCAACGAAGGAGCGGACTCTCCGTGAACTTCATCTAACTCGGCTTTCATCTGCCCGGCCCTCCAATTTTTTAAGTAAAAATGTTTAACCACTCCACAGAACTCTTCTTTCTTTATTTTTTCGCCATTTTTTTTACTGACACGCTCACGTATGCCAAGCGCAAACTGAGCGTCGATTTTTGCTGAAGTTTAGTAGACGTTAGTTTGAAGAGTGCTTCCTCTCGGTCATATACTACAAATTTTCTTTTGGCGCCATCAAGCGAGAAATTTACCATACTTATCAAACGACCCTCGTATTATAGTTAATTTTACTTCACCTCTTGAAAATGTGAACAGAAAATTTATATTTTTCATGAAAATCATTTTTAAAACATTTTTTGATATAACTTTATAATACACTCTAAAATCCATTTCCTATGCCAAAAAGTATCGTTCAGACAAAAAATTGTAAATATTCATTCTAGAGATTCATACATGTAATATGATTAATTTTTGATAATTTGAAGGTGTAAACAAGCAATCTATCTGGGACATATTGCACTGAATGGAATGGTGAGTACCCTGAAGGCAAAAATAGATCGCTTTTGATGTAAAAGGGACCAAATAGGAGGGCCAGAGTTCAATTTACACCAACACTATGAAGAGTGTAATGGATGACACGATCGATGGTTTATGTACTTTCCTTGTTTATTCCAAGCACTAAAGATAGGGCATCTATCGACATGTACGATGTTATCTCTTTCCGTCAAACGATACTTTTCACCCCTTAATATCGGATCCTGTTACATCCGATGGCGATATGGAGATGCAGACTTTTTTATTATTCGCCCGTGCCCGTAAAAGCCGCTCGATTTGACTATAAATACTCCGGAAATATAGTGACGAGTAAATCTGTCAGGGTGGATATTTTATTTTTGTGACAATATACGAGAGCAGATGAAAAAACGAATGAAAGTGGGTGCAATTCCGTAACGATTAAAATAGAAAACTTGCATGCATTTTTTTATCGATTTACTCAAAAGTTTATTGTCTAAACATATGGTGAAAGCGCTTCTTTTTTAATTTTAAGTACTTTCAGATTATTTAAAATTCGTTGAAAATGCCGATTTGGAATTGTACATTTGAATGAGAGGTCGTTTGGGGCCGTCCATAAACTACGTAACCAATTTTGGGCTACTTTTGACCCCCCCCCCCGCCCCCTCTCGTTGACAACCGTAGTTTAGTCTTTTACACCCCCCGACGTGACCAAAAAGATTTTTTACCAATGAAGATAATTTTCAACGCAAAGAGACGAATTTCCAAGAAAGAAAAATTAACTTTCAACCAAACAGTTGCATTACCAAATAAACATGAATTTTCAACCTGAAAAGGCGAATTTTCAGCAACAAAAATTAACTTTTAAGCGAACAGTTGCACTGAAAATCTTGAGCCGAAAAGACGACTTTTTTCGAAGACAGTTGAACTTTCGACAAAAAAGTTCATAATCAAGAAAGACGAATTTTTAACTAAGGAAGATGAATTCACAATCAGGAAATCAACTCAATAATACAGGTTTCAAACAAAAATGTTGGGTTCAACGAAAAAGACGAATTTTCAACAAAATAGTTGAATCCTCAACCAAATAGATGAATTTTCAACAAACAAGAATAATTTTATACCTTCTACCAAATTTTTGATTCTCAACTTATTGGGGATAAACTTTAAGATAAGTTAATATTTAAACATGTGTCTACTTGGCTACAAGATTAAGGCCAAGTCAGACACAAAAATAATGCTTCAAATATCATCATAGATTAATTAACTTATTAGACATTTTAAACAATAAATTATTGAAATTGTACTTTATTAAAAACCACTTTCAATAATTTTCGTCGCTCTCTTTGGTTTCTTAGGCGCCTGGAGTCTGAGTTGTTACTATTAAACAATACTTTTCGGAAAACTCTTTTCCCTTAGCCCTTGTATAATTATAGAGATTTTTTACATCCTTGACTTTGGCCGCGTTTAATCCAGTTCAAGGTGGAGGACTTTTCAACGGTTTTTCTTTCTTAGAAAAAAAAATGAAAAAGGAAAGAAAAAATTTCTAAAGGAAAAAAAGGTTGGATTTTGCAATTTGCTATCGTCATAAACATCTACTTTTCCATCAGGAAAATAATTTAAAACGATCGTTTCCCTGTTTTGAAGAATTTTGGCTTTCATATTTCGCCTTCGAAACTTTTTTCAAAATCCTGTAGAAGATTTTCACATTCCTGGATCATTGTGAATGAAGAAGAACGAGCATTGCGAATAATTTCCACATATTCAGCTTCAGTTTCAATTCGTTTTTATCTTTTCAACTTTTGCGAATATGTGCCAAAACTTATACCGCGCTGGCAATGTGTTGAAGACTTGAAAATTTTTGGTAAAATTTTTCTCAACAGCAGGGTTCAATATGTTTGAAAGATTTCTATGGGATCATAATATCTTCAACACCGTCTTTCTCAGTTTCAGACTTCGAATGTATTCTTTGCTCTAGAATAATAACAAATGATGCTATCAACTTCTTCATAAAAAATAAAAATAATTACTCCAGGCTATCTATAAAATATAATTCAATAAAGGCTGCATATAGTCGTCTCGAAAAATTTGGGGAGCTGGAAAAGGGGATGGACTAGTCGTCCCGAAATTTCAGGACGATTAGCTGCAATTATGAAAAATATTGAAATTTGTGCACAAACTCATTCAAGTTTAGCACTCCTAGAAGAAAGAGTAATTATTGTGATATAGAACCGAAAACACTTTTGATAAACTCTTGTTAAAAAAATGATATTTTTCAAAAAAAATGCTATTCAAAATAACATTCTTTTCAATAACAATTTATGAAAAGTGTTTCTGAAACTATCACAAGAATTCTTTCATTTTTTGAGAGTGTAAAGTCGAGGAAGTTTTTGCCCAAGTTTTAAATTTTTTTGTCCAATTGTTTTTGAAATAGAATTTCGCAAATAAGTCAGTTTTATTGAAATGAATTGTTTACAACGCTGTAATTTAAAAACGGTGTTTCTTACGAAAGAAGTAAAAGGGACAGAAAAGTGTTATTTCTTATTGATTTGTTATTATTTTGTTCAATCTGGAAAAAAATTCCTAAATTCTCAAGAGTAAAAGAAACATAATTCTTTTTTTAATCAGACATTCCAACAGGTGCCGTATAACTATGAAATTATTTATTCATACTACATATAAAATTGGCTGGAGAAAATAAATTTTAATAAATTGTTTAATCAATTCTGGTTTTAAGTAATTGAAAAATAGAATTTTTTCACGTCAAATCATCAAACCAAAAAGCCGACTTTTCTATAAAACGATTGAATTTTCAATCCAAAAATATGAATTTTTGACAAAAAATTTAACTTTCAACCGAATTGTTGAAATAGCGACCCAGACAGACGAATTTTCCACAAAATAGTTGAATCCTCAACCAAAACAGATTAATTTACAACTAAGCAGTTGCATTTTATCAAATATAAAAAATTCTACCAAAAGAGATGAATGTGCAAACAACAAAAGACGACTTTTCTACAAAGCAATTGAATTTTCAATTCGCAAATATGAATTTTCGGCAAAAAAGTTTATTTTCAACCAAATTGTTGAAATTTTAATTTAAAAAGATGAGTTTTCAACAAAACCGTTGAAATTTTAACAAAAAAAGACGAACTTTCAAGAAATAGTTGAATCTTCAACCAAAGCAAATTAGGTTTCAACCAAGAAGAATAATTAAAAGTTAAATTTTCCGTTTCAAAATTCAATTATCAACCAAAAAAGATGAATTCTCAAAAATGGAAAGTTAACTTTTCAGTTAGGAAAGAATTTGAGAAAAAAACGATTTTTCAATACACTAGTCAAATCTTCAATAAAAAAATTAATTTTTAAAAAGAAGTTCAACATTCAAACCAAAAATTTTCATTTTCAACAACAATGTTAGTTTTCAACAAATTAGTTGAATTTTAAACCAGAAAAGATGAATTTTTACCTAAAATTCACCTAAAATTACCCAAAAAGATTATAAAACTAAGTTTTTAACCAAAATTGCAATATTTAATTTTGCAGATAAAAAAATTAATTTTGAACCAAAAAAGAAGGAAAATTTCAACAAATTAGTTAAGGTTTCAACGAAGAAGATGATTCTTCAACCAAATAGTTGAATTTTCGACTAAAAAAATGAATTATCAACAAAGGATTTCAACTTACAACCGAGTAAAAGTGAAGAAAGTACAAGCAGATTGTTAAATTTTCAAGCCAAAAACGCGAGTCTTTCACAGAACAGT
The DNA here is from genome assembly GCA_032362435.1 of Melikaiella ostensackeni. Lineage (NCBI taxonomy): Eukaryota > Metazoa > Arthropoda > Insecta > Hymenoptera > Cynipidae > Melikaiella > Melikaiella ostensackeni. Next base: position 9,493,159 of record JAUMHM010000088.1, read on the forward strand.
TGACTTTCTAACCCGTGAATATGAATTTTCAACAAAAAAAGTTAATTTTCAACCAAATTGTTAACTTTTTAACACAAAGAGACGAGTTTTCAAGGAAGCGCATAAAATTTCAAGTAAAAAGAATGACTTTCTAGCATAATTGTTGAATCTTCAACAAAATAATTACATTTTTAACCAAATAATAAAATTTTTAACCAACAAAGATGAATTCTCTAACAAAAGTATAATAGTAGTCTTTCCAGCCAAAAAAAGATGAATTTTGAACTAAAATGATAAATGCTAAATTAGAATGGTTAAGTTTTCAGTTAAAAAATTAATTTTTAACCAAAAAAACGAATATTCAACTCTGAAAATGATTTTTCTTTGTTTCTGAAAGTGTTTCTATATATTGACCAGTTTCAATTCCCACTTCTGGAAGATTTATAACTTTTTACGACCAGCAAGGAATGTTTTAGAAAATTTTGTATTCGAGCGTGGGAGAAAAATTGCAATTTTCGTATATTGGTCTATGAGTATCTATGGCTCGGGAACTTATATTTTACCTTGAAAAAGTGTTTCTCTAGACTTACGTAGTTCAAGTAATCGTCGAAACTTAATAATTTTGCGTTAAAAAAATGTATAACAACTGAATTTTGATTAGTACTTTTCATCAAAATTCATGATAGGCAATTGATCTTGAGAATCGGATCATTCTGATGCGCAATTTGCTGATAAAATAAAAAATCCGAAATCTATATAAAAGCGTTGCAGATCATTTCTATCCCATTTCGGGATCAAATTGATCAACTGGTATTCACTGTGCATTATTTGCATAATTTTCCGATTACAGTATATTCAATTTTTCAAGAACCTTCAGACCTATCCTGAAGTGACGCACACGATCAAGAAAAATTTCCAGCACTATGTTCTGTCGTGTCATACTAGAATTTTTTCTTATTCTCTTAAGAATTAGGTTTTAAAAAGTATGCTTATAAATTTCTTTTAACTTCGTTAGTCAGTTTTGAAACTCATATCAAATTTTAGTAATCATAAGAACGGTTTAATGTAAAAATAATAATTTACGAGTCAATAATAGCGAACATGTTAAAACAGAAGACATTCGAGTAAATCCAAATGAATTACCAATGTAAATGAAAAAATATGTAATATTTATTAGACATACGTTCATTGATCTTCAAGCAGTGAAATCGATATTTAAAAATAGAATGAGACGCTAACGAGAATACGGCACCATACTAATTATTCAATCACCTCAACAAGAACAAATGCTTACTGAAGCTCTTGCTCAATTGAATTTGATTTTGAGTGAAGAAGCTTATAATAGTAGAAAATTGTATTTCGAAAATAATAATAAAAAAAATTTGACTAATTTTTCTAATTCATGTCACGATTTTCATGATTGTTTCTCAACAACTGTTAATGTTAGGCCTGTCGTTATAATCCTATCAATAAAATGTTTGAAATTCCATATTATCCGAAATTGATTGTTCATATCTTTAACGTATCATTACTGGCTTTGATTGATACTGGAAACTCAATAACGTGTATTTCCGAAGATTTTTATAATTATATTGCCTCGCATGGTCAAATGCGAGAATTTCCAGTATCAAATATCTTGCTTCGAACCAATGCTAATAATATGTTAAAGACTATTAAAAAACAAGTCAGATTGAAAATTGTATTAGGCAGTCTGTCATTGAAAATATATTTCCTTGTGGTGTTAAAGCTCTTGCATCCTGTAACTCTTGAAAATGATTGGGTTCTAGGGAATGGAGTTCAAATTGACTGTAAGAGAAGGATGTGGAGTTCGGGGATATTCCGCTGCCGCGATCGGTGGTCGCGTTCGATTGGGTGTCCTCCAAGATAGTGCGAACCGCAATTCATAATTATATTATTTGTTTACGAATGGATAAAGCTTCTGATTTTAATAATATTTGCAGTGAGGTCAATACAGTTGATATTCCAAATTCTATTACTAAAATATGTAAGATGAATTGAGAAAATGTCACAAAAAGTGTTGAGTTTCATGCAAAGAATGACATGATTCGGACCTATGATTTCAATGTTCACGAAAAAGGCAACATGAATTCACATTTGTATTCTGACCCGAATGCTTGAACATATAATGATGTGAATACCGAGATTGTACTTTATAAATATAATAACTGGGTTAATGAAATATTGGAGCATGATTATTTTTCGATCTTATTTTCTGCTATTTCTATCAGTGGAGATACTAAAATGAATCGTCAATTTTCCCATCAGAATAAAGTGAAGGGTCTTTTAGATTTGGAAGAATCTAACTTATTCGGATTTAAAATTGATAATCTTATTATAGACAATGATTGCAATTCGAACAGTAATGTTAAATCTATTGAAGATCATAACCTATTTGAACCTATTCATAAAGAAACAGTTTGAGCTGATAACACCCTCTTAGACGAGATCCGAGCGACTGTGTTCAAACTCTAGCTGTCATCCGTTGCGGTGCGGGGGATTCCTAATTCTGTCATACACTTGTTTGGAGAGCTCCGTTTCTTTGAAAATAAAAGTAGGTCGTTTCCCAAACATAGGACAAATGTTGAATGAAATCATTTTAAAAATTATGTAGCTTTTCTGATAGAGAGGAGCAGGATATCTTTGCAGAGATGTTCCATTTTAGGTGCTCATTACGTGTATTACAGTGTCCAACATGCTCACGTTTTTAGAAATTTAATTAAATTTTCACAGTTAAATTCTATTCTAAGTATGAAGAAGCTACTTTGCTTCATATAATATGCAGCTTGCATGTATCGAAGCTTCAGAGCAATACCATGCGATTTTTATGATTTTTGCGACTGCATATATGCGCTGTTAATGTCGATCATTAGATGTAATTATCATATGTTAGAATAAGACGTTTACCGAAAATTGTCAAGCAATGAACCTCGACTCATTTAATCACGAACTGTCTCGTCCGAATGACGAATTAATTTAACTCTTGTGAATTTCGCACGGCGCCACGCTTTCCGTACTTTGAGAGGCTCGTTAAGGTATGGAATAACTAGCGTATTTCAATTTTAGTGTTCAATATTGTTGAAAACATGGAGTGTGCGTAACTTGTGCCAAATGTATATGTTAACAGTGTGGCGTTAGAAATATCTGATAAGAATAATTGATTGGAAACTCAATTTGTTTCTATGCCTCTTTAAAATGATGTCGCTCTTCATTGAACCATCTCAATGTCTAGAGTTTGTCTTATGTAACTGCGATTTGTAAATATTGGTTGTAATGAGGGCTCAAGATCAATTCGTTGTTGCGAAAGCATATCGTCTCCAAGAGTGCAAAAATCTGGTTCACAGTTCGACATTCTCCATGGTCATCGCCAATCAAATCTCGTAGGGCTTCATCTGAACGCATTTGAGTGTAATTTATTTTATTTGGAAGTTGAATTCGCATTCTACTCTTGTTGATGTGATTGAATGATAAGTACGGTATTGTATTCTTGTTAGCGTCTCATTTTATTTTTAAATATCGATTTTACTGTTTGAAGATCAATGACCGTATGTCCAATAAATATTACATATTGTTCCAATGACGTTTATAATGACTTTGGATTCACTCGAATGAACGTAAAAGAAATTTATGAGCATAATTTTTATAAGCTTATTCTTTAGAGAATTGAAAAAGATTCTATTACACTGTATTCGCTCACAATTGGTCAGTATAATGAAGATAACAATCACGTCACGAATAAACATCGACGACTATTCAGAACAAGTATTTGAAGAAATTCATGCTACAGTATGTATGGTTCAAAAGCAACTATATGAAAAGCTGTCCTCATACTCATGAGTGGTGCAGTGCATCAGAATATCAGAATGGAACATAAATATGAGAATTAATAATATAATGATAAAAACGAATATGAAAAATTCTCATATATCGTGATATTTTGACAGGCAATGTCGAGCGACGGACATACATGCAGTATGTATATTTCCATTCCGCGGTTACGAGCCTGAGTATGGGCATGATTTTATATGCAAAGAGTAGTTTAGAGCTAATTGTTAATAATAGGATTGGTAAGGTGGGAATTCGCCCCTGGAGCCCCCTTCGTCCACCCCAGCAACAGACTCGCGTCTCTCATTTGCCACCGTCTGTACAAATGTCTGTCCACCTGTCTGTCTCGCTTGGATACCACGGTATCAGATATACACGTTCGCGCAAACGTTGCTGAGCACATACGCGTATCTGTACCTGCGTATCATTACGTATAAACGCGTAATTCTGAGTTATACGACCCGGGTCTTGTTAATGATAATTAAAACTCCTCGTTCTATACTTTTTGCCTTGGAATATTTTTTGCGCAAATTTTCGTAGCTCGCGTTGATAATAAATTAGCCTCGAGCCCCGGAGATGCTTCAACTTTTAACGCGAGCGTATCTACTTTTCAAAACTCGTTTCAAAATATTGGCATGCGAGAGCAAATTATAATAATTATTAAATTTCTTCTTTAGAAGCCTATAGGGTCAGGGATGGATTATTGAGTATCCAATTAGATGTCAAGTTGCTTTATTAGCTTGATTTAGTCGTCGTCGCGTTTCAATGTGGTACCACATCATCATCAGGACGTGGACATCCGAAAAATTCTAAGAAACCTCCACGACGTTTGAGTGTGTTTATCTGTATAACAAGTTTTCTCATTAATTGAGAGTTTTCCAAATCTAAGAATTGTGGACCTAATGTTTTCTATTTTCTTTAAATAATTTTTAAACAGTATATCTGTTACTTTGGAAAGCTTATTCAGTAGTAAGCTTTTAAGTATATTGATCTCTCGACATGATGTTTCGTCAAACTGGAGTATCGAGTAAATATTGTTTCACAGTAAAATTGATTTGATTTTCGAAAGTTGTGGTAGCGTTTATAACTTTAAAACGATTTGTGAAGTGTTGAAATGTAAAATATTGTTGAGTTCTTAACCTAAAAAAGTTATCTGTAAATGATGTGATGAGTTTATTCTAATGTTTGTTGGATTTTTCTTTTAATTAGTATTCAGTTATATTATATAGTATACCTGTGTGTTCACTATTTGTTAATTGGAGGGTGTATTCTTTAAAAAACTATAAAATTATTACTTTTCATTTTACCTCGAGTCGACGGCCAAGGTTAAGAGACTTGAATTTTCTTGTTAGGTTAGTTTGTGCCACGACATATTGGCGGGCGATTTTAACTTATATTTTCATGTGATTATAATATAGGACGCTAAAGTCTTGTGTGTCCGTTCCTAGATTTATAGTATTCTCATTTTTTTACATTGTGAAAAATTTCTAGCGTATTTCTTTTATAGAGATTGAATTATGTGTGTAGCATTTTTACATCTTCCGAGTTGAAATTGAACTTGTGGTCGCTAGTCTCATTCTTTCGCATCTTTACAGAGTGCTGTTTTGGCTGCTAGTTGTCAACAAGATAGTAACGATCTTTAATCCTCGAAAAGCTGCTGCAAGAGCAGAATTATTGTGGACTATCGAAGTCATTCAATCAAATAATTCAATAAATTCATGCTCTGATAAAAAAGAACTTTTCCAAGCTATGTTCCCAGCTGGATTTCCTGAAGGCTTCTCGTTGTCTGCTGGCGAAGCGCAATACATAGTAACGGAAACACTAGGGACATATTTTAAAAACTCTTTGCTCTTAAAACTAAAGAGTGATAACGTGCACCTTTTCTAACTTCTGCTTTTTGGAATGTTTTTTTTTTCTTCAAGAGAAAAATTCAATAATTTTGAGAAGCGGGGAAGAGAGGAAGTGAGAGCGAAAAATAGGGTGGAAAGATTACAGGGTGAGGGTGGGTTGAGCAAGAGTCGAGGCGAGAGACATAAAACAGCAATGTCTATAATACTGCATAGGAATAATCAAACGATTAATATGTTTATTAGTATCGGCAATGGTGCGCTTTGGAATAAATTACCACCCTCTTTACTGAATTTTATTCCTATGTAAGCTCCAACCTTCTCTACGTCATAATAACGAGGGAAAAAGACGTTGCTATTCAAATTATTTTTTAAATTATTTGAAGCTGATTAAATTGTTACGATGTTAATTTGAAGTTCATCTTTGAATGTCAGCTTAAAATTTTACTACTTATTCTTGTACACTTTCATGAATCGACTTTATTTTTATTGCCTCTGAATTTTAATCATCTTATGAATTTTTGTTTTTCTAAAAGAAACATTTTGTATAACAAAGCACATCGTTCATATTTGCATTAGAGATACAAAAACACTTCATATGCCTGTACACGACGTGTAACTAATTATAGTACACTTACACGCATCGAAGGAGGGTGGACCAAAGAAGACAAGCCTTCTGCTAACCCTCGTAACGAAAAGGCTCCCTTAGCCCAAAGGACAAATTATAAAAATGCATTACGGATATATACACTCTGAGGTATAAATATAAATTACGGAATAGAGTGTCTTTTCTAAGGCGGAGCGTAATTAAGGTATGAAAAGTTTATATCCACGTTCATCAGCTGATGCAACGAAAATTATAAAATATAACATTTAAAAAAAAAGTGCGAATTCAAATCACGAATCCTTCCAGCATTATATAGTGATAACTGTTCTGTTCCATGCCTTGGTATTTATTACATGCATTTCTACGGTTTTTTGGCCTTAGGCATACGATGATTATAATTTTTTAAACTTCATACAGAGGAGATCTGATCAACAGATATCTGTTGGCCATATACTGGCTAAAAACACCTTCAGAAACATCGAAGGTAGGTTAATCTTCCATACGGCTGACCAAATACACGTTCCAAAATTTTCACTAAATTGGTTTTGAAAAATATTTTTTATCATGAGTGTCGATGAAACAGATATCTGTTGATCAGATCTCCTTTGTATCATGTTGAAAAATCAAAATCATCGTATGCCTGAGGCCAAAAACCGCAGAAATGCAATATATAGTAATTTTAACTATTCCAAACTTATTAGAAAACAATAGTCTTCCTCATAAAGAAACTTCTTTCATACCAACAAAAAAGTTCCCAATAATTTTATAGCGACGTGTTCAGGGCGACAAAATTCTAAAGAAAAGCTTACAATTTTATAGACCAATGCAGCTGCGAACGTCAGTTCGTGGCGTATCGCTATTTCACATGAAAAAACGTCTTATGTATGCATGTATGCATGGGGTTGCAGGTCTCAATTCCTGCCTACATAAAAGGGTTTTAGATTTTATTCCCTCGCCTTCGATGTTAAAATTTAAATTTTCTGTCGATCTCAAATCCAGCTATTCTCAGAGTTTCTCGGTACCCTGAAAAAAGATTATTCATGTGGTCCAAAATAATATTTGGTTTGATGTTAAGCAATTTATAACTAGAAGTCTAGGGGTGGATTATGTATAATCTCACATTTCACTTTTCATTTTTCACATGTCATTATTTCCAAATTCATGTCATATGTCACAGCTGTCTTGAACAAAGTTACCCGAAAAGTATCGGAAGGTTTAAACGTTTATTGGCTCAGAAAGAGTTGCGTAATTTTTCAATTTTTTAATTTAAAAAAAATACCTTTAAGCTATTATTTAGCTCTATTGAACCACGAAAGGAACATCCTGAAAGAAGCAACCACTTTCTAAGAATATCCTTGTCAAAGGTGCGGCGCGTCCTCAAAAACGAGAATATTGACACACAGAGTTGCATGACTTTTTTATCTTTTGATTCGATAAAAAAAGTACTTTCGAGCTATCGTGGAAAGAACAGGCGAAAACAAGATATTACTTTTTTTTTTGAATCACCAATCATCAATTTTGACCCACTTCGAAATCGAACTGGACCATAATCTTCTGCAGGGACATGAGCTAAGTCAGAACAATTACTTCAAGCCAATAAAACCCATTTCCGAAATTTGCCACTTACGCCCTTTTTCCCGCAGACCCTTCACTTCTTATCTCATGAAGCTTTCAAAAAGAATAATTCATTGTCCATAATTCAAAAGGCCGCAACATTCATAAATGTTTCTTAGTTACGCTGTCAACTGTGCTGCTAGAGTTCATTTTAGAGTTTATTTTCACAAAAGTTGTCTAGTTTTGTATTTTTGAGATAGCCAGAAGAAGAAAATCGGAAGAGGAAAAATGTGGACTGAGTAAATTAAATGAAGCTAAATTAAAGTCAACCTAAAAAAAATTGATGGAAACCAAATTATGGAATCTGCTTGTACGTCAAAATAATCGTAGAACTTTTGTCATAATTATTATCATGAAATTTTTGTTTATTTTCATTAATACACCTGGATTGAAGCGAAAGAGAAAATTCAAGTGTTGTCGAAAGCAGAGAGACTTGAATTTTTTTGATAGAAATAAAGCTAGACAATCCAGTTACTATACTTTATTATTTATATACTTAATATATTATTAAATATCCAGATTATAATTTGTTTATGTTGTGTTGTTAGTTGTGAAGTATGATTATGTGGGATACTAAGTGTGTACCAAACCTGTCGGTACCAATATGAAAAATGTAATCACTTGGCCATCAATAACTGAAATAAGTGTGTCATAAGTGCACGAGATAATGTCAATCGACAGAATTCAATTCCTTTTGAATCACTACTTCGTTACTGAAAAAACGATAGTTTATAATAAATATTCCAGTATACATATATTTTGCCTAAAATATTTTGATATAATAATTCGATCTAACACAACTGAATTATTGCACGTAAAGTAATGATAAGTGTTATTTAGATATACTGAGAAGAGCTGCAGATTTTATAACTTAGATATCCAAAACATATTCTTTAATTGACTAAATTTTTTTGATCAGTTATTTAATTTATTTTATACTAAGCTGAATGTTGTTCTATTTGACTTTCTAGCAAATTCAAAGAAAATATTTTCATATCTACACTACCGTCGGAAATTATCTACACGGCTAGCGCGCGTGGTACTAATAATCATTGATGACTTTGAAACATGATAACTCGGTAGGAAATAAAATGAGACGTTTTCAATGGTCAGAAAGCTTATAAAATTCCTCGTCAATGAAGCCCTAGGAGAGATATTTCTGACTTTTTGAAGAGAATATACCACTTAAGATTTTTTTTTTTAATTCAGGAATTTCTCAAATTTTGTACCTCGATTTTAACTCGTGTCATTGCCTAGGAAAGTTGTGGAAAAAATCTGATATTTACAGGATCTATTCCTAAGGATCCTACCTTTCATTTAAGCCGATAAAACTTGAAAAAACCTCACGGGTTCCCGAGATATGACTTAAAATTTCCAAAGGTGCTTGCGTCGAGTTTCAGTCGGCTTCAGCCGCGAAGCTGGTCAAGCGCGGCTTAAGCCGCGAAGCTGGTCAAGCGCGGCTTAAGCCGACTGAAACTCGACGCAGACACGCTTGGACATTTTTAGTCATGTTTCGGGAACCCGTGAAAATTTCTTAAGTTTTATTTGCTCAAAGTAGAGAGAAGATTTCAAAAATTGAGGCTTGTGAATTTCAGATATTTTCCAAAAGGCTCCTGGGTCATGTCACAAATGAAAGTTGAGGTACAAAATTCGAGAAATTCTTAAATCCGTTAAAAAAACTTCTCAAGTGATATATCCTTCTAAAAAATTCAAAAATATCTCTACTAGAGCCTATTAAACGAGAGATTTTATGAGCTTTCTAACCGTTTAAAAGAAGTCTAGCTTTATTTTCGACTTAGTTATCATGTTTCGAAGTCATAAGTGATTTTTAGTATCGCTCGTGCTAACCATCTAGAAAATTTCCGATAGTAGTGTTCAGAATTTAGGTTTTTCTTCTCTTCATATTTCTGAGCTTTTTTTCAAAATATGGAAAACCGAACACAAATAAATCTTCCAGGAAGACCACACATTTAAATGAACATTTAAACTTCAGGATACCTCGTAGGTGATTCTGTCTAAGTTAGCTGTAACATATGAAGAGAATTTGGAAATAATGACATGCGAAAAAAAGAAAAGTGAAATATGAAATGTTAGAGTATAAGATAATCCACCTCCTGATTTAGAAAGAAGAGAAAACAATGAATCAGAGGAAAAACACATGAATACAATATTGAAGTAAACTAAATTTTCCCAATGCGTAAAACGTGTCGTAATATTCTGATTCTCTGAAATGATCTCAACCCCATCACCTTTGCTTGTTGGTTCGATTATCGTTGAGCGGGCACGAAGGTCATTTTCTGATAGGGCAGTCTTGCGATTCAAGGAGAGTTGAAATTATCTTCAATTTGAGCCAATTAAACTTATGATAGCTTTACTTGTTTTCGAGATATGACTTCATATGTCCAAGCGTGTCTCCATCGAGTTCCAGTCGGCTTCAGCCGCGAGGTTTGTCGACCGCGGCTTAATCCGACTAAGAATCAAAGCGGACACGCTTGGACATTTTTAGTCATATCTCGGGAACTCGTGAACGTTTTTCAAGTTTTATTGACTTGAATTGAAGAGAAGATTTTAAACATTGCGTCTAGTAAATTTCAGATTTTTTTTTATAAGTTCGCTAGGTCATGCGACAAGTTAAATTCGAGATACAAAATTTGAGAAATTCTCAAATTGAAAAAAAAACTTCTCAAGTGATATATTCTCTTCAAAAAGTCAGAAATATCTCTATTAAGGCTTATTCGACAAGGATATTCATGTGCTTTCTGGCCGTTAACAAAATTTAGCTTTATTTTTAGACCGAATTATCATGTTTCAAGGTCGTCAGTGATTTTTAGTGCCACTCGCGCTGGCTAACCATGTAGATAATTTTCGACGGTAGTGTACATGATTTAGGGTTTTTTCTTTTAATATTTCTGAGTCTCTTTTTGGAAATATGAAGAATCGGGCACGAATAAATCGTCCAGGAAGACCACGCATGCAAATAAACATTTTAACCTCACGACACTTGGCAGCTGACTTTGTCTAAGTCAGCTGTGATATATGACGTGAATTTGGAAATAATGACATGCAAAAAAAGAAACTATACATAATCCACTCCCTGATTTAGAAAGAAGAGAGAAAAATGAATTAGAGAAGAAACACATGAATACAAAATTGAACTGAACTAAATTTTCGCAATGCATGAACTGTGTCGTAGCATTCTGATTCTCTGGAATGATCTCAACCCCATTATTATTGCTTGTTGGTTCGATTATCGTTGAACAGGCACGAAGATCATTTTCTGTATGGGAGTCTTGCGATCCAAAGGGACGTGAAATTATCTTTAATTTGAGCCAATAAAACTTGAGAAATCTTCACGGGTTTCCGAGATATGATTTAATATGTCCAAGCGTGTCTGCGCTGAGTTTCAGTCGGCTTCAGCCGCGAGGCTTGTCGACCGCGGCTTAAGCCGACTGACAATCGAAGCCGATACACTTGGACATTTTTAGTTATATTTCGGGAACCCGTGAAAATTTCTTAAGTTTTATTTGCTTGAAGTGAAGAGAAGATTTTAAAGATTGCGCCTGGTGAATTTCAATTTTTTTTCTACAACTTTTCTACGTCATGCCACAAGTAAAACAAGGTTGAGATCATTTCAGAGAATCAGAATGTTACGAAACGGTTTATGCATTGGGAAAATTTAGTTTACTTTAATATTATATTCATGTGTTTTTTCTCTGATTCATTGTTTTCTCAACTTTCTTAATCAGGAGGTGGATTATTTCATACATTCACATTTCACTTTTCTTTTTTCACATGTGATTATTTCCAAATTCACTTTATATATTACAGCTGACTTAGACAGAGTCACCTGTGAGGTATCGTGAAGTTAAAATGTTGATTTACATGTGTGGTTCTCCTGGAAGATTTATTTGTGCTTGGTTTTCCATATTTTGCAAAAAAACCCAAAAATATGAAAATAAGGAAAACCTAAATTCTAAACACTACTATCGGAAATTTTCTAGACGGCTAGTATGAGCGGTACTAAAAATCACTTATGACTTCGAAACATAATAACTTAGTCGAAAATAAAGCTAGACTTTTTTTGAATGATTAGGAAGCTCATAAAATTCCTCGTCGAATAGGCCCTAGTAGAAATATTTTTGATTTCTTGAAGAGGATATATCACTTGAGAAGTTTTTTAACGAATTTAGGAATTTCTCGAATTTTGTACCTCAAATTTCATTTGTGACATGACCCAGGAGCCTTATGGGAAATATCTGAAATTCACAAGCTACGATCTTTGAAATCTTCTCTTCACTTCAAGCAAATAAAACTTAAGAAATTTTCACGGTCTCCCGAGATATAACTAAAAATGTCTAAGTGTGTCTGCGTCGAGTTTCAGTCGGCTTAAGCCGCGGTCGAACAACACCGCAGCTGAAGCCGACTGAAACTCGACGCAGGAACGCTTGGAAATTTTGAGTCATATCTCGGGAACCCGTAAGGTTTTTTCAAATTTTATCGGCTTAAATGAAAGGTAGGATCTTAAGGAATAGATCCTGTCACTTTCAGATTTTTGTCCTATCTTTCTTAGGTAGCGACACGAGTTAATATCGAGGTACAAAAATCGAGAAATTCTTGAATTTTTTCAAAAACCTTTTCAAGTGATATATCCTCTTCAAAAAGTCAGAAATATCTCTACTAAGGCTTACTCGACGAGGATATTTATAAGCCTTCTAACCATTAAACAGAAATTTATCTTTATTTTCGACCGAGTTATCATGTTTCAAGGTCGTCAGTGATTTTCAGTGCCACTCGCGCTGGCTAACCGTGTAAATAATTTCCGACGGTAGTGTACACGACTAAGATTTTTTCCTATTAATATTCCTGAGTTTCTTTTTGAAAATACGAAGAATCGGGAACAAATAAGTCGTCCAGGAAGAACACGCATGTAAATAAAAATTTTAACATCACTATACTTGTCAGCTGACTTTGTCCCAGTCAGCTGTGACATATGACGTGAATTTGGAAATAATGACATGCAAAAAAAGAAATTATACATGATCCACCCCCTGATTTAGAAAGAAGAGATAAAAATGAATCAGAGAGGAAACACATGAATATAAAATTGAAGTAAACTAAATTTTCCCAATGCATAAACCGTGTCGTAACATTCTGATTCTCTGAAATGATCTTAACCCCATTACCGTTGCTCGTTGGTTCGATTATCGTCGAGCGGGCACGAAGGTCATTTTCTGACAGGGAAGTTTCGCGATCCAAAGGGAGGCGAAATGGCAGAGGAAAGCGATGGCTGAGGGGTAGAGGGTGGATAAGAGAAGCGTTGTGTGAGGGTTTGCGAAATACATTGTACAAAATATGGCGGCCAATGCGATCCTCCACGGGGCAACTTTACAACCCACCTCCTCCACCTCGTCCTTTCCATCTCTCGCTTCGGTCCCGCAACTCATCAGCATGAATATTCATTATTCGATGATATTTCTCCTGCCCCATACCAATCCCGGCACCTTCAACAACCCCCCTTCACCCCCTTTGTCCGCGATTCCACCCTATTCGTAGGATCGTTAATTTATAACTACGATCGGCAGTCGGAGGGATCCTTATTGCCCACCCCTTTTCACTCAGCCGTTAAGGCATTTCGCGTTCGCATGTTATTGGAATTTCAAAATCTTCCTCACTGTTTACGAGCCTTTCTCCCAAGACGAGGCTGATTGGCGTCTTTATGAGAAGTTAGTTTAGAATGCTGAGGAGACATTTTTGCTTTAGGGAGAATAGGGATAATGTCTCTAGCTCAAGAATTTAAGCGAAATTTCAAGAATTTTTAGTTCTATACATGTAAGCTTCACAGATCTGTATAATTTCAAACATCTGTTGAGGCTTAGGGAACATCCATTAATTAAGTAAGGATGATTTTTGAAATTTTAGACCCCCCCCCCTCTACTGTGAGACTTTGTAAGATTTTTGCGATCCCCTCCCCCGAATGTGTGAATAAGACTCTGAAGCGAAGGGATATTAGAAGTGCGTTCGTTAGCAAGTACGTTGCCACCTCGCCTCTCACAATTCGGGGTGATTTTTTATTGTGAGTCCCCTTGCCTCTCACAATTCGGGGTGCTTTTTTATT
>JAUMHM010000088.1:9507263-9530168 GCA_032362435.1 Melikaiella ostensackeni
GTATCGTTGCCGAAACACTTCTCCAACATTTCCAAAGTCTGCGCACCGTTAAATCCATTTTTAACACAAAATTTAATACAAACTCGTTGATGCAAAATCGATGACATTTTTTTTTTGTGAAAAATCCAAACCACACACAAAGATAGATGTACACAATACGGCGTCACTTCAACAAATGTCAAGCTATCGAGCTGAAAATTTGACAGAACTTCATTGACACTGCTACCAACACAACAAAGAAAGAAGAATTGAAATCGGCCGAACGAGAGCGTCACACGATGACGAGTCCTAAAACTTTTTGATCAAGGTGGTATATATACAAATCAGACATAGTGATCAACTTCATCGTAATATTTCCCTCTTGAAGACTAAAGGTGTGCTACTGTCGCGTATCGGGGATTTAAACATGCTTTGCGACACTATCGGTCTCTACGCGAATTTACCAATACGGCCGCAAACAGCGTTGTAAGTACACGCAAATACATACAAAAACATCACAAAAACATGAACGATGTCCGTTTTAATAAATGATTGTTATGTGAAGTTGCTCTGATTGGTGTAATATATCTCTGAATAGATGATTATTTGCCGCAAACATGGAATTTGCAGTGAAAATCAACCAGTTTCGTAGTTTTTTGCGTCAGTGGTGGTGACTTCAAAGTTGATAAAAACTTTAATATAAGTTTTCATATCAAGGAGGATAACCCCAAGAATGTTCTAGTATGCTCCTTACATTTTGATGAAAGTGATTATTGGTTTCCAAAATAATATTCAAATAGATAAATTGATTTAGTTCAAGAATTTTGAAAGAAAACACTACTTATCGATTATAATATAATAAAACTGCGACTACATGTTTACAAGTGTTACTAGTTCCAACCTTGCACGTACAATTCATATATTCTATATTCACAGTTTCATTGCAATCACCATCACAAGTTTTAATCAATAACTTTCTGGTTATTGTACGGGGGTCTGAAGTTAAAGCACTGGTTTGAAGACACAATAAATAAATTTCAACTTTTTCGCGAGTTTTGACGGTAGCTCCGCACATCGCAATCATAATAGATTTCAAAATATTTTTCTCTTCGATCAAGTTTCTTGATGCAGGTGTAGCTTTTGCGTTACTACATGAATTGTCTAAGCCCAAAAATAACATTTTATAAACTTAAAATTTTTTTTTTATTATATTTTTTCTACTACTCCATATGAATCACAAGTAAATTGCAACGTGTCTTGTGGCCATATTTGTTATAGCGCTGCAGCGCCCCTTTTGGCCCAGCGGATGTTTCGTTTCTCAAAAGTCAATCAAATTAAATGATTATGTATTATCCACACTCGTTTTTAAAATAGAAATAGACACTCGTTTTCAACTAAAGAACATTTTATTATCTCCTAGATATGATATGTATATCTGTTAAACTCGACTCTAGCGATTCTATCTTGCTATTCTCACCAATACACGAACACACAAAAGAGAGAATTTTGCCTGAACATTGCAACACGTACTGGTTCAATTTCAAATTCAAATTACTATTTGCTTTAACATTCCGCCCACCAAAATTGATTATTTTTTTTTAAAACACATTACATTTTGTTAGGTAGTTTACATAACATTGATATCGTTCGCTTTAGATTACAAGTCGCAGTTTTTAAGAATACCACCCTAACTAAATCATCTTTTCCTGAATACAATTCTATTACTCGACCTAGTTTCTCCTTTAAAGGTGGTTGATTTTCATCGCAAATCATCACTAAATCATCAATTTTCAAATTTTCTTGAGGTGACTTCCACTTTATTTTCTTTTGTAGAGTAGATGCGTATTCGGATGTCCATCTTCTCTAAAACTCTTGAGTCAATCGTTGTAATAATTGCAATCTCGACAATCTGTTAATCTTCAGATCGGTTAATTCAGGATTAGGACGACTTGTAAGTGGTCCAATGGTCTGGAGTTGAAACAAGCTTCTATTTGTACTGAAACAGTAGACAACTCTTCGTAAGATAACAAATTTTCTCCAACTACTTTTCTCAAATGATTCTTGCAGAATTTAACTCAGGCTTCCCATAAACCGCGCATGTGAGGGGAGCCAGGAGGAATGAAGATCCATTGAATTCTTTAAGTTGATAAAAATTTCCTGTCAATTGTTTCTTTTTCTTTGAAAATGAGTTGATGCATTTCGTTCAATTCACGATTCGCCCAACGAAGTTAATGCCATTGTCACTGTGAATTTTTTTAGGACAACCTCGACGTCCTACAAATTTCGTGAAGTTGCTATGAATTCTGCTGAAGTCAATTCGCTAGTAACTTCTAAGTGACTAGATTTTGTAGCGAGACAAACGAATAACGCTACATAAGATTTCTTTGTCTTACGACCTCGACCTTTATTTACTAGTGTCGTAATTGGGCCTGCAAAGTCTACTCTGGTGTTAGGAAATGGTCGACCAGAACTTATCCTGTCTTCTGGCAATGAACCCATGGCATGGTATAATCTTTTAGGTTTATTCTTAAAACATGTGATGCACTTGTGACAAACTTGTCTTGCCAAATCTCGTTTTTTGAGTGGCCAGTAATACTGTCTAACACTACTTAATGCAATCTCCATCTTGATCCAAAAAAGGATTAAACTTGCTCAAATTATTTTTAGAGTTTAAAACTCGTCCATGTGAAAATTTGAAAATTTCCTCATTAAAATGAATTGCCTGGATGAGTTTAATCAAATAGATTCTCGCAATTCATAATTCACTGAAAGACAGTCTTTCGGTGACTCGATTTTCTCGTGATTTCCTGCAAGTGGAAATGTATCGTAGCCAATAGGCTAAAATTCGTTCAATCTTGTTAAAAGAAGAAAATTTGTCGATTATTGTTTGAAGTATTTGAGATCTTCCAGAGATAAAAATGAAAACTTGATTGGTTTTCTTTAGCTCTGCATTCACCATTTCTATGATTTCAGAAGTTTCTTCAAGTGATAACTTTTTTTTCGGGATCTGGCGAAATAGTTAGCCATTCTGGCCCTGCCCACCAAAATTTGCGATCATGTAAATTTTGTGGTCTTGCTTCTCGAGATAATAGATCTGAAGGATTGTCCTTGCCCTTGACATGGTACCAATTCCCTGCCGGTAAACGACTTGTAATTTCAGAAACTCGATTCGAAACAAATGTGTGCCAACGAGATAAATCGCCTTGAATCCAGTGTGGGACTACCGTTGAATCTGTCCATCCTTGAATTGAATCGAAATTTAGTTTTAACGATTCGTTTGCATGGTTTAATAATCGAGCGAGTAATAATGCACCGCATAGTTCTAAACGAGGTAAACTCATTTTCTTGATTGGAGCTACCTTAGATTTAGAATACAATAATATTGATCTTCTTTCGTTTTTGTGATTTGTAGAGCAAACATAACCACAAGCTCCATATGCTTTTTCGGATGCATCACTGAAACCTTGAAATAATAATTGAACTAGATTATTGAATTCGATTAATCTTCTTGGAATTTGAAGCGTTTTCACGACTTCTGGATCTCTCTTGAATTGAATCCACTTGTTTAATAATTGTACTGGTGAATTTTCGCCCCAATTTGTTTTTAGTTTCCACGTTTCCTGCATAATCATTTTTGATACAATGATTATTGATCCCAAAAGTCCTGAAGGGTCGAAAATTTTCGATATTTCAGATAGGACTTCTTTCTTGCTTGACACTGCTTTTGTCTTCTGAATTGTGAATTTGAAGTAATCGCTGATTGCATGCCATTCAAGACCTAGTGTCTTAATTGTGTCGTTGATGTCTAGGTTTAACTGGGATGATGATTCCTTCAATTCGTTTGGAATGTCATCGATAACCTCTAGTAGATTCGAACCAAGCTTGTGGATTTCAAAACCTGCTGAATAGAGAAGCTGAATTAATCCTTTCAATGATAATTTTTCATTTTCCTTGCTATTCGCGCCACCAACTGAATCGTCAATATAAAAGTCTTCAAAAATTGTTTTTGATACTAGAGGATATTGATCCTTGCCATCGGCTGCTAGTCGGGATGAATTTCTATCTGTAGATACATCTTTTTCGAATCCCCTGTAATTGCAATCGAGTGTGAACGAAATCGCATGAGAATATTAGCCAAATTGTCTTATATATTAGGACCTAATCGAAGGATATCGTTTGAAGATTTGCCTGAACTAGTTTTTGATGAAGCATCGAATACAACTCGTAATTTTGTTGTAATTCTTCCTTCTCTGATTACTGGCTGATGTCGGATATAATTTATTGGTCAGTTCCATCGGTTTCGTTTACTTGAGACATGTGTCCTAATTCTATATATTCTCTGCGTATCTTTTGTGGAGCAATTCATCAGTTTTGAAACGTCTCACGATTCGAAATAATCGTTTAGTAGCTATTTCTCGTGAACTACCTAATTCTACATCGTCTCGAATCGGAAGTCGTACTACAAATCATCCCATTTCATTGCGAAATGTTGTGTTTACAAATAGATTTTCGCATTCAATCTCGTCTTTGGTTGAAGATTTTGTAACGTTAGATTTACATTCTTTTAGGTTCCAAAATTTTTCTGAATTTTTATTGAGTGTTTCGCAATGCTGAATTGAACATGTCGAAACTGTAAGACTTTTTTGAAAACAAAATAGACTATTTATAGCTTCTTTTTCAACGCAACCGCCAATAATCCAGCTTAATTCAGTATTGTGTAAGGTGGGTAAATTCTGATCAAGTTGTATTTTTCCAGATTTTAACAATTCGTAAAAGAATTCTGCTCCAATTAACATGTCATTCGGGTTTTGCTCGTAAAAACAAGGATCTGCTAACTTGATAGTTTCGGGAATCTTGAAAACGTTTTTAATAATAACCCTAGATGGTAAATCTTTTGTGATGGTATGTACAATAAAACAACATACATTTACCTGATAATCGGTGTATCTACTATAGAAGACATGACAACATCGCACATTTGTTTTACCTGATCTTCCATGTTACCTAGTCCTGATATGATTTCCATAGTTTCGTACCTCTTGATTCCAATTTTGGTACAAGCAGAAGAAGAAGTCTAGAAGCAGAAGCCTAGAAGTGCTCTGAGAAAAACTTGTGATCCATTTGAATGTTTTACGTTGACTATTGCTGTGCTCATTAGCACAGGTTTGTTTCTTGAATCTTTTGATGAATGGTGAACTGCTAGATGAAAACCATGTCTATTGGAAGCATTATTTCCCAGTTCTTTCGTTGACTCGTTTTTATCTTTCTTCGGGCTGGGTTGATGACACAGCGTATTGTGTTTTTCTGAACATTCCTTACAAGATCCCAGCTTCCAAGTTTTGACGAAATGATCGTTGCGAAGGCAATTGATATATAGTGTTAATCGTCTAACTTCTTCAATCCTGTCGTCGATCGACAGTTTGAGAAACTCCGCACATGAGTACATGTAATATGGACCATTTCAGTAGAAACATTTTCTTTGCTTGTCGTTGATTGACGATGTAAGCGTTGTGACCTTGTTGCTGCTCAAGTTTTTTCGTTGATTTTGTATTCTTGATTTAAAAGTTTCATTTTGAGAATTTCTGGCTTGCTTGTTAAATTCTGCCGTGTTCAACACTTTCCTTTTTTTATTTGCGTTGAGACGTTCTAGTATTTGACATCTTTTCTGTAAAAAATCGATCAAATTATCGAGAGTAGGGTTTTCTGTGGCGTTTATATCTTGTTTCCAAGCTCCTTGTGTCACTGGATCTAAATTCATCTCTATCATGTGAATAATGAGTTCACTCTGTGAATCAGTGGGTAGTTCCATGGACTTCAAGACTCGAAGATGCTTTAGAGTGTAATCAACTAATTCTCTTATTTCGCCAGCTGTTTCCTTTTTTACTTGTGGCATTGCAAATAAATATTGTATGCGTTTTTTCTTAATTGCTCTTGGACCTTTTTAACTTTTTCTTAATAATTCCCAAGCAATTGTGTAATTTTGATTTGATATTTCAATAGACTCGATAATTTTAGCTGATGTTCCAGAAAGTGATGAAATCAGATATTGAAATTTTTGTATATTAGAAAGATCTCCATTGTTATGAACTAAAGAATGAAACCTGTCTGAAAATCATTTTCATTCTTCAATTTTGCCATCAAAATTCTGAAGTGTACTGGTTCAATTTTAAATTCAAATTACTGTTTGCTTCAACAGATTATATTATATATAGACTTGAAATTTCCGTATAAAATGTTAAAAATTTGAATAAATTAAAACTTTTCACTTTCTGTGCATTCATATTTTGATTTTGAATTAAGATGAAGCTGCCAATCAGAAAAGTTGATAATGTTTCCAATCGGTAAAACTTTCTTATAGATAAGGAAAAGATTCTTATAAAATATCAAATAATAAATATTGATATTCTCAATGTTCTCTTTAATTCTCGGAAGAATAGTCTCTTTTCAGAACTCTGAGATGAGAGCGAGATATAGGTCATCCTCATTGCCTCATCCCAAGGCACAATTCGAGAGTAAAATGATTATTATTTAATGAAAGAATGTTTCCTGCTCGTGAGTTTCTTGAATATGAAAAAGGAGTTGATTTCGAATCTATCCGAATGCTCGTAAATGTAGTCAATCTCTTGCATTCCTGGCCTGGCTCGATTCGTGCCTGCGATAATGAGGAGTGGAATAAACAATAAGTCTCCATCCTAGGCGAGTTGAACGAGCCTAAGGAGAGAAAGATTGGAGACGTTAACGGTATTCGAGTTACTGGCCTTCTGAGCTTCTTCGTTTGATCTCCAACGAAACGGAGATCGTTATATCACACGTCGTTATCTGCGATCGTTAGGATCATATGATAGTCGGATCAAAGTGGGCTGATCTAACGGAACGAACGGATCACGTCAATTGTTGCGGAAACTGTCCATCCAGAAAACAAACTTACAAGAGTTAACTTCGACCAGAATCTATTCGTGAAACCATCCGTTTTAAACGGGATGATCTCACCGCATGCAAGACTCGGAGGAATTAATTAAGAGATTAATAATTGAAAGGATAATCCTTCTAAGGGATATCAAAGATTTTATTTATTTAATCACTGGAAAGTATTTTATATGTAGCCATTTTATCTTGTGTACATAAAATATAAATTTTTTAAAGGCCCTGGTCTTAAAAGACAACAGCTTATCCAAATTTACGCAGAAAACTGTAAAAAGTTTGGTTGGTCAACCTTGTTACAGTTTCAAATTTCAACTCCAGAGTTCTTTTGAAAACAGTCGAGAACAGGTTTTCAGGCAAAAAGAAAAGGTCAAAAAAAAATTTCGATTCTCTCTAAATGGGAAATTCTTGAGGCACAATCACCGCTTTTTGCCTAAAAATACCTTGAATTTCGGGGTGATTTTTTATTGTGAGTCTCCTTGCCTCTCACAATTCAGGGTGTTTTTTATTGTGAGTCCCCTCGCCTCTCACAATTCGAGGTGATTTTTTATTGTAAGTCCCCTCGTCTCTCACAATTCGAAGTGATTTTTTATTGTGAGTCCCGTTGACTCTCACAATTCGGGGTACTTTTTTATTGTGAGTTCCGTTGCCTCTCACATTTCGGGGTACTTTTTTATTGTGAGTCCCTTCGTCTTTTTACAATTCAGGGTGCTTTCTTATTGTGAGTCCCCTCGCCTCTCACAATTCGGGGTGCTTTTTTATTGCGAGTCCCCTTGCCTCTCACAACCCTCGGTATCTTCTATTCGTCAATATTCTCAATCTTCGTCACTGTCACTTTCAATAACAGGGACAATGTTACGTTGTTGAAACATTCGACTGAGGAATCAAGCAGGTCTGATAGTTTTAGCCAAATATCTTGCGTGAGAGATGATTGCAGCGATGTGTGAGCAACAACCAACAGTTCTGTTCCCATTAGCACAATCCCATACATACCCTTATACCCCAGAAGTTCCAACACTATTAGGTTTATATTTTTTGAAGCATTTATGTGTTTTCCGGAAAATATGACGAGACGGAATAGTTTCAATACCAAAACCTTGTTCAGTGAGGAACTGCCTGAGGGGCTAGAAAAAACAAAAGAATATCATTGGAACAAGTTCGGGAGACAAAATAAATAAAATATGAAACAACATCAGATGAGAATATTGGTTGAATAGAAGGTACTATTATTTTTGGGACAATTTTTGTCTGATTTTCAAGCATTTCCGAAGTGTTTCAAGTCTAATGCCAGTGCAAGTTTGCAGACTCCTCATTATACATCAGCGAACGTGCATTTAACGTGGTACGCTGGAGATTTTTAATTTTTTTAACCATGAGCAGCCTCTCAGATTGATCTTCAACTTTCACATATTTTTCCACCTAATTCAAGATATATTTAGGCAAAAACGGTAATTGTGCCTCAAGAATTTCCCGTATAAAAAAAATCAAGAAAATTTTGAAATTTTTTTTGGACCTTTTTTTTTGTCTAAAATGTCCCATAATTTTTTCGAAACATCCCTTCATTGAGACCCATAACAAATTTTCTCCTCATCGAAATCGGTCTAACCGTTTTCGAGAAAAAGATGTTTTTCAATTTTTTTTCTCACCTTCATAACTCCCATAAAAATGATTTCTCAGATATAATCTTTCGGGGAATTGAACCTCATATTAGTGCCAACTCAGAGTGAAAATGTCGAACAGATTCGGCAGGGGGCGGCATATACATGCTCATCCTGCTACGCCTTTCAATGGTTTTTTAAATGTATTTTTCTATTATGGTACGCAACTCGTTTTTTTTTAATCTAAAATCTTTGATGTCGTTTTTAATTTGTGTAGAAAAATTTCATTATTCTATTATTCCAAAGTGTAAGTTCTTTAGAATATCTTTAACAATTATGTTTAGTGTATATTTATTGAGCTTCGAGTGTCTGCCATCTTCGTTTCCAGTTTTTTTTTAAGATGTGAATCTAAAAATCATATTGGTTTTTTTCATTTTTGGTTTTTCTCGCAAGGAAAAGCACATGTCGATATTTTCCTTGGGCGATCATAGGACTTGTGAATCCTTCGAACTGCACAAAAAAGTTTCACAGTTTAATTTTCAAATACTTCAAACTAAGCTTATTTTTTAGCTTAAAAGTAGTTTTTGACCTATTTCTTGTCTTAAATCAAAACGCCTTTGTCTTAAAACATGACCCTCTTTCTTGAAACAAAATTATTTCTCCGAGTCTTATATCATTAATTTTTCAGAAGTATGTACAGCAGCATTATTTTTTATTTTCTATTTTGACGTTCTCTGACTCTTTGCTAATTCTTGATTTTTAGTTTTAGGAATTTGACTAATTACATATTTGAATTTTTAGAAACAACCGTGACTGACACGTTTAAAAAAGTCTTTGAACAATAAAAGCATATTTCATGTTTCCAGTAGTGATTTTTCATTCAACTTTATATGAATGCATGGATCGTGACAAAATTTAAATTTAGAACACACTAATTATTCACTGATTTTAGTTTGATATAATATTTTTTTTATGGATAATTTTATGTTTCAAGACCCTTAAAGTTCAGTTTAGATTTTTTCTATTAGATCAACTTTCTGACTGAATTTATTATAATTACGATGT
Source organism: Melikaiella ostensackeni (assembly GCA_032362435.1). NCBI lineage: Eukaryota > Metazoa > Arthropoda > Insecta > Hymenoptera > Cynipidae > Melikaiella > Melikaiella ostensackeni. The sequence continues at coordinate 9,516,827 of JAUMHM010000088.1, forward strand.
AATTTTGTATTTTACTTCACTCAGAATGAAACTGTTGTTCATTTGATTTGTTAATTTAGAAACAAAATAATTTGTTGATCATACCAAATTAAGTTAAGTCAGTCATAAATTTTGGTGAAAACAAAATTTCATTAACCAAAAAATTTTGTTCTTTCGACAAAATATTTTTCTGATTGTACCATTATATTTTTTGAAAATATTTTCTGCAATGGAGAAAAGAAATTTCCATTGGTCACACGATCAAGAAATCATTTTATTCAGATGATGTTAAATAAATCTACGTTTTGGCACATCATTTGGGCCTTTATCAATGTATAAAAAATAATGATAAATTCTATATAATTAAATAGTATTTAATAACGAAGAATAAAAACTTAGAATCGCAGTCAATTTTTAAATAGTCTCATAAATTCCATCACTAAAACATTTAAAAAATGAAGAAATTTCTTCTATCTGAACATCGCAGTTATTATGTCTATCTGTTGATCCTGTTAAATTTTATATAAGGCATTATGTTTTTCTGAAATAGATAAGAAGTTGATAAGAAAACCTTTTTTACAATAAAAGGCTTATGAGCTCATAAAAACGTTGCTTGTTTTTTTTGAGATCATTATAATAATCCATAAATATGAAAGAGTGGTATCAAATATGACGCACGACATTTCAAGAAACATTTTGTCATAGCATGTTAGGTACTTTATAATAAAATGGCTGACAATACGAGTATGCGTAGGACAGAGCGCGGGAAAAGTTCGGATTTTGATATCATATTGATTTAATATACGTCGATAGTAATCATCGATATGTAATGTTTCTGATTGTGAAATACTACATAAATATTCATATTTTGCAATGAAAATTTATTCTTAAATTTTTGTTTTAAAATTGATACTTTCTCTGATGTTCTTTCTTCAAATGGTGGTATTGGAACTACATAATTATCTTCAAACTAGATATTATTATTTTTTTCGCTTTTTCTCCTAGGTGAATTCGGTATTTCATCATCAGCCACGGACCGATTCAAGTGCCTTATGAGTTAAAGATGTTAAGAATTCAATACAATGTTTGAAACCTCTTGCTGTGATGTTGTACTATTTCATCGTCAACATTCTTAATACCGACTAACTAAGTGCTAAAACTTGCTCTCCTAATCTTCTGAACCCATTTCGAAAATAGTTTCTTATTTCCATCAAAATAATTTTGCAGTTTTATTATCTTCTTCCGCTCCGATTTTATTCTTGCTTCCTTTGACTAGTATCTTCGTTTTTTTTTGTTTTTATCGCTATAACCAGTTTTCAATATAGTCCTTTCCTCATCGCTAAGACTCATAATCTTTAACTTTTTTGAGTACGCTTGCTATTTCTCGTTGACAGCCACGCGGATTTTATTATTCCACCATGCATCACCACTCTTTCTTCCTACAGCCGCAGTACTGTACACTCCAGATGCACTCTTGAAGATGCTATTCCGTAGTATTATCTATGCACCCTCTACATATTTATTGCCTAATTGCGTCTTCCAGACTTCTTTATGAAGACATTAATATTTATTCAGTTTTCTACTATATACTGTTTGTACTTTCTGTTTCTGCAAATTCTCTTTTCTAACTCGCTTCGGCTTCGATATAATATTAACTGTACTTCTTCTCCATCTTTGACCTAGGTTCATTTCTGAAACTATGAGGTATACTGTATACTGTGACTTTTGCCTCTGCTCCAAGTATACATGTCGATCATTTCATGTCTGAACCAAGTATTTGTGATAAGCGAGCCTTTTTCTAAGAATAAGCTAATGAACTTATTTCCATTACCGTTTGTTTTTGGGTCTCCGGAGTTGCCAAGTACAATGTCTGTACCTTCACGTTGCACACCAACCCAGCCAATCATATCTTTGAGTGAAATTATTATTTTGGCAGGATCGCAAGTACCTATAATATCATTTAACGAATTTCAGAATGTATCTCCTATATACCTACTATTACCATCAACCATCAATTATCCATGCACCCTCTACATTTTTATTGTTCAGTTCAGTTTCCCCTGTGATGTTCTAAATATTTATTCAGCTTTTCTCGATGTGCCAGTTGTACTTCTGGTTTCTGTCAATTCTCAATTCTAACTCGCTTCTGCTTCGGCCTATTATTAGTTCTTCTTCTCCTCCACTCTTGACCTAGACTCATTTTTGAAACTAACAGGTAGTGATTCGTTCCGCACTCAGGGCCTCTCATAACCTTTCTATCCCTTACGAGCCCTCTTAGTCTCTCATCCGCTACAACAAAGGCAATCAAACTGTGACCTCCGCCTCTGCACCGAGTATACATGTGGATCTTTTTATTTCTGAACCAAGTGTTCGTAATAAACAAGCCAGGATAGCATAAGCTAATCAATTCATTCCCGTTACCATTCGTTTTTGGGTCTCTGAAATGGCCCAGTACCCCGTCAGTACCTTCGCGTTGCACACCAACCCAGTCATTCATATCTCCGAGTAGAATTATTCTTTCGCCAGGATCGCAAGTGCCTAGTATATCATTTAACGAATCCCAGAAGATGTCTTTTACATCTCTCTTGTCATTATTAACTGGAGCGTAGCACGCTATGATGAATATTCTTGTGATTCCCACTTTTATTCTGACCCATCGTAGTCTAGGTGATACAGATTCATACCTTCTGACATGTTTTGCTTTATCATTCATAGTCAGACCGACCCCTTTGCTACAATATGATTTATCATCTACTCCTGACCAAATTTCGAGTCCATTCTCTATCTGCCTTATCTCACATCTGTTCTTCTTTTTTTCTGGTACGGTATCATTTTTAGTGTGTCCTGTTTCTGAATGGGAAAACTTTATTCTGCTACTCCTAATGTGAAACAAATGACACTGGGATCCCACCAGTGGTCTCATTTTAGTACCACTTGAGACTTTTTTCTTCTGAGTCTTATTTCAATACCTGAAATTACCCCTGAAATAATTCCTTCTTTTTACAGTGTATCATTTCAAACACCCAGTCTCCATTCATCTCCTGAAACTTTTCCGAGGGCATGCCGTCCGTCAATAAAAGTTTCAATCATGTCCGAAACTACACTATTATTCGTATTATTCGTTAAAAAAAGTATACATACGAGTATAACTACCAATTTGATGCGAGAAATTTTTCCATAAGTATAAAATCTTGTTCGAACGTTTCACACGATTTATTCAAAGAAAGCCATATGCACAATATTTTGCTAATAAAAGTGAGAACGAGTAACCAAAAAAGGTAAAAGTGCATTCTATCGTAAATCCCGCTACAGTTTAGTGAGTGGTGCAGGATTTACGAATAGCAAGTATTCACGTTTACGTTTTGCAGCAGCTGGAAAGCCGATGTATGCTCTTAAAGAATTGCCGGCACAGAAAAGTGACGAGCATAAAAAAAAGGTAACGACAGCATATACTGCGGTTATGCCTGCAAAACAGATTCGTGTCGAGAGTTCGTTACTTTTCGAGCGTTTTCGACGTAATGCCTTCTCCGATAAGGCGGCATTAGCTTTACCCCTCCTGCAACGAGTGTCACCCCCTCACCCTGACTGAGACTCCGCAAAATCCTTCCGCTCGAAAGGAGGCTCGGATAAAAATACCATTTGAATACTCGACGAATACGAGAGTCCTCGACATCATTTATAACGCGTGACAATAAAGTTCTCCGGCTGGTAGTAATCTTTATGGCGCGATACATGCCACTGCGGGCCGACACACGGCGCGCTCTTTTACGATATGCTAAACACACCTCGCCCTATTCGAGAAGATTCGACTTTTTATCCTCTTTAGTATGTGATTCTTCCTTGCCTTCAAGTCAATATTTCCTAAATATTTTCACAATGCAACTCTTGATTCAACTTGAGATTACTTGAGGCGCCGTTCAAAAAATACGTAACTGTTTTTTCGACATTTTTGAACCCCTCTCCTCCCATGAAACGCACCGTAGTTTTTCGCTGATCCCCCCCACATGTTACGTAACTTGTTTCACAAAAGCTAATTAACAGCAGGCTTCTGTCTCACAGCACCATTCACACTTTTTAGGGTTTAAAAAGCGGGCATTTCTTTCTCATCAATTTTAATCCTTTGTATCTGTCAACTACCTCATTTCTGAGTCCAGAAAGTTTCGTCTTAAGACAAGTTTACGCCGACTTGGTTGATACCATAAAAGTGAGACTTTATCTGATGTCCCGACTCATTTTTGAGACGCAGCCAGACATCACCATCTTGAAGTCGAACTCAAGACGAAATCAAGTCGAATCAAGTCGAAGCATCTTTACTCGGGTTCATCTTGGTATCCAGTCTGCTCATCATTCTCAGCAAATCATCAGCTGATTCTGCCGTAACAATTTTATCATCTGGAAACGCGAAAATTATAAAATAAACATTGTTTAAATTATGTTCGGAATGGGAAAATTTCATAGTTAAAATTTGATATATTTCAGCGAAGGTTTCAATTGGGCTTCTGGTTTCATGTAAAAGTCAGAGTTCAGGTTTGATGTCACCGCGAAGAAGGGTATCTGTTATCCGAATCTCGCCTGCTTGTTTATGGCGTGGTGACGTTAGGACGGGGTAGCCAGGTCTGCGGATTGGCTTTCATTAATCCGCTAACCCTATCTACTCCAACCACCCGTAAGACACACCACCCTTCGGTTCCGTTCGTGAGTGTATATTATAAATCGTAATATACGCAACGCTGTAGCAAGTATCTATATTGTACACCGCAGATTCTCCACGCGGCAAGCCTAGACTTGAATATTTCAAAGCGAGCGAGCATTAAAGCCACCCTTCTTACACTGCCTATTAACCTCGCCACTTTTACCCCCTTTTCCCCTCTTAGATCATGCACAACATCGGGAACTAATCCACAAACAACCACCAATCAAGCGACTTCGCACAGAAATAAACTAGAGTGGTAAATAGAATCAATTTTCGGGTTCCATTGGAGATGCAACAAAACAGAATTACATTTTCGGAGATGTCTCCAAAGGAATCAAATTATGTCATCCAAAAGAACCGCTTTTGTTGACAGATTGGCACGGGAAGAAACAAGTTCCAGAGAAGTAACTCTCCAGTTGACAGTTATTTTAATTTAATAAAAGACTTCTAAAATCATAATGTATTTGTTATCGATACAATAACGAAGATATTGAATAAGTAAACTCAAGTTGTGAAGATTTTATGTGATTTGAAATGATACAAGAACTTTTCTGTAAACATCTTTTTCAGGTTAATTGGTGTATTTGTAAACATGAAAGCACATTCACGAGCGTGAATTTTTGGCTTGAAGGCATTCGACCTCAGGTACTAGATTATACAGGAGTGCTTGACCGCTATGTTCGTACGACTGTGCTTGGCCCACAATTCAAATTTTGATTTGAGAACAAAGTTTTATCGTGATTGCATGTTGGTGCATTACAATGCACCATTTTTAATTTATAAATATTCATTAATTATTATACATTGCAATTGGTGGTGGGCTAGAATCTAACCTGATTTAACTGTCAAAGTATGCAGTTTGAACTTGGCGCTAAATTAGAAGGTATGAAAATGGGGATTAAGATGGCGGTGGAGCACTCCTGTATAATATAGTACTTTAATTTGACCCTACCTACGATTTTCTTGACTGTGTCAAAATCCAGAAATCGGCTTTGCGTCGTGTGGGGCATGAAATGAAAAAGTGAATCACACTTTAAACTTCATGAACACATAATTAAAAACATATAAGATGAGAACTCGCATTCGTGAAATAGAAAATGTCAGTAATAGATTTTAAAATCAGATACACAAAACAGCTATACTAATTTTGAAGTTATGGTTGTATATTTTGGTGGAAAATTTACACTATTTCGCCAAAATGATCAGGTCTTGTCTACAAATAACTGTTTTATTAATTTCGAGGTTATGTGTTAAGATTTAATTATATTATCCGTCTGATTTGTCATTCTTCGAATAATCTGTTTATATATCAACCTTGTAGTTTCTGTCAACCTAATTCATAAATCGACCTTGTGTCAGATTGCTTTTATGAACGAGTTATTGATAGAAGGTGAAATGCAAATAAAGAACTGTAATTATTATGAATCAGATATATGGAATGTATTGCGAATGAGAAATGCAAGCACTATGATGAAAATGTTCAAGCATTACTATGGTTATGCGAATTTCGCGAAAATAGTTAGGTCTTGTCTGAAAATGTTTGCTAATGCTAAAAATTTGTTTGCGAAATGCTTTGATAATTTAGTGATGAACACTCAACGTAACCTCGAAGTAATGCAACTTGTGAGGTTTGAAACGGACTTAGTAATATTTGAAAGAATCCACTTACTGTAGAAAACATTCAGCATAACCTCAAAATAATGGCACTTGTGAGGTTTCAAGCGGACTTAGTGTTTTTTCTATGAAAGAATCCATTTCCCACCGGAAACACCCAACATACATTTAAATTGGTGGAACTTGTAGGTTTTCAAAGGAACACTGTGATTTTTCTATGAAATAATCCATTTTCTCCAGAAAATACGTAACATAATTTCGAAATCATAGAACTTGTGGGGTTTTTAGGAGGACTTAGGTTGTCGTCCCATTATCGCGTTTTTCTGCTAGGTCTGCGGTCCGCGTACTGTCACTAGGCATTTCAGCAAAAGACATCTTTCTAGTGATCCTCAGACACTCTGTCACTGGCAGAAATGCTTAATGACAAAACGCCGAATGCAGAAGTAGACAGGAAAACACCGACATGAGATGGCACTCTTAGTGATTTTTCTCTAAAATAATTCATTTTCTTCAGTAAAAACCCACCATAATCTCAAGGTAATGGAACTAGTGAGTTTTCAAAGGGACTTAGTGATTTTTCTCTAAAATAATCCATTACCCCCAAAAAACATCGAAAATAACCTAAAAATAATAGAAAGTTGTGAGTCTTCAAAGGGACTTAGTGATTTTTCTATAAAATAATCTATTTCCCTCGGAAAACATCGAACGTAACCTCAAAATAATGGAAATTCTGATGTTTTTAAAGGGACTCAGTGATTTTTCTATTAAAGAATCAATTTCCTGCCAAAAACACGCAATATAACCTCAAAATGATCGAATTTCTGAGTTTGGAAAAGAACTTCGTGATTTTTCTATGAAAGAATTCATTTTCCGCTGAAAACAACCCAGAACTCTGACCCCGGCGGCATTTGCAGAAATATGGAGTGTGAAAGAGCCTTTACGCCTAACGTCATTGTAAAATGTTTTCAAAAGGACCACTTCACATCATTGACTTTTATTGAAACTTTGTCTACTTATTTGTTTGGTAGAGGAAATATAGATTGTCAAAGATTTCACTTGAAACCATTTTTTTGGGAAATTATTGTACTTTCTATATTTTGGACCATTTTTTAATCTCTTAAACACGAATTGCACCAGTTCACTAAAGTCTATATCGTTCAACGCTGTTTCAATCAAATTGACCGAACCTCTTTTTTTGGTGTTAAAACGCCGGGTAATCGAAGTTTTGAGGTGGTAGTTGATTTCAACAGCTCCATCATGCTTCTTTTGCATGATTTTCAAACGAAATTTTTTATTTTTATGTAAATACATTGTCCAAAAATGCCTACCCTGATTTTCCTGATTGCAAAAAAAATTATCGATTGTACCTATTTTACAACTGATTTTACACCTTTTCCATATCATCAGTCAAAAAATTTTTTTTTAAATTCAAAATCTGATATGATTTAGAGGCTCCCTATTTGCGTTTCATTTCTTTATTGATTTTCTGTTGTTTTTATTTTCTCAATGTCTCAAAATGCACGTATTAAGTTTTTATACATATAGAACTATCACCTTTTACATGATTATTATTGTACATAATTAAGTTACAATTTGAAACTCATTTTTGAGAAGAAAAATTATTCTGTCTTTCTTGTTTCACACCATTCCATGATAAGTAACTTCGATTAATTGACTTATTGTATATTGTAATTTGCAAACCGTATGTCGAATTCTTGTAGAAAAATGTAAAGCAAGTAAGGCAAAATTATTATTTTCCCCAAACATGAGTTCAAAATTTGTCATTAAATTATGTATACAATGATGGTAATGTAAAAAAGGATAATTCTGTGAGTATAAAAAATGAATATATGTATTTTCAAGACATTAAGCTAATAAAAACAAAAAACCATCAATAAAGAGACCAAACTCAAATTGTATCCGATTCGGATTTTTTTTTTTTTTTGAAAATTTGTTGACTCAAAAAGTACAGCTTAGGCAAGTGTGCGTATTCAGTTACGAAAATACTTTCTTTGGCCCTATAAAATGAGTGATGATGAGTGACGACTCATTTTATGAGGCCAAAAAAATTATTTTCGAAACTGTATACGCGTACTAACCTAAGTTGTACATTTTTAGTCAAAAATTTAAAAAAATTCAAAATCAGGAATAATTCAGAGGTCCCCTATTTGAATTTGATCTTCTTATTGATAAATAATCTGACTCTGTTACAATTTTGAAATATTAAAAAACGATTACTATTTTTTTAAAAAGGAGGGCATATACATTTAAAAAAACGCTATACATTAATCTTCAAATTTGTGATTGGTGTATTTTTGGACCACTTTAAACTTGAATAGTATACCAATTTTCTTAGCTGGAAAATTCTCATTCCACTTTATATGTTATGACTTTGAAATTTCTCATTATGAAAGTGTTAATATCTGAAATGCTTCAGTTACCAGACATGACACATTCTTTTTCTTTCGTGTTACTTTTTTAACCTAGAGCTACATCAATAATTTGTTGTTCCAGCAACTCTCTGTTATACTTATTCCAGTATTTGTTTATAAACGATTGAAGGTATTACCCACTTCAGCAACACATTTCAAAACCAAACGATTCTTATTGTTTCAAACTAAAAATATTCCATTCACACTTTACGCTCAACATATTTAAAAAAAGTTGGGTCAGACCTGAAGAGTTCCGATTCTATTTATCTTTATCTCTAAATATGTATCTTTATGTAGAAAATTGAGCGAAATTTCTCCTATTTTGCATGAAATAAAGCACATCTCGTGACCCACAGTAGAGTAAACACACTTATCGAGTCAGAGCCCGAACTGAGGATCAGAGGACTTTTTTTTCATTTGCACCGTCGCGTTGGAGGGTGGATCCGTTGATACGGAAATATGACAATTTTTCAGAGTATTAAGTACACCCGACCTTTGATATTAATAATAATAATAATAATAGAAAGCGACGTAGATACTGAGTAGGGTGAAGGCACTGATGGCAGTAGAGGGAACTTTTGAACCCAGATACAAATTACAGCTCATTTTTATGCCATTTTAATATCGCCACGCGCCATTAAGTATCTCCTGCTTTAACCCTCATCCCCACTCTTTGATGCTACCATCTTTTTGTCCTCGCCAATCTTCGTTTTTTCGCAAAGAATGAAAAATTCTTAGGCACCCATTAGAGACTTCAAGACGAAATCTTGAACAGAAATCTGAATATATTTGAATCCCAAGAAATTGTCTTTATCAGATATCAAGAGCGTCAAATATTCATCCAGTAGATAGATCGTTGTCAGGAGTTGGAATAGGCATTTTTTTCGTTGAATATTCTGTCAAGCAACCTGTTAATTGACTTATTATTCCGATGGAAATATTTTTGAAAGTACAAGGCTCAGACCATAAAACTATAAACTTATTGACAACATGTAGTTAATTTTTTGCGAAATGTTGATAGGGTATTAGTCATAAAATAGGACTATCATTTCGATGTAACACCCACGATTTTACCGGCGGAAGAACGCAGCTTCATACCCGTGTTGCATTTTAAGTTATGCTAATTTCAGTGCGCCGAAAGGAGAAGAAACAGCTTTCGTACAGAGTCGAAGGGAAAATAAGAACTCGTCCGCGGCATTGTGCATCATCGAACATATTCATAACTCGCATTTACTGCGACGTTACTTGCCTTTTATTCGAAGAACGGTATATGTACGCAGTAGTCATGAATGACGATTTTATGCCAGCTTTTATGACCAGGAAGAGCATACTTTGAATTGGGAGTCTCTAAGAGTTATGAGGATTTAGCAGCTCGCCGTGACGCCACTTGCTTATCCCGCTTCATGTTCTGTTACGATTTTATTTCCTATCGTGATTTTGAACCTTTTTCCAATATTCATTTATAATCACATATTACCTGTAATAAGTTATTTATAACATTAATTTAGAATTAGTATTTCTTATCCACACTAGCAGCCTTACCATTCTGTAGTTTCATAATTACGGATATAATGTCGCGGGTATCGATTCTTCTTTCGCCACCCACAGCAAGATTATCAAATGTATGCTCTTCTCTGTCTCAGTTGTTATGCCCCATAGCTTCACCTCTATACAATTTCTTGAAAAAATCACTTATACAGTCTTTCCGACTAAGTCAGTGCTATTACTTACTCTCCTAATCTTCCTAACCCATGTGCAAAATAATTTCTTATTTCCTTTAAAATCATTTGGCATTTTTTCGTCTTCTTTCACTCTGTATTTATACTTGCTCTCTTTGACTAGTATCTTGGCTATTCTGTTTTCATCCCTAAAATCATTCTCTAGTCGAATCCCCTTCTTACCTGTATTGCTAAAACATTTAATATTCTGTTTTCTCAAGTATGCTAGCTTCCTTTCGTTAGCAGCCACGCGGATTTCATCATTCCACCAAGCATCTCCAGTCTTTCTCCCCACAAGAGCGGCACCCCACACTTCAGATGTACTCTTGAAGACGCCATTCCGTAGTATTATCTATTCATTCTCCACATTTCTATAATAAAATAATGAAATAAATAATGAAATGAATAATTAAATTAAATTAAAAAATTAAATTAAAAAAAAAAAAAATAATAAAATGATTTTTCCCTATTACTGTTTGTTTTTAGGCCTCTGAAGTGACCAAGTACCCTGTCAGTATCCGCGCTTTGTATAGCAATCCAGCTATTCATATCTTCGAGTGGAATGATTCTTACCCCAGGATCGCAAGTGCCTGTAATATAACTAAAAGAGTCTCAGAAGATATAGGTATAGGTAGGTCATTACTTTTACTATCAACTGGAGCGTATCGAGCTGTGATAATGAGCCTTTTGATTTCCACATTCATTCTAATCCCATAATACTAGGAGATATACATTCATACCTTCTGATACGCTGATTTGCTCTCTTATTCATTATCAGACTGACTCCTTGGCTACCACGTGACTCATTATTTACTCCTGACAAAAGTTTTAGTCCATCTTCCAACTTTCTTATCGCACATCCATTTTGCTTTGTTTTCGGTACACATAAAATATCTAGCTTCCTTACGTGCATTGTATCCTGCAATTTCCTTCCCTTAAGATCATTTGGACCTCTAGCATTTCATCGACTGAAACTTCAACGAGGGCATGCCTTTCGTCAAACGAAGTGTCAATCTTATCCGTGGCTACATAAGTAATTATTTGTATTGTTCATTTTTTGAAGTATATACCCAACAAGCAACTTGATGTAAAAGATATTTTCCATAATATAAAATAATGTCAAAGCTAAGCAGATGAATCGTCATTAGGTAATGTATCCATTCATAACGTTAGTCCAACCAAACTTCGTTCATTCAAAGGAAAGTTTGAAAATAAAGTCAGAACCAAACGAGTTATGATCAGCTTCTGTTGCATACTGAGGGGGGCACCAGCCTCCTGCTGTTTGTGGTCCCTAAAATGGGAGAAGACCATTCATTACTTCATAAATGTAATAAGAATTCTTAGCCTTGAGTAAAACTTGGCAAACTATGAAATTTTCATTAACTTCCGTTTAAATTTTCAAAAATGACTATAAGTTTCGGAAACTTTCAAACATTTCCAAACATTTCTATCAATTTTAAACAAATTTCCACAAGTTTTACATTTTTCGAAAATCCCGATAAGTTTTCACAAATTTCCGGCATTTTCCTCCATCTCCTGATATTTCGATTGATCTCCTGCACCTTTCATAAGTTTTTCTATCAAATGAAATAGTACAAATGAAATTCTCTTCGTTAATTTTGTTCTCGCTTCAATAAATTCTAGAATATTGCGTTTTCATGGAACCTCTTCGTTCAGTTTATAAAACTTCATGGGTAGCATTTTACTTTTTAAACCGAAACTTTCAACATAAAAAAAAAGGTTCACTACATCCGCAAAATATTGGATGGAACACGCTGAGAAATATTGAAAAATGAAGGCATGGAAAAAACTGAAATAATTTTCGAATGCATTTTTTAGTAAGGCGGTGCGCAGTGACCCGAGATGCAGCTTTTAAATTCCGAAATGTTTAAGAAATGATGCAGTAATTATTTGATTCCCCTTAGAGAGGAATATGGAAAACAGGACAGTCTCGTTCGCTCATTCAAAGAAAAGTTTGAAATTAAAGTCAGAACCAAACGAGTTATGAACAGCTTCTGTTGTATACTGAGGAGGGCACCAGCCTCCTGCTGTTCGTGGCCTTCAAGATGGGAAAGACCATTCATTACTTCATAAATGTGATAAAAATTCTCAGCCTTGAGTGAAACTTGGCAAACTATGAAATTTTCATTAACTTCCGTTTAAATTTTCCAAAATGACTATAAGTTTTGGAAACTTTCAAACATTTCCAAACATTTCTATTAATTTTAAACAAATTTTCACAAGTTTCACAATTTCCGAAAATCCTGATAAGTTTTCAGAAATTTCCAGCATTTTCCTCTATTTCTTGATATTTCGATTGATTTCCCAAACCTTGCATAAGTTTTCCTATCAAATGAAATAGTACAAATGAAATTCTCTTCATTAATTTTGTTCTCATTTAAATGATCCTAGAATATTGGGTTTTCATGGAACTTCTTCGTTCAGTTTATGGAACCTCACGGGTAGCATTTTACTTTTTAAAGCGAAACTTTCGACAACAAAAAGGTTCACTACGTGCGCAAAATATTGGATGGAACAAGCTGAAGAATATTGAAAAATAAAGGCATGGAAAAAACTGAAATACTTTTCAAATGCATTTTTCAGTAAGGCGGTGCGAAGTGGCCCGGGATGCAGCTTTCGAATTTCGAAATGTTTAAGAAATGATGCAATAATTATTTGATACCCCTTAGATGGGAATCTGGGAAAGGGAAAAGTCTCGTTCGCTCATTCAAAGGAAAGTTTGATATTGAAGTCAGAACCAAAGGAGTTATGATTATCTTCTGTTGTGTACTGAGGGGGGCATGTGATGAAAATTCTTAGCCTAGAGTGAAACTTGGCAAACTATGAAATTTTCATTAACTTCCGTTTAAATTTTCAAAAATGACTATAAGTTTCGGAAACTTTCA
>JAUMHM010000088.1:9533533-9547126 GCA_032362435.1 Melikaiella ostensackeni
AACTCTCGATAAAAAAAAGGTTCACTACGTGCGCAAAATATTGGATGGAACACACTGAAAAATATTATAAAATAAACGCGTGGAAAAAACTGAAATATTTTTTGAATGCCTTTTTATAGTAAGGCGGTGCGAAGTGATCCGGGATGCAGCTTTCGAATTTCGAAATGTTTGAGAAATAATGCAATAATTGTTTTGTCCCCCTTAGATGGAAATCTGGACAAGAGGAGAGTCTCGTTCGCTTATTCAAAGGAGAGTTTGAAAATAATGTTAGAACCAAAGGAGTTATGATCAGCTTCTGTTGTATACTGAGGAGGGCACCAGCCTCCTACTGTTTGGTCCTTAAGATGGGAAAAGACCCGGAATGCAGCTTTCAAATTTCGAAATGTTTAAGAAATGATGCAATAATTATTTGGTCCCCCTTAGATGGGAGTCTAGAAAAGAGGAGAGTCTCGTTCGGTCACGGTGTGTCAATTCAAGGGAGAAGGAAGTAGTGGTTCAAGATTCAAGTGCCATAAGTCGTGCGGCGAGACGGAAGCATGGGGGTGAAACCGACCGACGGTCACTTGGATTTGTGTGGTGTGAACGCAGGGAGGACGAGTAAATCCACCCTTTCGCGGTCTCTTAGCGAACTTGGGTCATAGATCGTCTAAACTATCGCACAACAAACCCCTCCCTGTTCCTTAGAAGTACCCTTTGGTGCTTCTCCGCCCTCGTAAGAAGACCAACCGACCCTTCCTTCCTCCTCGCCTCGAGCTTGAGACACGGCTATTCCGATGACTTTGAAACGGCCGCGAGGTCTGTCTTAAGTACACCCGAAGGATTTTCATCATTTCAAGCTTCCTTTAGAAGTAAAATCAAACTTTTCGCACGTACCACATTCCCATTCTCTTAAAATTTATATTCCAATTTTCCAATTCCAATTTATATTCATAGAATTTTCACCAGCTGCATTCGTTGATGAAGGGGTCCAAGGGGCTGAGAGAGTAGAGCTGCAGGCTCAGCGGAGTTGAGCAGCTCCGTAGCCACAAAACAGACAGTTATTTTTAAAAACACGCGAAAAATTCTCTTTTCATTCATTAGTCTCCATTATTAAAAAAGGTGTATCCTTTACTATGAGAAAAATCAACATTTGTACAAAATACAGTTAACTCATATTATGTATTCCTACTGGAAATGATTCAACGCTCCTAGTTGTTTACATCATAGACATTCTTGGAAGAGCCTCACGGTCATAGAAGGCTATACCCGGTAGAGCCTCTAAATCAAGGTTTCAGTGTATATGAAAGTCTTTTGATGTGTTTTCATTCAAAACTTCGAGGTTTGGTATCCTTGATGAATTCAGAAGCGAATAGTCATTCTTTCAATTTTAGGGAACAGAGTATTTGAACTTGGAAGATTCTCAGAATGATAACAAAACTTCTAAATCATTCTACAAAAGGCCAGATTATTCCAGAATACTATAGAATATTTTTGGACATTCTTAGACTGTTTAATTAGGTTCTAGACCACTCTTGAAAATTCCAAAATATTCCACTAGATTTCATTTTTTTTAGATAGTTGAAGAGCACTTTTCCAAAACGTATAATATGCAAGAATATCATTTTTCACAAATATCGATTTTTGTTTCAAGTCATGTCTTTTTGATTTACCGCCTGTATTTTTATCTTATTATTTTCTCTAATAATATAATATTGCATATATTCAGTACAAACAATCCTGCGTCTTGAGAAGTATTTTCTGTTAGAAATCGATTGAATTAATACTTTTTCTTCTAATTGTTATCTTATCTTTCCTTCTTCATTAAGAAATGTAATTTTAAAGATAATTAGTCTCAGCAATGGAATTCATAGTATATTTTGTCGTTTAATAACAACTATTTAATGCACAATAAATTAATATTATACCATAAAATAGCGCATAGTATAGAAAAACGTTATTCATTTACTTCTATAAGATTATGAATATCAAAACATCGAAGATACTTTTTCGAAAAGCAACGAATACATTTCTTTTAATTTTATGAAATAAGTTTCTTAAAAGTTTGGGTCAAGACAAGCCTCAACAATTAACCGCTGTCAAGTTATAGCATTATAAACAATTAAATTTGCTCTAAAATTGGCATATTTGCAGATAGAGATATCTTAGCACCTTTCGGACCAGAAAATTGAAAAAAAAAAATTAATTGCTTTCCAGAACACATACTTTACACTGGAAAAAGAAATTTCCCGATAAAGTCAAAATTTTGATTCATACACGAATCTTAAAAATGGAATTTCTTGGGCTGCGTCTCTTCGACCCCAAAAAAAATGGTGGAACTGAAAAAAAGGAATGGACTAGTCGTCCCGACATTTCGGGACGACTAGCGAACATCATCATCTGATGTTTATTTTATATAGCACATATGCCTCAAATTTCAGAAAATTGTTGACGGTAATAAATTTTGATGTTCAACAAAATATGTCAAATGGCCCGTTTTGGGAACCTGCTTTCCTAAGACTAAAATTAAATTGAAATTATCATTTAAATATTCATTTAAATATTATATCAGTAATTGAGTTAGAAACGGTAAATATAATTTTATTCAGTACTTGATATTGATAAACTGTATTCTTCGTACATTGCCTAAGCAATCATGTACCTTTATGATGTATTATACATGAAAAATATATTATAAGTCATAAAATAAGCGCTAAGAATGGCCAAGTGTCAAAATGGTATCAAAAAACGTAAAAGAAACTGAATATTTATCAAAAATGTAAAAAATAATCTCAGTAAAGTTCTTATATCAAAACATAATTTAGCGGACTTTGAAAATGTTTGACAACTATGTTTAGAAATTTTAAATGAAAAAGTACGCAAAATGTCTCGCGATGCACCTGTCCCAAACTACAAATGTAAAATGAAAAATTGCTAGATAATATTAAAACCATATTTTAAATATTTGAGTTTCACAGATATTACTTATACTAAGTTAAAAAGATAAAATTCATGAGGAGAGTTCACTATTTTAGAATTAAGGATTCATAATACGGGCTAAAATTGTTAATTTCATAATTACGAAGATCTTAGTATAGTTAAAAATCGATTTATTAAAGTTGGTTACAAATAACAGTTAATCATGATCACTATTTTTGAGTAATATTTTTTATAGAATGTCCGGTAACGCTTCATATAAATTAATCATAAGTACTATATAATGATAGGATGTTTTGAAACAATGATGTCAGAATCAAATAAATTGTGAAAATAATAATTTTTGTCAGATTTTTAAAGATTCTTATCTGTTCTTTATATATTTTTAGAAGATTTTCGATTTTTGTTTTGTTTTAACATGGTCGCTTGTCCTGTCACGCGACTTTGAGCAACGTGTAAAAATCATGTCCATCACAAATAAATTCCTAGATCTCTTAGTTTTATATTTTCATACTCTTTTGGGCTATCCTTAATTAAAAATATTTCGGGCGGATTGGAAATTTGGTGATTTACGAAAATCTCATTGTGTGAAATAGTCAACTTTTTGGCAATCGCCCTCTAGAAGATTTTAAATTCTTTAAAAAAAAATTGGAATATAGATACTCATTAAGCTCCAATTAAAATATTTAACAAATTTATTTATTAAATCTTTAATACCATTTGAATATAATTTTCTACTCTGATTCAGCAATTCAGCTTACTTATCTATCAAAATACGTTGCGTTCTTCAATGAATCACTCGATTACTGAAAATTTTCTACTTCGTAAATTATCAGTAGAACAGTCAGTGTATAGTCAGACACAAGAAGTGAGGAGTGTGTGCCAACTTTTATTCTATACGAGATTCTATAGCATGATTCCACTGTTGCCTTTTGAATAAGCGAATCAATTTTTATTCACATTTGAATAAATCTCTTGATTCTGATCATAATATTTCTTATTTGTATTGTTTATTCAATTAAGTACACAAAAAAAATCGTTCTTGCAGCTTGTATTAAATGAACATAAATGAATACATTTTTCAGTTATCGCAAATAATTCTGCACTCCATGTCGTAGACTTTTAATCATAACAAATTTTAAGTCTTCCTAATTATGACTAATAGAGCATTTTTCTTGAAAGATTTTGCAAAAATCAATAATTATAAAATTATACAGGGAGAAATCAATGGAGAAGCGTTTTATTCTTTAAATAAAGGATCCAGAAATGTTAATTGATGGACATGACGATCGCTTTCAAAAAATGTGATCATCGTCATTCGTCTGCCGGCCATTTATCCCCGACAGACGCCGTTTCAGCATCTTCACTCCGCCTCAACCCCCGTCGACATTTCTTCTTGTATCGGGGTGGGTCCGTCGCTTTTTTTTACATCAGATGTCATCGCGCATTGTCCATAGTGTACACGTCGACATCGGCTTGAAAAAACGGCGCTCGTTAGCTCCGTAAGAAATTAATTATTTGCCTGGCATCGTCGTGGCTGCTAGCACCCCTGCCTCTGCAACAGACCAGCACCCCCCTTATAAAACCACCCCACGTACTCTGTTCCCCTTTCACCCTCTCTTCTAACCAAGTAATGGTGAAAAATGTCTGGATTGTGCGGGATTACACGAGAGATGGCCGGTGGAGTGGGGCATACCGAGAAAGAATAAGAAGAAATGTATCGGTGTGGCTCGTTACACTTAAATTGGAAGGAATGACTGAGTGTTCTCGTTATTCACCGCGAATAATATAGGAAAAGAAACTCCGGTTTGGCTGAGCGAGAAGGATTTACCACTTATTTCGTCATTCCTCACTACTCACACATTTTTCCTACCGATCTTACTCACTCATGCTCGATAACCTTTACGGTTTTATCGTTTTGGATTTTTTCATTTATCTGAATATTTGAATCTTTAATCGAAACTATTACACTCAGCTCTGGATTTTTGTCGGGTTTCGTGTACGGCTTGCGATGGCCCTGAGGCTCATCCAAGAATTTCTTCGACGTGAGCAGTCAGGGCCATATGAACCATTTCTGGTGGGAATAGATAATAATTGAACCTACAAGAAGCATTTTATATAAAATTTAGGGTAACCACTTCTTCAGGGTTAGAAAAACGCCGCTGGAACCAAAAAGGCTTGTTGCCACATCGAAATCTTAATCGGAAGCCCGAAATTCTAGATGGCGGCCTAGATGATGTTTGCAAGAGCAGAGTTTTGTGCACGGCAACTCGGATTTCCTGCAACCGCAGATCTAATTGGCACACTGAGTTCTACAGTGATATGTCAAAATGACTGTACACACCTTAGGAGGTGGCTTAAAGTTCATAAGGACCGGAGTGAGTTTGTTTTGATCCAGTCCCCACCCGCAATTCTCCACAGATGGCAGTTTTGGATGGGTACGATGAGCAAACTCCAACACAGTCACCTGGAAGGTTAATATATTTTTTAACATTACGAAAAAATGGTCAATTTAAGTATTTCACATGTAGTAACTTTATACATGGTTTTCACTTGATGATGACTACCTATATGATGTAGGCGCAGGGATTTTGGAAGTATTGAAGTAGTTGTCTCCGCAGTATTTGCAGATAAGGAAGAGGTCAGATCAACTAAACTCGAAAGTGATACCAGCATTCTATCCGCATCTTACGAAAAAGCTGATACATGCGTCGTATTGCATGCAATTTACAGTGATGCAGACAATGTTTTAGTGAGGGCGAAAAGCACGAACATTTGCTTGCTGTTCATTCACCACTTCAATAAGATGGCCTCTTCCACGACCTGGATTGTGAGTGAAACGACTAAAGATAGGAGATACATAGCTAATCACAACGTTTGCTCACATCTAGATCTTCTTCAGCAAAATAATTTTTTCTTCTTGTACGCAGTGGCAGGCTGTGATTTCACATCAAATAAAGCCTTCATTTCAAAGAGAACTGCGTGGTCATCTTATAAGAAAGCGGCCTGTCAACTTCTGATCAATTTTGGACCCATTCCTCTGCATCTCGTGAACAGGTAAACAAAGATACAACCGCGTGAAATGCAGCAAGACACCAGCTGTCCGGGACATGTAAAAACCGAAGGCTCCAAAATCCGCAAGTGATGCACTGCGCGAACACCTTACGAGGAGTCATCATCAAGTAGAAACAACATATAAAACTACTGTGTGTGAGATACTAAAATTGAGAATTGTTTTGTACCATAAAATAATATATCAATCTTCTAGGTAACTGTTGAAGAATCTCATCGCACACGTTAAAACTGCCATTTTTTAACAATTTTTGGTGAAGGCTGGATCACAGCAAATATATTCCGACCTTCATGAACCTTGATGCAGTTTCTAATGTGCATAAAGACACTCTGACATATTACTGAGAAGCCTACTGAGCCAATAAAATGTGCGATTGCGGTAAATTCAAGCTGCTGCGCACAAATGTCCGCTCGCAAAGGCGGATGCCTGAACCAGCGTAATGCTCAACCAGCATTGAGTGAATCGTTCTCTGTACTAATGATACTCCTCTTTCTGAATTTTTAAAAGATTTTCATGTATTTTCTTTGACGTAAACGCTGTATCCTCTTATGTGAACGATTAGTCTCGCTTTGTTGAGAATATATCTATTTTCTAACGGAAAAATGCGGAAAAATGTAAAAAATAAATTATGTAGTGTTTGGGGTGTTTAGGTTTAGAGGGTGAACATGTTTCGAGAACAAGCAAGCATACGAGTAACTAATTTTGTCTGGTAATGTGATTCCACGAGCGTCTTAATGGAACGCATCGATTTCCATCGTGCGGCAAATAAGAATTCCTAGTCTACACGTGGATGGGATGAAACCTGGTGGTTTGATAAGTATGTGTGTGTATTTTCTGGTTGACGATGCGAGACCTATTTAACGGACGCGAGTCCGGTAATGGGATTCGAACTCAAGTCCCGCGGGAGCCATTCCGGATGCGGCCCTCTTTCTCTTCTTTATCCGCAGTTCTGAGAACAGCTACCGGATGCTTCAGGATTCACGAAACAACGTACTTAAGTATATATATTTTGCACTTTCCTTAAAACTCACAAGAATCATTCCAAATTTACTACACGGGAAAAATGTGTTCAGTAGCTGTTACAGAAAGTTTTTTAAAATTCGGATAGCATGGATATTCGGTAACTTTTATTATTTATTTCGAGAACCTCTATATTCTGGACTGCAATGATTACCAAATTCGAAGTTCGGTTATCGTTACATTCCTGATTATGGAGGTTCTGGAAATAAATATTGAAAGTTACCGAAAAACCATTCTGTCCGACATTCACAAATTTTTTTTTAATAGCTTCTGAACAAATTTTCTTCATGTATCCTTATGAATTTGCAGGATATTGTATACAATAAACTAGGGTAAACATGTTAATGGGGTAATTCCTTTTTTTTGCGATACCAAATTTAGGCATATGCTTCGGCTTCCACAACTGAAATTTATTTATGCTGAAATTGTTTTTCTAATTTTTCTACCCGATTAAATATATTTTATTCCGTTAAAAATATCAGATTGAAATAAAATTTTTACGTGCTCGATTTTCATGTTGCTCCTTCACAACACTACTAAAGATTTGGCATCAAAAAGTACACTATCAAACCTAGCGTCATTCAATAATCCATTTTCTGCAGTAAAGTTTCCCATGGAAGGGATTTTTAAAAAATTGTGTCGCTGAAAAAAATCATTCTTTGAATGCACTATAATCACCCAGGATGTAGGACAATTACCCCTCTTTAGCATATGTTCATTTATGAAACTATTGTTGCTAAAATCAAAATACTAGTTTGGTTTTTTGAAACTCTTTTGTTAAATAGAGACTCACTTTACTTCAATTTTTAATTTGAATTTCTGTAATGGTTCAGAAGAAAGTTATTAATGAGCGTTAGCCGAATCTGCCCATAATGAATGGCTGTTGAATCTGGCGATAATTTGTTGTGAAATCGTAGCTTGAATCGCGCGCTTACGTACTTCTGATTTATTCTAATTGCTATTTCGATAATGGGGCGCCTCTTGCATTCCCATTATCGAACTCGTACGAGGAATACAATTGTATTCGGGTTAACACAACGTGTCCGGTTTCAAGGTGGTCGGTAATTATTAGCTAATTAGCCGTTAAATCTTTGCTGACCGCTGAATTATCGTCGTTTTGAGAGGAACGGCATGGGAAGAAATTGCCATAGAAGAAAAATATGCAATATTAAAGAAAAAATGGCTCCTTAACTGTAAACAAATTATTGTCATAGATTTCCATTTTAAAAATATTTGTCTACATGATGTACAAAATTATTTTCATTTTTTATTCAGCACCTTTTGCTGGATCTTCGGCTGTAGATTTGCTGCACTTTGGAGATTCTTTAATTCTTGATTTGCTCATATTACCTCATTCTAATATTCATTTCGGTATTTGTTTGTGAAATCTCCTGTCTCTGAAATTATGGTTCAGAAATTTTGAGAAATTCATTTAATGGAAGCCTGAGCCAAATAAACCACAGTCTGACCAAAATACGAGGGAAATACGACCTCTCGATCCTAGGGAAGGCTATTAGATCTTGACAATGCTCACCTGATATTGTTTTGCCTACTCAACCTAGACCACGAGACTTAAATAAATACGTTATGAAAAACAATATTCTAGCTAGTAATACGATACCGCAAACCCTAATACCATAGAGGAGGTTAGCAACTATTGCTTACATTTTAATTAGGAGTTTTCATATAATTGATTTAATATTTGAATTTTCATTTTTAATTTGATTCCACTCCACCTTATTTAAAGGCAAACAATTCAACTGAAGTTGACTTGGATAAAGTTACGAAAAGAGAGTACCTGCGATTAATTTGAAACTCACTATACCGATGTATTTTGACACGATGATGACGAAATTGATATTGAAAATATCCGCAAATAAAATTTTCAGATCAAAACCCGAAATAACTTTTTTTCAAACAGGGCTAGGCTTCTCTTTAGTGAAGCGTTTGATCTGAAAAAAAATCGAGTAAAAGTAGTAGAGCATAAAAAAATAATTCTCTTATGTTTCATACATTTTTCCTCTAAAACCATTACTGGCTTAAGGCCTTCTCAGGGTACCACCTGATACCTGGCGGCTTAGCTGACCCTTCCTATTGTCAGGCGCTCGAGCTCGATGCTCAGCGAGGCGATGCGATGCTCAACCGGAAGCTACTGTACTCGTATTATGTTGCGTTGGTTCCTTTAAATAAAATCCCCATTCAAACCTGCCGACACTAAAACTATGTATGAAGTCTACTTGTTAATGAAACATGCGTTTTTTTCTGTTTTCTAATTACGAGAAGATATTTTCTTATATATTAAAGAACAATTTATTTATTTACATATAATTAAATTTTATACAATGATAAATACATAATTGTATTACAGATATCATTAATTAAAGAACAGAAAAAACGCATGTTTCAATAACAAGCAGACTTCATACATAGTTTTAGTGTCGGCTGGTTTGAATGGGGATTTAGTTTAAACGAACCAATGCAACATAAAACAGTAGCCTCCGGTTGAGCATTACATCGCCCCGCTTAGCATCGAGCTCGAGCTCGAGCGCCTAACGATAGGAAGGGTCAGCTAAGCTGCCAGGTATCAGGTGGTATACTGAGAAGGCCTTAAGCCCCATTACTTTACAAGAAAAATTAAATTTTTCAAAAATGAGGCTGACAAGTAGCTAATAAAAAGAGCTGGAAAAAATGACTTAAATTATTTCTGTGACCAGGCACAGATTGTCTTTTCCCTCACGGGAAATTGTACAGGAGTAGGGATGTAACTCAAATTATTTATGTGACCAGTTACAGGGGTGCTTTGCCGCCCCGCCACACAATGGGAAAAAAATGACTTTTTTGTTTCAAAATTTTCAATGCCTCGTTAAGTGTATCCTTGCGATTAGTCAATGAAATAATTTAAGTCAAATCGCTACCTTTTTTCCAATGGCTCGTGGCGCGCAGTGGGAAAAAAATTACTTTTTTTGTTCATAACAACGTAGAGCCCAAACATATAGACCGATTTGGACAAAATGGATTTGAAAAAAAAGCGGATAAGATTTCTGAGAGAGTTTCCGAGCCGGAAATTTGAATGAGGCTTTAATTTTTTTATAAATAAACAAATATGACGAAAAAGTGGCCATTTTTTCAATTTGACGTTCCCGGTGCTCGACAATAACAGGAAAATGGTTAAAATCGCCTAAATTTCATAGAGAGACATTAGTTAAAGATGTTCCAACATTATATAATAAACAAATAAAATTTTTATCAACAAATTATTTGCTGAAAGAATGTTTTCTACGATTTTCCATAATTTTACGTTTTTTCAAATTATATAGCAAGAAATACGGATAAAAACAATATAATGATGGAGAAATTTCTTCTCGAAATTATTATTGCTAAAATTACAAGCAAATTTGATAAACAAATGCATTATTCAGGCATTTTTCAACAGAGAAATTCATTTTTTTTCGATGACAGTTTTTCAAATTAGGAACTCCATGGTAATTTCAGCACAATTCATAATTTGTTGATAAATTTTATGTTTTTTTTTAAACAAATCTAATAAGTGAATACATTAATCAGTCATTTATCGACAGAAAAATTCGTTTTTTTTAATGTTAACTTTTTTAATTAGGAACTTCATAATAATTTTAGCAAAATTAATAATTTTTTTATCAATTTTATGATTTTTTAAAAGAAATTTAATGAAGAAAAGCATTATTGGGCATCTGTCGACGGAAAAATTCTTTTTTTTTTCGATGTCAGACTTTTCAATTAGAATCTTCATAATAAATTCAGCAACATCCATGATTTGTTGATAAATTTAATAATTTTTAAAACAAATTTAAGGAACAGTTGCATTATTCGGGCATCTGTGGACGGAAAAATTGGTTTTTTTCGATGTCAGTCTTTTTAATTGGGAACTTTATGATAATTTCATTAACTTTCATACTTAATTGATAATTCCGAAGATGTTTTGAACGAATTCAATAAACATATGTATTATTTGTGTATTTGTCGACGAAAAAGTTTGTTGTTTTCAATCTCAGTCCTTTCAGTTTAAGTTTCTCATTACTTTCGTTCTTTTAATGAAGCTGCAGCTTCAGAATCGAGTAGCATGACCTTTTTCTTCCACTTTTGTCTATGACTCACTATTTTTGGATTTTAAAAAATATATAATTTATAACTAATTATGAATTTTGCTGAAATTGTCATAAAGATCTTAACTGAAAGGACTGGCATTGAAAAGAAAAACGAATTTTTCTACCTACAAATGATCGAGTAATGCATTTGTTCATTACATTTGTTGAAAGAAATCATACGATTGATAAAAAAATTATGAATTTTGCTACAATTATCATAAAGTTTCTAATTAAAAAAATTGACATAAAAAAAAACGAATTTTTCTGTCCACAAGTACCCGAATAAAGCATTTATTTGATAAATTTGTTAAAAATAATCATAAAATTTACGAATGATTCATGAATATTGCTGAATTTATTATGAAGATCCTAATTGAACAGTCTGACATCGGAAAAAAAAAGAATTTTTTCGTCGACAGATGCCCCAATAATGCATTATTTGTTTAGTGAATTTGTTTGAAAAATCATAAAATTGATAAAAGAATTACGAATTTTGCTGGAATGATCATGAAGTTCCTAATTAAAAAAGTTGACATCGAAAAGAACCAATTCATTATTTTATTGTTTTTATCCAAATTTCTTGCAATAGAACTTGAAAAAACGTGAAATTATAGAAAATCATAGAAAAAAATTTTTCAACAAACAATTTGTTTATAAATTTGTTTGTTTGTTTATTATGTAATATTGAAACATTTTTAACGAATGTCTCTTTATGAAATTTAGGCAATTATAACCATTTTCCTGTTATTGACGAGTACCGGGAACGTCGAATAGAAAAAATGGCCACTTTTTTCGTCATATTTGTTCATTTATAAAAAAATTGAGAGCCTCATTTGAATTTCCGGCTCAAAAACTCTCTCAGAAATCTTATCCGCTTTTTTTTTCAAATTCACTTTGTCCAAATCGGTCAATATTTTTGGGCTCTACTTTGTTATGAACAAAAAAGTCATTTTTTCCCACTGCGCGCTACGAGCCATTGGAAAAATGTAGCGATTTGACTTAAATTATTTCAGTGACTAATTACAAGGATACACTTAACGAGGCATTGAAAAGGGGTAGAGGCGTGACTTAAATTATTCCTGTGACCAGTCACATGGATGCCCTCACGCCCGCCACGAAATGTCGAAAAGGGGTAGGGTTGCGATTGAAGTTATTTCTGTGACCAGTCACATAAGTGCCTCTCTCCTCACGAAACATTGGAAAGGGGTAGGGGCGTGACTTTAATTATTCATGTGACCAGTCACAGAAGTGCCTTGTCCATCACGGAGCATTGGAAAGAAGTAGGGGCGTGACTTAAATTATTTCTGTGACCAGTCACATGAGTGCCCTCAAGCCCGCCACAAATATCGGAAAGGAGTAGGGTTGCGATTGAAGTTATTTCTGTGACTAGTCACAGAAGTGCCGTGCCCCTCATGAAAAATTGGAAAGGGGTAGGGGCGTGACTTGAATTATTTCTGTGACCAGTCACATGGGAGCCCTCACGCCCGCCACGAAATGTCGGAAAGGGGTGGGGTTGCGATTGAAGTTATTTCTGTGACAAGTCACAGAAGTGCCTTGCCCCTCAAGAAACACTGGAAAGGGGTAGGGACGTGACTTAAATTAATTATGTGACCAGTCACAGAAGTGCCTTGCCCATCACGAAGCATTGGAAAGGGGTAGGGGTGTGACTTAAATTATTTCTGTGACCAGTCACATGGGTGTCCTCACACCCGCCACGAAATGTCGGAAAGGGGTAGGGTTGAGATTGAAGTTATTTCTGTGACCAGTCACAGAAGTGCCTTGCCCCTCAAGAAACATTGGAAAGGGGTAGGGGTGTAACCTAAATTATTTCTGTGTCCAGTCACAGGGGTGCCCCCCCTCGAGTCATTAGAAAGGGGTAGAAGTGTTATTTTAATTATTTCTGTGACTATTCATAGGCGTGACGTTCTGACATTTCTTGAGATATTGGAAAGGCTTAGCGGCGTGAACTAAACTATTTGTGGGATTAATCAGTAATTAGAAAACTTAATTTTGTTGTAAATTTTGAAAACCCTAATAAAAATAGGATTTTAATTTCTAAGAATGTTGTTAGTCATTTTCAACAGACAACGTTTCTAAAATAATCCAGAGTGAATGGTTAGAAATCGAACTCCTTTAAATATAAATCCTTCAAAACTGTACAATTTGAAAATTAAAATCTGAATAATTAAACAATTTTATATTTAGAACTTCTCAATAAAATGTATTGTTAATTTAAATATTGAACATTAGAAAATTGTTTTGATTACCTAAAGAATTTTATTTAGAATCGAAGGAAACAATTTTGAATTAAAATTGTGCAATTGTTCGACATTAGCATATTTAAGATAAACATGTTCCAATTTAAATATATTTGATCATTGAAGTGCTTGCATTTGGAAAATTTTCAATTGAAGCATTTTCAAATGAATGATAACAGTTCTTCTAATTGCAAACTTATATGCA
>JAUMHM010000088.1:9568182-9578745 GCA_032362435.1 Melikaiella ostensackeni
TATATATATTATTTAATGAATTTTATGCTTAAGAATTTTTCTGACAAAAAACTAAGTTCAGTAATTTTGAGATTCCCTTATCTTCAGAACGTCAAGTATTTGAAAATCAAATTACACTCTACCGAAAGAAAATCTCTGAATATTCTCTAGAAAAAAAGTCAGGCAAACATAAGGCTATTTGCGGGCTTGATTTGAATGATTTTGTCTCTGGAGATAGCTTAATTTAGCACCTTAAGAATTATTATTAATTCATTTACATGCATATATTTATATGTGACAACCATATATTTATATACAACATTCTTCTGATGATAAATCTAAAAATGCTATTTGTTTTCACGTATCACGTACAGTTTACGAGACACATACAAAATACAACATTTTTTATTTTTTAAAGCAAATTTTAAATATTTGTCATTGTGGAAATCCGTAGATTCTAATTTTTTAACTTCCAAACCTCTAATTGGGAAATTGAAAAAAAATTTAGTTTCTAAGCGAGAATCCTTCCCACCTGAATGCCAAGTGAGGCCCCCTCTTTCAAGGCAGCCTCTGTAATTCCTTGCTATTCATGAAAATTTCTATTATGTTTACAAAAACAAGTTTATGATGTTATTGACCTATTTAAACAGAAAAGTAACTAATTTTTTATCCAAAAAGTAAGTAGCGTCCATTAATAATGTGATTTATGTTCTTTCGAAATTAAAAGTATATATTCAACAAAACTCATAAGAAGTCCAGGTAAATTGTAACAAATTCAGGATAAATTCATAAGAATTTAAAGCATTTCATAAGATAACTTGAAAAAATCAGGGTAAATTGAAAAGAATTCAAATAAAATGAAAAAAATTCAAAATATTCTATCCATTTTAGTAACATTGGAGTGATGAATTCATCAAAATGAGGTAAGTTCAAAAGACTTCAGGGTGAATTCAATGAAATAAAAAAAAACGATTGAATTGAGTAAAATTGGGTGAATTTAGAAGAATTCAAAAGGATTCATGGAGAATTTGAACAAGTTCAAGAGAACTCAAAAGAATTCAAGAGATTGCAGGATAAATCAATGAAAATTCAGGATGAATTCAAAATGAATTGAAAAAAATTCAAAATATGCCATTGAGTTCAGTTACTTCGGAGTGAATTCAGAAGAATTCAAGGTGAGCTTGAAAGACTTCAGGGTTAATTCAATCGAATTAACAAAAAAATCAAAACCTACATTGATTTCAATAGAGTTGATTAATTTAGAAGAATTCAGAAGAATTCAGGGCGAATTAAAAAAAATCATGAGAATTCCAAACCATTCAGGGTGAATTCGGAAATGTTCAAGAGATTTCGGAAATATGAAATTCCTTTCAAGAATTCAGGATTTATTAATAAGAATTTAGAGTGGATTCCAAATGGATTCAAATGAATTGCAAAAAATCAAAAATATTCCGTTGAAACTTTGATGAAATTCCTAAGAATGAGGCGAGTTCAAAGCACTTCAGGGTGAATTCAATGAAACTGAAAAAAACGATTAGATTGAGTAGGATTGGGTGAATTAGAAGAATTCAAAAGGATTTAGGGAGAATTTAAACAATTTCAAGAGAATGTAAAAAAATTCAAAGAATTTTAAAGAATGCAGGATAAATTATTTAAAATTCAGGGTGAATTCCAAATGAATTGGGAAAAATACAAAATATGCGATTGATTTCAGTTTCATTGAAGTAAATTTGAAAGAGTTTAAGGAAATTCCAGAGAATTCGATGAAATTCATGAAAATTCAAGGTGAGTTTGAAAGACGTCAGGTTGAATTCAATAAAATTAATAAAAAAAATCAAAAACATACATTGATTTGAGTAGAAGAATTCAAAAGAATTCAGTAATGATTCCAAAAAATCATGAGAATTCCAAAGCATTCAGGGTGAATTCGAAAATATTTAAGAGATTTCGAAAAATCTTTCTTTTTCTAAGAATTCAGGATTCAGAAATAAGAATTTAGAGGGGATTTCAAATGGATTCAAATGAATCGCTAGAAATAAAAAATATTCCATTGAAACTTTGATGAAATTCAAAGGAATAAGGTGAGTTCATAGGACTTCAGAGTGAGTTCAATGAAACAAAAAAAATCATTGTATTGAGTAGAATTAGGTGAATTTAGAAGAATTCAAAAGGTTTTAAGGAGAATTTGAACCAGTTCAAGAGAATTCAAAATAATTCAAAAGAATGTAAAAGAATGCAGGATAAATTGAAAAATTCAGTGTGAATTCCAAATTAATTGGCAAAATCCAAAATATCCCATTGACTTCAGTTACACTGGAGTGAATTTAGATAAATTCAAGGAATTCCGAGAGAATTCGATGATTGCAAAATATTCCAAGAGACTTGAGAGATTTCACAAGGATTTCAAAATACGTTAGAAGATTTCAAAGAATTCTCAAAGATTTAAAACATATCAGAAAGATTTGGAAGATTTCAAAAGAGTTGATAAGGTTTTCGAATATTTCGCAAAGATTTTCATGATTTTATAAAGATTTCAAAAATTTCCCAAAGATAACAAAATATGTTAGAAAATTTCAAACATTTCAAAAGAGTTAATAAAGTTTTCTAATATTTTACAAAAATTTCAATGATTTGATAAAGATTTCCAAAATTTCACAAAGATTTCAAAGATTTAAAAATATTTCAGAAAACTTAAGAGAATCCACGAAGATTTCAAAATATGTCAGAAGATGTCAAAGAATTCGCAGAAATTCTAAACATTTCAGAAATTTTTAAAAGATTTCGAGAGAGTTAATAAAGTTTTTAAATATTTCATAAAGATCTCAATGAATTCATAAAGATTTCAATAAGTTTAAAAAATTCTAGAAGATTTCAAAGGTTCCACACCATTTGAAAAATTCAATAAGATTTCAAAAATTTTGCAAAGATTTTTAAAGATTTCAGAAAAATTTCAAAGATTCCGAAAGAATGAACAAAGTTTTGAAATATTTCTCAACGATTTTAATGATTACATAAAGATTTCAAAAATTCCACAAAAATTTCGAAGATTTTACAAGATTCCAGAATATATAAAAAAATTCTAAATATACTGATTTTAAAGATTTTGCAAAGATTTTAATGATCAAATGAAGATTCCAGAAATTTCACAAGGATTTCAAAGATTTCAAAAGGTTTTAATGATTTCAAAAATTTCAGAAGCGTTAATGAAGTTTTTTAATATTTCACAAAATTTGTCATGATTTCATAAAGATTTCAAAGATTCTAAGAGATTTGCAAGATTGCAAAATACTTTAAAAGACTTGAGAGATTCCACAAAGATTTTAGAATATGTCAGAAGATTTCAAAGAATTCGCAAAGATTTTCAACATATCAGAAAGATTTCAAAGATTTCAAAAATGTTGATAAAGTTTTTAAATCTTTCATAAAGATCTCGATGATTTCATCAAGATTAAAAAAATTTCACAGATTTCAAAGATTTCAAAAGAGTTAATGAGGTTTTTAATTATTTCACAAAGTATTTCATGATTTTATAAAGATTTCAAAAATTTCACAAAGATTACAAAATATTTCAGAAGATTTCAAACATCTCAAAAAAGTTAATGAAGTTTTTGAATATTCCACAAAAATTTTAATGATTTGATAAAAATTCCAAAAATTTGAAAAAAATTTCAAAAATTTAAAAATATTTCAGAAGATTTTAAAGATTCCAAAAGATTTGCAAAATTGCAAAATATTTCAGAAGACTTGAGAGATTTCACAAAGTTTTCAGAATATATCAGAAAATGTCGGAGAATTCGCGAAGATTCTAAACATTTCAGAAAGATTTGAAAGATTTCAAAAAAGTTAATAAAGTTGCTAAATATTTCATAAAGATCTCAATGATTTCACAAAGATTTCAAAAATTTTACAAAGATTTCAATGATTTGAAAAATCTTTAAAAGATTTTAAAGATTCCACACGATTTCAAAGATTCAACAAGATTTTAAAGAATTTTCAAAGATTTTCAAAGATTTCAGAAACATTTTAAAGATTTCCCAAAGATCTTGAAGATTTCAGAAAGATATGAAAGATTTAGACAGAATCAACAAAGTTTTTGAATATTTCACAAAGATTTCATATTCAAGAAGATTTCAAAGACTCCAATGAATTAAAAAATGTTTCAATTTTACCATTTCAAATTGAATGCCGTTAAACTGCAAAATTTTAAGCTTTCATAAATTGAACAGTTCAAGAATTTCTGGTTGAAAAATATAAATCCACGCTATGCTTTTCAATGCTCTAAAGCGAAGAATAAATCTATGAATTAGTGTGTGTTCAAAATTATATCATTTTAAAAAATTTCAAGTTAGAAACATTAAGAATTGAACTTTTTTTTAACTTAACGCTCTTTAAATTATAAGTTAAATTATTTCAATTTTAGGTCGTTCCAAGTTGATAAATGTTGAGTTGTTAGTGAAAAATCAAAATTCAAGGCTGTCGCTTACAAACTCAGAATGAAATTGTAACGTTCAAAGTCTAAATGTAGCTCGACAAAAGTGTTACGTTACTGATAGGGCCCCGACTGATTTTCCCCATTAGATCCCGATTAGAAATAGGGAAAACTCGTCAGAACCCCACTAGAAACCTTTTGGAATTTCTGTATAGGGTTAAGACGAATGAAATTGATGAGATACAAATAATCAGTACATTGCAAAAATATGCTTAGCTGCAAGATACCGAAAAGTCCTGCAGCACTGCAAACAAACTATACGTGAAGCTTTCTGTAATAAGTAGGGACGACAGGGATGGAAGATTGCTTTTCGATAAGGAATAATTAAAAATTTTCTCGTTTAGGGCAGCTCATTTCGTTTCTGGAGTCGCTTCTCGCTGAGAAGCGTTGTCTTGCAAAGAGGAGTAGGATGGTCACGGGAGTTCCTACCGGAAAAAATAACCGCTAAAATACTCGAGAGATAGAGAAGATAAAGGCCTGACTCGCGTCGGTTAGCGGTAATTTACATCGGTTCTGTGATTCCGGACTCAGTTCTGGGTTGAAAAATATTTCGTGTCGTTCGTTTGCTGATAAGACTAATTGAAAAATAAAAAATAGTTAATGCTGTGCAGAATAGAGGGACGTTGAAAAATCTGTTCCATGAAAATTTAAAATAATTAATTTTCCCTTGTTCAGGGTGGCCACAGGACCTGGAGAAAGGAAAAGTGGGAATTATTCGAGAATGGGGAAAACCGGGAAATAACAGTAAATTTGTTTTTGCCAGCGGGAATTTTAAAAATTTCTAGAAGAAAAATCTAGCAGGTCGCTTGAAGTATCCTAGATTTTATATCACATGCTATAATGCAATTTATAAAAAGTTCGGTTTCAATTTTTTTTAAATTTTACGTTAATTGGTAATTTTTTAAATTAAGAAATCATTCAGTGTACAATGCGTAATTCTAAAATCTTTCACTTCAAAAATTTTCTATTTCAGGTCTTCATTTTCAAGCGTACATTTCCAATTCAAAAATTTTAAAAATGAAGTTTGGAAGACTTGAAAAATTGAAAATTAATAGATTCGGAATTAAATGCTTTTAATAAATTTCAAATCTAATTTAAATATTGTTTTAGTCTAAGATATTTCATTCTTAACCCATTCAATTTGAAATTTTTTAATTAGAAAAAAGAACAAGTTTCTTAGTACTTAGCAATATTTAACTGTACGTTCAAAATGAGCAATTATAAATCGGATGCTACATTTAGACCTAGAACGTTACAATCTTGATTGTTTCATTTAAAAAATTTCATGTTTGCAAGTGATAGCGTTGAATTTTGATTTTTTACTAACAAATCAACATTTATTAACTTGGGACGACTTCAAATTAAAAAAACTTAACTTACAATTAAAAGAGTGTTCAGTTTATAAAAACAGTTCAATTTTTAATTTTCATAACTTAAAATTGCTTAAAATGATATAATTTCGAACATTTACAAAATTATTGATTAAATTTTTCATTTTAGAGAATTGAAAAAGATAGTGTGGATTTATACCTTTTATCCAGAAATTTTTGAACTGTTCAATTTATGAGCGCTTAAAATTTTGCAGTTTAATAGCATTCAATTTGAAATTGTTCAACTCAAATATTTTTGAATTCTTTGGAATCTTTGAAATCCTTGAGAAATTTTTGAAATCTTTATAAAATCATTAGAATCTTTGAGAAATTTTCAAAACTTTGTTCACTCCTTTGAAATCTTTCAAATCTTTCTGGAATTTTTAAATCTTCCCGAAATGTTTTGAAATTTTCTGACACATTTTGAAATCATTGAAGTTTTTTGGAATCAATGAAATCCTTGAAATCTTTGTGAAATTTTTGAAATGTTTGAAATGTTTGCGAATTCTTTGAAATTTTCAGACAAATTTGGAAATCTTTGTGAAAACTTCTAAGTCTTCTAAAATATTTTGAAATCTTTGGAATCTTTGTCAAATTTTAGAAATCGTCATCAAATCATAAAAATTTTTGTGAAATATTCAAAAAGCTACAGGTATATTGAGTCTTTTGAAATCTTCGAAATCTTTATGAAATGTTCAAAATCCTTGGGAAATGTTTCAAATATTCTTAAATATATTGTAATCTTTGGTAAACTTTTTAAATCCTCATGAAAACATGTACATCTTTGTGAAATATCAAGAAAACTTCATCAACTCTCTTAAAATTCTTGAAATCTTTAAAAGCTTTTAAAACCTTTGAAATTTTTGTGAAATCTTTGAAATCTTTATTTGATCATTGACATTTTTGCAAAATCTCGTAAATCTTTTGAAATATTTTAAGATTTTTTGAAATCTTGTGGAATCTTTGAAATCTTCTGAATACTTTTGAAATCATTGAAATCTTTGTGAAATTTTTGAAATTTTTATGAAATCATTGAGATCTTTATGAAATATTTAAAAACTGTATTAACTCTTTTGATACCTTTAAAATCTTCTGAAATATTCCCAAATCTTTGAAATTTTTGAGAAATTTTAGAAGTCTTTATCAAATCATTAAAATTTTTGTGAAATATTCAAAAGCCTCATTAACTCTTCTGGAATCTTTGAAGTCTTCTGAAAAATTTTGTAATGTTTCTGAAATTTTTGAAATCTTTGGAATCTGTGAAATTTCTAAAATCTTTCTGTAATCATTAAAATCTTTGCAGAATATTTAAAACTTTGTTAATTCCTTTGAAATCTTTGAAATCTGTCTAAAATCTTCCAAATCTTATGAATACTTTTAAAATTATCAAAATCTTTGTGGAATTTTTGAAGTCTTCATGAAATCATTGAGATCTTTATAAAATATTTAAAAACTTTATCAACTCGTTTGAAACCTTTGAAATCTTTCTGAAATGTTCAGAATCTTTGCTAATTCTATGACATCTTCTGACATATTTTGAGATCTTTGTGAAATCTCTTGAGTCTTCTGAAATATTTTGCAATCTTGCAAATCTTTGCAAATTTTTGAAATTTTCTGAAATATTTTAAAATTTTTGAAATCTCTGTGAAATTTTAAAAATCTTTATCAAATTATTGGAATTTTTTGAAATATTAAAAAAATTCATTAACTCTTTTGAAATCTTTGAAATCTTCTGAAAAATTTTGTAATCTTTGTGAAAATTTTGAAATCTTTATGAAATCTTTGAAATCTTCTGAAATATTTTTAAGTCTTTGAAATATTTGAGAAATTTTAGTAATCTTTATCAAATGATTGAAGTCATTGTGGAATATTTCAAAAACTTTATCAACTCTTCTGGAATCTTTGATACCTTTGTGAAATTTTTGAGATCTTTTAAAATATTCTGAAATATTTTGAAATCTTCTAAATTTTTGTGAAATTTTTGAAATCTGTATGTAATCATTTGAATCTCTGCGAAACATATCAAAACTTTGTTAATTTCTTTGAAATCTTTAAAAATCCTCGAAGCCTTCATATTTTGCAATCTTTGAAATCTTGTGGATTCTTTGAAATCCTTTTGAATTATAAAAAACTTTGTGAAATATTTGAAAATTTTGTTAACTCTTTTGAAATCTATTGAAAACCTTCTGAAATTTCTAAATTCTTTGCTGAATCTTTAAAATCTTCGTGAAATTCTTGAAATCTTTATGTAATCATTGAAATCTTTGTGAAATATTTAAAAACTTTGTTAACTTCTTTGAAATCTCTTGAAATCTTTCCGAAATCACAAAAATCTTCTCGAAATCAGAATTTGCATTCATCTTATAATTTCTTTCAAATGTACAAAACACGAGCTTTTTGGATTATACTAAATTGTACATTTTTTGAAAAAATGTAAACACGTGCTAGAAAATTCTTCAGCTTGAATCAAAGGAATATAATTATCATTCTTCTGCTATTCTTAAAACACAAATTTTCGTGGTGTGCAAGATCTAAAAATTACTTAGAAAAGACCAAATTAACTATTTCAAAATTAGAAAAAAAAAATTTTCCATGTTAAAAAACATTGACATATTTCTTTTTATCATATCTACAAAACTTTAGGCACATCTTCAAATTCAAAAAAATGTGCAGTCAACACAGTCCAAAAAACTTGTTTCTTGCATATTTAAAAAAATTCTAACTTGAACCCAACTTCTTTTTTTTATTTTTCAATTTTCTATTATTATTCACTATCAAAAAATGTACCTACAAAGAATTCTACTTAATTCTTTGGTACATAAACAAATTTGTTAAACCTTCTCCAAATTCAAATTTTGAAATCCATACACAGAACAGAAAATTTTATCCGATCAAACTAAAATTTGTAGGGCTTACTACTGTTGAAAAAATACATCTTTTACTTACTATTAGAATCCCCCACTCAAAACCAAAAGAATTTTCAGCCCACTCTAATAGACACCTATATACAGGTAGGTATTTTCAGTAGGTGAATCTTTGACATTTCTGTAAAATCTTTTGCAATCTTTGAAATCTTTTCATTTGTTTTTTGATTTATGTTAGTTTAAGTTAACGTTTGCTTGCAATTCTTTGAAATCTTCGAAGTATCTTGCAATCTTTTGAAATTTTTGTGAAATCTTTGTAAAATATTTGGAAATCCTATGAAGAATTCACAAAAATTCATTTATTTTTTCATTTTTGTGAGATTTTAGTTTGAAAAAAATAGTGGCCACTCTGCCTTCATTTTTAAGTTCTCTTCCAGAAAAAATGTAATGTCAATACACATTGTCAGTTAGAAGTTGGTTTCGATTATTTCTAATTAAAAATTATACTTTAATATTTTAAGGGGTTTGAGAATCAATATTTTCGTTGGAATATGAGAATATGGAGCTCCTAGGACCCAAATTTTCTTTTTATTTTTCATTTTTCAGTTATTATTCACCACAAAAAATTCAACATAATTTCTCGGCCCATGAACAAATTCTCCAAAGTTTTTCAAAATTTGGATTTTGAAATCCATGAATAGGACAGAAAATATCTGATCAAACTAAAATTTCTGGGGCTTACTACTTCTGCTTACTACTCACTATAAGAATCCACCACTCAAAAAGGTGTTTTTGAGCCCACCCCAATTAGAGCCTATATAGGTGTTTTCAGTCGGTAAATCTTCGACATTTTTGTAAAATTTTTTGAAATCTTAAGTTTTTTTTTGAAATCGTAAGTTTATGTTAAGGTTTCTTTGCAATCATTTGAAATCTTTGGAGTACTTTACAATCTTTTGAAACCTTTGCGAAATCTTTCCGAAATCTTTGTGAAATCTTTTGAAATCTTTGTGAAATCTTTGTGTACCTTTTGAAATCTTTCGAGGATCTCAAAAAAATTTATTCATTCTCAGATTTGTGTGAGATTTTAGTTTAATAAAAATAGTGGCCACCCTTCTTCCATACTTAAATTCCCTTCCAGAAAAAATGTAACCTCAATACACATTGGCAATTTGAAATTGGTTTCGATTATTTCGATTTGAAAATTAGACTCAGATGCTTCAAGGGGGTTGAGAATCAATATTCTCATTGGAATATGAAAATATAGAGCTCCTTAGATAGTTGAGGTCAAAATTTAACTGGAGGTGAGATCATAAATCTCTTTGGTGTAGACTAATGTAGTGGTAATAGAGTATAAATGGGGGTTGCGACCCGAGGTCAGCCCGTCTTACACCCCTAAACTGTCGTCCGCCACCTTCGCCCTCATGCAAGGACCGACCGAGACCTTAAACTCACATCGAACCCATTCTTAGTCGTAAACCTAACAGAAACTATTCGAACAACTTTTACGATTTTCTCCTCATGAAATGTTTTCGTACAATAAGTTCCTCACTTTACTCTTTGGTATATTTTATTATTATAAAAAGTATTCATTTTTTCTATAAAGAGTTCCATCTTAAGTCCGCAATCTTGAGAGCATTTGTTTGGCTTCGGGTTTGCAGGGTCAGATTTTACGCCCAAACGGTTGAATATTTTGGTCCAATTTTTTGCATATGTATTCTAAATATTATTCTATTTTTTCTATCGGAGCTATTTTTTATTAAAACTGTTTCTGTTTTGTTTGAGAATTGAGAAAGTGCAATTGTAGTGCGCCTCGCATAAGGCAACCGATCAGGGTGCGTCATGTGCTTTCTGTGGCCAAAGA
>JAUMHM010000088.1:9585402-9603992 GCA_032362435.1 Melikaiella ostensackeni
AAGTTTTATAAATTTTTTCTACTTTTTTGGGAAAATTTGTTGAAATATAGGAAATAAGGATCTAGTAAGGGTATTATTTTATAGATTCGAACTTTGGCAAACTGCATGCTATTTCGGTCAAGTTTTATACATTTTTTCTACTTTTTTGGAAAATTTGTTAGAATATAGGAAATAAGGATCTAGTAAGGGTATAATTTTATAGATCTCGGGAGGAAAAGCCATTTCTAATCAGCCCTGCCTTGGAAGGGTTTGAACTTTATTGATCTGAAATAAATTAAATTGATTTTTTGCCCATTTCCGTATCCGAAGTATCTTATATACTATCAAATTAAACATGCAGAAATTGAAAATGAATTGAAAATGTATGATAGAATGGATTTTAGGTCAATTAAATTCTATACAGTCTAAGGCAGGGCTGATTTACATCGCCTTACTGACGATTCGAGTTAGTTAGCCTAGGACGTAAAGTGAAGCTCCAAAACCTTAATAATCTCATAGAATATGTTTTTCACATTATTTCTGAATAAAAAACAACGTTTTTGAAAATAAAATGTTTAACTTCGGCAAACAGCATGCGAATTTAGTCAAGTTTCATTATTATTATTTTTTTTTTTTGGAAAAGTTTGTCAAAATACATATACAGAAAATAAAGATATAGTAAGGGTATAATTTTATAGATTTTAGGGAGGAAAGTCATTTCTAATCAGCCCTGCTTCAGACGGGTTTAAACTCAATTGACCTGAAATAAATTAAATTAAGTTTTGGCCACTTTTCGTGTCCGAGGTATTTTATATTAATGGATTTAGGGTCAATTAAATACTAAACCGTCTAAGACAGGGCTGATTCAGATCGCCTTACTGACGGCTTCAGTGAGCCAGCCTAGGACGTAACATGTTGGGTTTCATATTACTTGAAAAGCTACTGATACTCATAAGAAAAGGTTCTAGACTCTAACGCCGAAAAAAATCTCTGCATTTTTTATAGTTTGAGTCAATTAAAATCGATATCTTTCGAAAAACCAGCAAGGATGTCATTTAACATGAGGCTATCTTTCATTTTCGGATCTTTAATTTTACACATATTGAATTAAGTCTACTTTTTTTCGAAGCAAGATTCAAGCTTTTTTTTTTGCTTGAAACAAGACTTACTAGGGTTTCGTAGCCCCGGACAGGAATCTCTATGGTTTCGGTCGGCTGTCAATCCGTCGTATAAAAAAAAGGGTAGTAAGGGAAAATGGGGGTAGGAGGGGAAAGAGCAGAAGTGAGTGGAAATGAGAAGAAGGGGTGAGGTGAAGGGGAATGAGGAGTGGAATGAAAATGAGTGGAAAATGAGGGGAAATGATGGGTGGTGAGCGGCTGGAGGCGGAGGCGGGAGATTCAAACAGCCCTATTAACGACTTAAACGCACGAAAAAAAACATTTTTTTGTAGGTGCCTGCTGCCTATTCTTACTAATTCTTCATACCGCCGTTTCGCTTTCACGATAGTTCTGTTTTAATATAAGTCAAATTAAATTTTTGTGGGTTAACTTGAGCTGCAATTATTTTCTATTGGAATTTTACTAACATTGAAGAGAGATTTTGTAATCACAGATAGGTCCGGTAGGTACCAGTTAGATTTTAGAAATGCTCGAGCGATGGTAGGTGTCGTGAGTTGAAACGAAGGAATAGAAATTGAATACAAATGGGGGTTATAGTGGTTCGAGGTTTTGAGCTGGGGGGAGGGGGGCAGGGTTGGGTAGTTGACGTAGGGGTTGGCCGACACGTCAACCGTATCTTTGGACGAACACTGGTCAGCACTACGCCGTTCAACAGAAGCTTTTGCTCTTCTCGCGACGTCTACGTACGGGAACTTGTAAACGTAGAATGGAGAAATAGGCAAAAGGGACCCCATGGATTCGCGTACCTATTGTCCCGTGAACTTTGTCACAACTTTGCGGAAAAGGATTCTCTCTCTCACACTTTCTCAAATTTCACTCTCTCTTCCTCTTTCTAATTTCCACCAATGTTAATATTATAAAAGTTTTACTTCCATTCACTCCACATATCAAACTTCAAGAATTCAGTTTGAAAATCTACTTTCCTCAAACTTGAGTTATGAAACTAATAATGACAATCTTCGAGGTCAATTACTTTTGGATTATTATTTTATTGTCGGCACACAGTGGGTCAAGAGACCCGATTTCTTGTCAAGAAGTCGAATTTTAAAACTCTTAAATTTGTACGAAGCATTAGTGACAGGTCTGGCTCAAGTCTGGCTTCATCTAGGCCGGCTAGACTGGAAGGTCTGATCTAGTCCAGGTTTCGTTGGTCTAGCCCAGGTCTGACTTTATCTATATCGGCTGTTCTGGAAGGTCTCATCAGGCCCAGGATTGGCGCTGGTCTGACCCAGGTCTGGCCTTATCTTGACTTTTTTTCTGATCACCTTGACAGTCTTGTCTGGCCCAGGTTTGGTGCTGAACAGTTTTACAAGAACAAAAAAATGTCTAAGTTCGATCACCAAACTTTTTTAAGCTATATTTTGAAAAACTGACTGGGTGTCTAGAATGATAAGAAATAAGAAATTCACGCCATCAAACCAAAAAAGTTTTTCTTATCGCCTTGACAGTCTCGTCTGGCTCAGGTCTAGCGCTTATTAGCCTTCCGAGACTTACAAATTTTCGAATGTGTATAAACAAAACTTTGTTTACATATTTCGAAAAATTGACAGGGTATCTATAAAATTGATACAAAAGAAATTAACAAATTCAAAGTATGAAAATATATTAAAATTTTTCATGTACTGTTGGTTCAAATATTTGAGATATTTATTACTCAGTCATTATTTTAAAATGATTGATTATTTAACTTCATCCTTAAATATGGATGAGGGAAAAAATGACATTGAAATTTAATAAATTATTTTTTAGTTTCATTTAGCAATATTAATGTTGAACAATAATTAGTACAGTAGTAGTAGTAGTACATTAAAAGAAAAGTGTCGGAGCCGATTCTGTGATTTTTCTTTGGGTTCAATAATATATAAAACAAATACGGTAAGAAAGTAAGACATTTCAGTAATATCAGTTTTTATCTCTGAACAAATTACTTAAATGAACTCCTTATTGATCAGAATTATTGGAGACAAATTTTATCAACATAAAAATTACATTTAATATTTGACTTTATTGTTTACACGCAATTTATTTAAATAAATAATCCAAAATATTAATTTGTTGCAGACAAAAATTATTTTATACTAAAATTGGAATTCAAGTTGGAAATTTATAAACAATTTATGAAGTTACAAACAATTTTTAAAACTATTAGGGTCCATGGGCAGACCAATAGCCTTAAGAAAGAAGTTAATATTGGGATGAGCGCATTTTGTTAAAATATGATTTTTCATAGAAAAGAATCTGTTTCCACCATTGGTTAGACCAAAATTGTTCAAACAATTTGTTCAAATCTGTGAGTAGAAAAAAAGCGAATATGCCGTTAGATTCTACGGAAAAAAATTACACAGAGTCTATGTGTTATGCAATTTTTGTATCCACTCAATTTGTTTTGTGGTATAAATGAAGAATTTCATAGTGCGACACCCTCTTCAGCATTGATTTATAATACATAACAAATTGGGTGAAAAAAATTTATCCAACACATGAACCTTATGAATTTTTTCCCGTGCATTCGGATGGCGTAATCAGTTTTGCCATAACTCACAGTTCTAAACATATTGGTTGAACAATTAAAGAATTAGACTCTTTTTTATGCAGTCATCTACCATTTTGAATCTTGAAATTTCAAAATCAAATTTGAGATAAGTGACTCAAAATATCTTTACAAAATGAGTTTCAATGAAATCCGATAATTTTTAAAATATGTGGATCGCCATAATGGGTCCGCTATTTTGAATTTTGAAATTATGATATCAAATTCGAAATCAATGACTCAGAATACCTTTACAAAATGAAATTCAGAGAAATCTTATATTTTTCAAAATATGGTGGTCGCCATATTGGATCCGCTCTTTTGAATTTTGAAATTTTGGTATCAAATTTGGAATCAGTGACTCAAAATACTCTCATGGAATGAATTTTGAAAAAATTTGATAATTTTTTTATAATCTGTTGTTCACCATATTGGATTCGCTAGTTTGAATTTTGAAATTTTAATATCAAATTTGAAATCATTGACTCAAAATACCTTGATAAAGTGAATTTCAAAAATATCTGCTAATTTTTTAAATCTTTTGGTCACCATATTGGATTTGCACATTTTGAGTTTTAAAATTTTAATATCAAATCTTGAGTCAGCGACTCAAAATACTTTCATAAAATAAATTTTAAAAAATTGGATAATTTTTGGACTTTTAACCGCCGGAACGTCGTTTCTGGTCCGCTGTGTGGCGCTTAGTTCCGAAAAATCGGCAGAGCTAGACAAAGGCCAAAACTTATGAAAAATCTTCGACTACTCATTCCGAATTTCGGAATAAAACACTTCAAGTTTTTAAATGTTTGAAATGTTTAATTTTTTTTCAAGGTCTTTTACTACTGTATTATTATTTTCTCGTTACGAGTTTTTAAATATTTGAAGTGAAAAACTTAATTTATAATTTTTAAAAAAATAAAAAAAAAATTAAAAGTTTCAAGCGAAGTGTGCGTACATCGTTTTGAATAAGAAATTATTTTGTAATTTCTCTGTTAGAAAAGTATTTCACGTACATAATTAAAATTTTTTTGAACTTAGCGCCCATAATATTTTAAATATGTAAGTCTTGAACTGTTCGTAATTAAAAATTTTTATTTTCTAATATTTCCTATTTAAAATTACAAGATTTTGAACGTTCAAATGAGAAAATTCACAAGTAACATTGTTTAATGTTAATAAACTAAAAATGCCCTTTTTTATTTTCATAATGGTTGAAAAAATAATTGAAAGTTCGGCCAGAATAGGTAGGCTTACGATACCAATCAGTTTCTATATATCCCTTTTCAAAGGTGAGAGTTGAATCTAAAAAATTAATTTTGTTAATAGATTCTTCTAATGAGAATTTTAAAGCTCTTCCTTTAATAATGATTTCTTCCAAAATTTCATGAATTTCGCGTTAATGTAAACATACTAAAGTATCATCTACGTAACGAGGATGAGATAAGACTTGAAAGATTAAATTTTTTATAATTTCTCCTTCTATATTTGCATAACCAATTCTGCTAACATTCATGATACAGAAGAACACATCGGGGTACCAAACTTCTGTTTATAAGTTGTATAATTGAATTGAAAATAAGCGTTACTAATGCAAAACCTAATAGCTTCGTCGAATCGTTGATAATCTTATGTTGTATACTTTTCAATTTGATACCAACTTTTTTCTGTTTATAAACTACCTCAGGGTCAATGTTAGAAAACATTGATGATGACATTGATGATGTGAATACTTTTTATGTGTTATACGTATATTACTACGTATGAATGTACTCTCAACGGTATATTTACGTGATGGCGTAACATGTTATCATTCCTTCCAACATTATATTGATCTTTCCACTGAATTATTAACGTTATTTTACTTCCTCTAAATTGTTTAAGAAATACAAATATCTCAGAAAAATGAACTTTATTGTGAAGAAACATTTTGAACAACATGCATTAATTGCACTCTCCACAAAATTCTCCATCAGACAGTTCCCTGTATTTAGAGAATGAGTTTATAATTGCAATAATTTTTGCATAAAGCCAAGAGTATGATTTTTCGAGCTAAAAATCCGTTTTAAACAAAAAATATTACAATTAGATAACTTAACCGCTTTACATAGTGACAACCTAATTTCGTAAGAGAGTGCCGCTATTTTAGATTACTTTTCGTCGTTTGATGATCCATTTTTGAGAAAAATAAAAAGTTATAAAAAGTAATATAATATAAGTGAATAATATAAAGTATAAATGGAAGTAAGTAATGACAAGTAATAACAAGTAATCAAAAAGAGATAAATAAAAAGTCAATCTTCAAATCTCTTTTCTTCTCTTTTCTTCTTGCATATTTTTCATTTTTCAAATAACAATAAAAAATATTTACAAAAATCTACTAACGTCTTGGTGTTCATTTAACACCCGTTTCCAAGGCAGCAAAAAAAATTTCAACAATTCAAAACCCAGTATTAAACCAGAATGTTCTTCGCATGAGATCTGACTGAAGACTAAAACCAAATGCGTGACACACATTTTAATCTATTCCCTATTTAATTTCTTGAATTTCAGTCTGTTTCACACTGAGAAAAATGTTTGGTTCAAAAAACAAAATAGTTGTAGTATTTGTGCAATAACTTTTTTATTGGGTTCAACCAAGTTTTTGATCTCATAGAAATCGTTTTGTTAAGCCAATAAAACGTTTTTTAATCCAAATAAATGTTGAGCCAGCAAAACAACATTTCTCGCGCCAATATTTTCTTCAGTGTAACGATTTTTAGTCTAATCTACTTTTTAGTGCCGGTTATTTTGGTCATTCATTGACTAATTTACATGAAAATTCCCAGAAACGGTGAAAACGGTTAAAAGTAACTTTCGGTAATAAAAAAAATTAGTTCAAAGTAGGGGTGTGCAAAATGTCATTCTCATAAAACTAATATAAAAATTTAATTCAATTTTTATTTTCAATAAATTATATTTAATGTAATTGAAATTATTATTTGCTCTAAATTGTACGGCCATATTCACATATTCCTTTTATCTTGTAGTTGGAGGCTTGTTAGATTTGATTGTGAAAAACATATATGTAAACGGAGTTATGAAAAACAAATATCATGGGAAAGTAAGTTTCACTCTAATAAAACATCTTGCAGAACATTTCTTCGTTACACTGTAGACGAAATTCTCCAAAAGGCATTTCCCTGTATTGACACATTATGAAGTTCTTTGTTGGTACCTTATTTTTCACGTTGGTGATTTTCAAAAATTGTATTGGTAAATATAATTATATCATATATATGGGTAATTCTCCACAAAGAGGTCACTTTCGCTTCCCCACGTAAAAACTTTGGAGAGACATTTCCAATAATTCTGAAATTTGGTTGATTTATTCTTCTTTGTCACATTTACT
Source organism: Melikaiella ostensackeni (assembly GCA_032362435.1). Classification (NCBI taxonomy): domain Eukaryota; kingdom Metazoa; phylum Arthropoda; class Insecta; order Hymenoptera; family Cynipidae; genus Melikaiella; species Melikaiella ostensackeni. The sequence goes on from JAUMHM010000088.1 coordinate 9,592,478, forward strand.
TGTATTACACGCGAAATATAATATATTGTACTGTGAAAATTTATTGAGTTAGCCTAAGTACCCAAAAAATACACTTTTCTCTCTTCTACACATAAAATTGACCTACTTCAGGAAAGCTTGTTATAAATAAGATGAATAAAATGAATATTTTGGTCCTTACCTTTAAGAAGTTTATCTCGAAAACTATGATTTCACAATAGACGTTTTTAATTTAACATTTGTATACATAATTAAAAACTCATTGGAACAGTTTCACGGAAATTGGTTTTTTGTGGCCGGACTTTACATTTGGATGACTTTCTGGTAAATCTGTTCAGTTTATTAATCAATAAAACAACAAATCTTGGATGATGAGATCCACCTATTACATCTATTTATGATTCCAAAGCTGAAATGACAAGATTTTCATTTAAACCAATATAAACTAAGATAAAGTGTTGCGTATTTTTATTATGTGTAAACTCCGGCCGTTCTCAAATCGGTCAATTTTTAGCAATTAAGGACATATCAACGTAACAGCTGTTTAAAGAAAGTAGATGTGAATATAATTTCCAATTAAACAGTTTGATTCATTTAGCTTTGGGGCTATAATTTGCGTTTCCGTATGGTTTCTAAACTCCGGACGCCGTTAACTCCGGCCGTCAGATATGTCAAGCCAGGTGTGGAGATTTTAGGCCCGTCTGCTTGCGGTTATGAATAAATTTACAGAATAAAAATGATTATGTTTTTAGAAACTCCTTCGTCCAATAGGTGCTGAGATATCTACCTGCAATGTGTCAGTTTTGTACAAATTTAATTGTTCATAACGCCATAACTTGAAAACGGTTGACTGTACAAAAAAAGTGTGAACAGGAAAAAGTCGTGTCTTAGTTGAAACCTTATAAAAAATATTCTGCAGAATTTTTTTTTGTATAAATAAGGTATTTGCCAGGAGGCTTTTCTTGACATTTTAAGCCAAATTCACCCTCCAGACCTCTATAGTTGATTTACGGAACCAACTACGAAAATCTTGCCGATGATAAATTGACAAAGATTCTTAAATGTTAAAAAATGGTTATAAAAAAATTGAACAATTGAATATTTTTCAGTCAATAGGCTTAAATTTGTATGCAATTAACTAAGAAATTCTTTGACGATTCTTTGCTTTGACAATTTGGAAGTTATCGCCAAAGACTGGTGGTCTTTAGGCACTGTCGACAATGACCGGTCAATGTTAAAAATTTCAGAATTTTAGGTTCTGGGATAGACATGTCCAAGCCATTTTCGACAATGACTGATTTCCGACATTGACTGCAACATATATATCTATTACAATAGGCAACTCATTGACTGGGTGCATACGTCACCCTGTTTAGTCGCTCAAATTAATGTTCAAAGTATTAAAATTCATCAATTTTTTAATTTTCACAGAATCAAGTGCACAGGCCAAGTCGAAAATATATCCTGAAAGGGATACTGATGAGGTTCTTGACATTTATGACGTTTACGCCAAAAATGCATATAATGCTATTGTCGAACTAAGCGGACTATATATGGTTGGAAAGCAAGATGGTTTCATCATTGGAATTATAGTCAATAACGATGACAATAAGCTTCATCCGATATTCGATAATAGAGAGCAAAAGATTAAAATAAACGAATACGACCACCTTCGTAGTAACATAACTGAAGAGGAATCTCGTAAGCTTCCTTTCGGCCAGAAATTTCATATACGTGATACTCTTAATGTTTTTTTTCATGTACGTCACAACAACTGATAACAATTTCGGATAAAATATTAGAACTGTATGCAGAAATTTCAGCACAACCTAGTGCACGAAGAAACCTTTAGCTGTACTATTTGTAAGAAATCGAACTATATTTTACTATTTTTACTTTGCAAAGTAGCGATATAAGTGAAATTTTGTAATATTTGATACTCCGAGTAGTAATTTGAAGCTGTTAGTAGAATTACAAACTTTATTGGAATAAAAACTAAAAATATTGTATTCATTTAAAAACAGTTTGTACCTCGAAAGAATCTAGCAGGATTCGAACACGACGATTTTCCACTGTGGTAAAACGAATCATGAGACAAAAATACCCCATCGCAGTTTAAGGAGACGTTTTTTCTGAATCTGAATTAGTGAAATTCTGCTTATTCAATTAGAGAAAACTGATACTCTAAAGACTAGTAGAAAATTACTATTTTAATTAGTCGAATTATGACAAATTCGATAGTGGAAAACTACTAATTGCTCAGCAAAAATATATGAATTTATTTGAGCGGTTCTTATCAATTGAAAGAAGGTCATAGAAATGTGAAGCGTGACAAATATGAATAATTAATAAAAGAGAGTGATTGTGTAACATTCACAACTTTATTGAAACCACAGGAAGGCTACGTAAATAGTGTGCGTCATCTCCACAAACATAATTTATTTACAAGTTTTCGATTTAACATGAAAAAATTAGAATAATCTACGCAATCAATCTATGTTCCCCGACTTTCTTCATATAAGAAAATGCCTTTTATTTTTGTGCATTCACACAGAGAACACGAAATTCGATAAAACACAACAGCACGCACCTGACACATGTTGAGTCTTTCATTTCACGTGCACCATTTCATATTTGAAACAATCGACAAGAAAACTTAATTAATTGATGAGTAACCAAAACCACATTAGTCGAAATTTTTACTAATTGACTTTAGTAAAATAAAATATCTGGTCTACGCTCATCATATTACGGTGAACCTAGCCGCCCTTTCCAGTTTCCCTAGACTCACCGGAAATATTTGTTCTACATTCGACGTATTTCGGTGAACCTAGACGTGGCCTTACGTAACATGCGTTCTAAAAAACAAGGTGTTAGATCTGTTGACAAGATTCAATACTCCTAATCTCGAGAATATGCCGAAGTTTTCTCCTGAAGACTTAATTCATAACAAAACTCTTTGACGTCGGGGTCATTGTCAAAAAATTGTATTGTCGGACTGGTTCAGGAAGGAAAAATTCTCTGTAATGTATATTCATTATTATTAGTCACAGCAAAGCTCATAAAGTTGAAGTTATTTACTTCCTTGTTGATCCAGCGATGAAACTGATGCATACAAGATACCGCCAAGGGCAATGGAAAACTTTCTTACAAAACGGGAATCGAAACCTGAGGTTGATTTTTCAAGGAATATATTATTCCTTCTCTTAAATAAAGGCTTAAAATCCCATCAGCCTTGACCAGGTTAGCAAAATATTCCGCCAGTCCCGAAATTATCCAAAATTAACTTTATATGGGCTCCATATATTTACCCTCATTTGCGCAAAATTGTGCAACCGATTTCCACCTTTACCTTTCAAAAATCTCCAAAAACCAACCCAAGTCCTTCAACCAAACAAATTCAAACTGTCAATGCACAAAACAGACAAGGTATTTTAAAATTGAACATAATTATACAAGTTACCTTTAAAAAGATCCATTTCATATCCTTAACCTCATAACAATCTCCAGCAACCCTGAAAAATCACCCACAGTACTTTTAACGGAACAATTCAAAAGTGTCTGCATGTATTCATTATTAGTATTATTATTAGTGGGGTTGACACCGAAAGAGTCCCTGATGCTTGGGTTATCTTGTTGCATCCACTTGTAAGCCTTGACCACATGCTTGGCCACAAAGCCCTCTCCATACGGAGAGGACCGCAGCCACGTCTTTGGCCGATATGTCTGACTCACTGATGCAGTTACTGCCCGTGAGTGCTAGACGCTTCCCAGCGACTCCGAATCGGTGACAAAGGGTATGAATAGATGTCTTATCGCCCTTTTCGCACAGGCGACATAGAGTGATATCTGCGAGCCCTATAATGTGCCTGTGATAGCTGAGGTTTCCATGCCCTATAAACACTTCTGTTAGGACCTTGACTTCATTCTTGCCGAACTTGCGTATTTCTGCAGCTCGTTTAAAGTTTAAGTTCTTACCCATAAGTGCTTCAGTCTGTCTGCGGCCAGTGACCTTACTCCACTCCTTCTGATGCTCCCCGGTCAGCCAACTGTTGATTTCTTCAGTGATCAACCTACTCGAAATACCTACGACTGGTTCGGGACCAGTGGAGTCTTCCTTTACTGCTGGTGCTTCTAGCCTTCCCGAGATCTCATTGCCTTCAATACCACTGTCTCCAGGGATCCAAAGTAGAGTCACTCAGTTTCCCTTCGCTAGATTGTTCAGTGCCTCAAAGCACTCCCATACTAGTAGCGACGTGGTCGCTGCCCCATTCAGAGCCATTGTACTCGTAGCAGCCCTATTGTCTGAGCAAATGCGAATATTTCTCCTATTACCATTCGCCTGTGCCTCACAAACACACTGGATCATGGCCGTGACCTCAATTCGTAGAATCATGGTGTAGGGCCCCATCGGAATTGTGAAGTCCATTCCAATCCTCCTGCAATAGACACCAACTTCTGCTTTCTCCTTGTTCTTGGAGCCATCTGTAAACTAGGTGTCCTCATCACGAGGCAGGTATACCTCGTTATTAGTGCATTCCTCTCCCGAACATAGGCTCACTCGATACTTCTTTTCGAAGAGGTAGTGAGTGGGCGTTTTGTCTTTGAGCATGCTCAAGGTCAGCCTACTCGCGGTATCGGTTGGGATCCTTAATTCTGTTGAGATTCTTTCGCCGTTTTTCGTATTTATTCTCCAGCATGCCTTCGCATCGTGACCTTGATAGTAAAACGGAGGGGCTCTAAGTCTGTTAATGCCCCAATGCTTGATAGTCAGCAGCTTTGATTTGTTCAATGTGTGATGGTGGACCCTCAGTTCGTCAGTAAACTTTTGGACCCTTTACCGTAGAAGGCTTATTAGATGTTATGTAATCAATCACATACTGAATACGGGACGCGTTCTGTCTAGCTTAGCCAATCTTCCTGTTCAGCTGATGCAAGCGCTTTTTGGTCTCTTGATCTATCGTCGGCTTTACCCTTTGATTTGAATCGGCCAAAGCTCTCGCCGCATCATAAACTGAACAATTGATGATCCAGAAGTCGGACTCCTCCGAGAGATCCTCACGAAGGGTGTCATACATTTTAGCCAGATCTTGAGGCTTAGGAGGAACCTGGATGTTGATATTTCTTCTCGCCCTAAAGTCGCCATCAACTTTCGGGAGATGCCTGATTTCCGCGCTTGATCTCAATGTCGCTTCCACTTTTCCGTTTGCGGCTTGTTTTTGCAACGGTTGTGGAAGCGTTCAGCGTATATATCCTGTTTTCAAGAATTGTCGGCGTGGTTTCGCAACCTCCGTTGCGAAACGTGCGAAGGCTCTGGGTGTTTTTGGCACCACGAAGAGTGCAGGAGCGCCATGTAAGCTCTGCGATCAGGGATAATGCTGGCATCGCATCGTTCACTCAGGATGTCGATAATCTCGCCGATTCGTCATTGTGTTTCCATACAAATTATTTGCAGCACCCCGAACTCTGGTGTGATCGGCACCGTTTGTCAAGCCATTATCGGGTGCTCTGCGCATTCGATCATTTTGAACCGCATTCACAAATGGGTTTGGTGTTGTCATAGTTGTTCCCACGAGTAGCTAGGTAAAGAGTTTGTCCACTCTTGCAGCGTAAGGATGGGCCACTTTCTATTAGGTAAAAAAAAACTGTCGCAGTGTCACCAGGGAGCGACTGCCATCCGAAAATGACACAGGTTCCTAGTAGAACCGCGGTAAATCACACTCATAGTCACGTCTCACAACCGTGAGATGAGCGGCCACATGGTACGGTGAAATCACGATGAAGGGCCGGCGAAAGCCTCGTGAGTCTTGAGGATACGGAGCGACCCAAGAATGATAGCTCTTTGCATCCATCTCGCAAGTGCTTTGGCATTTTTCTGGCACGCGACTATGGCTTGGAGGTTACGAACCAGTGATGATTCCGCACCTCCGAGTGCACCGATGACAAGGACAATCATTCAAGCCGAATATTCTTTGTACACTCTTCGCAGCTCTCGTATAAGGTGTATATATATATATATGTATGGATTCATTTTCGTATGAGGCAATTATAATTTAATAAACGTTATGATATGAAAAGCCATATTATATTACAATTATTCATTAAATTAAGATACATTATTTTAACCAGATAATACGACTGCGATTATTTCTACGATTTTGTAGGTTGTATGTTCAACATATGAATAAAAATATGTACTGATGTTCAAATAATTTCAACTGATTCTTTGTTTACGTATTACAAATTACAAATTTTCATGAAATATGTATTTATTAATAAAAAAATGCCAGCTAATTCAGTTCAATTTAGCGTTTTGAAAGTGAAATGATTTTAATACTTTCTATTTCTTCTTTTAAATTCTTCAATTTTTCAATTCCTTAATACCCTTGCGTTAAATTTTGCGAAGTTGCTTAAAAGGAATACGTTTTGCTTTCTTTCTTCTCATAATACTTTCAATGAAAGAATTTTTTTCTGAATATTCTTGATTTATACGTTAAAATCTTTATAATTTGACCATTTGTATTTTCAAAATCACGCCACGTGAGGCTCGAGATTTGTTGGTTATGTTGCACTTCAAGCATGCATTTTATCATAATTCAGTCCCTTTTTTCATAAAAATGGAAAATTTCTCTTTTCCAATTCAGGAAGACAAAAAAATAATGAAAATGTCGTCCCTCCCAACTGAATAAGAATGGTAAAAACAAAAAACAGCCTCTCTCAATTCAGAAGAAAATGGAAACGAAAATTTTCTCCCTCTCAACTCAATAAAAATGTTGAAAATAAAAAATTTCTTGGTTCCAATTAAAAAAAATGAGCAAGAAGAATTTCCTCCATTCCAACTCGATACAAATGTTAAAAGAAACAAAATTTCCTCTTACGGTTAAGAAAAAAAGGTGAAAACCAAAATTTCATTCCGTTCAACTCAATAAAAATGCTGAAAACGGAATAATTCCCCTTCCAATTAAGAAAAAATTAAAAACTAAAGCTTTTTTCCTTTCAAATCAATAAAAATGTTGAAAATACCAAATTTTGCTCTTCCAATTCAGAAAAAATAAATAAACAAAATATCGTCCTTTTCAATTCAAAACGAATGTTAAGAACAAAAGAAGTATCTCTTCCAATTAAAAAAAATTTCAACTCGATGAAAATCTTAAAAATGAAAACTTATCATTTTTTCAATTCATAAAATATTGAAAAACCAAAATTTCTTCCTTTTTAACTCGATAAAAGTCATTAAAGTGTAAAATGTCCTTCTGTCAATTCAACAAAAATTAAAAAGTAAAACTCCCTTGTTTCAATTCCAATAAAAATGTTATACATACAAACTTTGCCCGTCTTCAACTTAATAAATTTGTGAAAAATAAAAAAGTTCCACTTCCATTTCGGATAAAAATTAAACCCAAAATTTGTTCCCTTTCTTCAAATTCCAATTTGTGAAATTTGAACCTTCTTTTATGTATAAATCCTTCCAAGTGGAATTATTTCATTTTAGGTCATTTTAAATTAATAATAATTGGTCAATTCTTATTTATACATCCAAATTCAACACTTTCACCAACAAACTGGAAATTCAAAAAATGGAACAATTATTTAGTAATGTTTAAAGTTTATATTTAGCACTCTGAAATTTTCACGATTTAAATCTTTCTATTTCAATCAATTCAATTTTGAATATTCCATTTATAAATGCTTACAATGAACAGTGACATATTAGTAAATATATTTTTTCCTTTTTTTTTATTCAAAAATTTCAAATTGAATGGGTTAAAAATTGAATGTTCCACACTGAAACAATATTTGAATAGGATGCTCTTCCTAAATTCTCAACTTTCTAAATATGCTCTCTAAATTGTTCAATTTTGAACAGATTCAGAATTTAATATTTTGAAGAATTTAATACTTGAACTACATTTCACATTCAAACATCAGTAATTAATTTATATTACAGTTGGTCAACTTGAAATGATTTTTATCAAAAATATTCAAATTCGTACACTTTTAAATTTCAATTTTTAAGTCATCCAAACTGATTTTTAAAATTCTTTAAATTGGAAATGTAGGCTTAGAAATAAAGAATAAATATGAAAAATTTTTAGCGTCAGATATATTTTAGAATAACGCACTGTAAACTGAAAGCAATTGAAATTGACATAAAAAAATTCAAATGTAACTTATTTCAAATTGCATTATATCATGTGATCTTTCAAGTGATTGAAAAGGTTATTCTTATAAAAATTAAAAAAAATTCCCGCACAAAAACAAATTCTCTGTCATTTCCTGGTTTCTCCCGACCTTAAAAGATTCCTGGTTCTCCAGGTCCAGTGGCCACTGTGTATTAATTTTTATAAAAAAAGCAATTTTTCATTTATTCAATTTGAATTTTTGTGGAACTTTGACTAGAACAGCTAGCGCCACCTGGCGGCTCGTAAACTCCCCTATAGTTACACAATTATACTATTTGCCAGCCCCCCCGCAGGCCCCCCTCAAATTACAGTAGTTGCGTCAGTGCTAAATTGTACATACACCTTGACAGTCATAATCTTACTTGCTCGAAAAAAACATCTTTTCGAATATTTATTAGTTCGTTGTTAGCGACAATTCTCATTCATAAATCAGTCTTTTTTATTTCAACCACATGATGATAGCTATTGGTTCTTTATTCTTCACCCTAGCCGTTTCACTTAATTATGTTGGTAAATATAATTTTTTTTTATCCTAAACATATAGTTTTAAGCACATTTTTTATCGTAGCATTTTTTAAAATTCGAAACTGTTCAATTCAGGGGCCGGATTCTATAACCGCCTCTGAATCTTTCTCGCTTGGCCTCTGGACACTTTTCAAACATGTTTGAAATTTCAATTTTAAAACTACAGATTCTCATAGTAAACTTAATTCCACATCTTTTTTCTCTGGGCAAATAAGTTGTAGCTTTTGCCATTTTCGAAGTATGCCCGAAAACCCCATTCTCTAGAAAACAATTTTTGTTGTCTTTTTTTACTTCATCTCGTTGTGATTCAGCTGATTTCTGCATATTTTGGGTGAAATTTACAGGAAATATTCGTTATGATGTTCTACGACTAGTAGAGTAGATAACTAGTAAACATTTTCATTCAGTCAAAAGTTATAAATTTTCATTTAAGACATGGCACTAATCATGCATTCATATCTTCAAACTCATGGGAAGTCGCACAAATTCTGAGAAACGAAAAACTTTCAGCGGGAAATTTGAACAGAAAGGTATAAATATGTTTTCTACGGAAAAAAATTAATCAAAATGAATCATTATTAGGAAGTTATGAAAGTTTTATTTTCGCGGTGCGACCCGTTCACGTGGAAACGCAACTCGCTTAAGACGAAATATTATTTATCAGTCGAAATTGCATCAGTAAGTTTACGAACATCGAGGTTAAACAAAGCAACACATTACAATATACTACATAAGATAAGGTATAGTTTCTTGCTTCAATATGCCTACGTAATCCGAAAAGATTTATGTGCTTGAAGTTCTGAACGTTCAAATGAACGAAATTTTCTACTGGTGTTTTGTAAGCTAAGAACAATGATGAAATGTTTGTTGAATTATATAGAGAATAATCGATTATTAAAAGGAATTAATAATGCATTGTTTTAAATTGTAGTTGGAGCGAAATTTATGGATAAAATACAATTGAAGAAAAATATTTCGTTCATTTGAATGTTCAGAACTTCAGGTACATAAAAGATTTTATACCAATAAAGACGAATTTTCAAGCCAATAAGATGACTTTTCTACCTTGAAACGTGAATTTGCAATCCAAAAGAACGAATTATTAAGAAAACAGTCAAATTTTCGTCCAAAAAAGATGACTTTAACGAAATAGTTGAACTTCCAAGAGAATAAGTCAATTCTTAACAAAATAGTTGAATTCTTAACCAAATAGTTCAATTTTCAACCTGAAAAAATGCATTTTCAACGAAACGGTCGGAAAAAAATGATTGGAATTCAACCAAAAACAGTTGCATTTCTAATCAAATATTTGACATTCCAACAAAATAAATCAAATTCCAACAAATTATGTAAATTTTTAACCAAACAGCTGAATTTTCAAACCAAGAAAATTATTTTTCTACCAACAGGCGAATTTTCAAAACAGTACATGAATTTTCATCCAAATGATTGAATTTTCTACTACAAAGAATAAGTTTCAAACAGAAATGGAATAGTTGAATTTTCAGTTAAAAAATTACTTTAAGAAAAAAACGAATTTTCAACCAGTTGAGTTTGACAGAAAAAGACGAACTTTTAACAAAATAGTTGAATCCTCAATCAAAAGGATGAAGTTTCAACAAACAAGATCAATTTTCTATCAAAAAAGACAAACTTTTAACGAAATACTTTAATTTTCTAGCAAATGATTTAATTTTCATCTTATGAAGGATAAATTTTCAACTTTAAATGAGAAAGTTAAATTTATTCATAGAAAATTAATATTTATCCAAATTAAAACCGAATTTTTAATAAAGGATTTACATTTTTAACCAAGAAAATGAATTTTCTTCCAAGAAGATTATTATTTCACCAAAAAGACTAATTTTCAACAAAATACATTAATTTTTAACCAAATTGTTTAACTTTCAAGCTTGAAATGAATTTTTTACCAAGCAGTTGAATTACCAATAAAGAAGGTAATTTTTGAGCAAATAGTTTAATTTCCTAGCAAATTGTTGAATTATCAGGCCGAAAAGACGAATTTTCTACAAAATAGTTGAACTTTCAACCAAAAATATGATTTTCCACCAAAAAGTTTATTTTTACAAAATAGTTCAATATTGGAATAATTAGTTCCATTCTAATACAGATAACTAAATTTTCTACCAAAATAGTTAACTTCTCAACCAAAAACAATAATTTTAAACAAAAAAGGTCATTTTGAAGCAAATACTTCAATTTTCTACCAAATTGAATAGTTTAATTTTCCATCAATCAGATTAATTTAGCATTAAAATAGTTGAATTTTCAACAAAAAATATGAATTTTCAAGCAGAAGGTTTATTTTCAACTAAATAGTTTAATTTCCTACCAAATTGTTGAATTTTCAAGCCAAAAAGACGACTTTTCTACCAGACAGTTGAATTATCAACCCGAAAATATGATTTTTCAAGAAAAAAGTCAGTTTTTCACCAAATGAGTTCAAATGTTTCACCAAACAAATGTTCAAATTAGTAATGTAGTTCTTAACTAAACCAAAAGAGAAAATAAATTTTTCACAAAGTAGTTCAAATTAAATCAATTACTTGATTTTTCAACCAAGTAATGTCTCAACATTACTTGCGAAATTAATTATAGCAATTGTAACCTTGTTATTCGACCCTGAATTTAGCAACAGAATTTCATCTAATTTTTCGTGCGAATAGTAGTAACTTTTAGTCACTTTTTGTGATCAAAACGAGTCACTTTTAGTCACTTTTCAGCTCAAATTAGTCACTTTTTGCACTTTTTACATTCTCATCAGAGAATGTATTAGATTTGTGTAAAATTTGTGGGGGGGGGGGGGG
>JAUMHM010000088.1:9604092-9621009 GCA_032362435.1 Melikaiella ostensackeni
GGAAGAGTTGTACAATAATTTTCAAATATATGGTTTTTGTATAATCAGTCTCATTACTTAATTGTCACACCTCGTACATTTGGTGCGGGGTCCTTTCATCATCGATTAAGGTTAGTATTATTTCAGTGATTTTTATACATTTTTTAATCAACGCATATAGGGTGGAAGTTTTTCCAAATTACTTTTGTTAATTTTCTTGTACATTATTTTTGTTTCATCCTGAGCGATCATCAAAAAAAGATGGAGTATTGCACATATAATTTCTTCCACAAGTTCAAGAACAATAATAAAATGAAACAAATATTCCATAAATTTACAACAATTTCGTTGAAAAAATAACTTTTTCATACCATTTTCTCCAATATACACTACCGGCAAGAAGTATGGGACTACCTGGTTTTTGTTAGTTGCATGAGATCATCTAATTTTGACGATAAAACAAGTTACTTTTATTATTTTGCCAAGATTTGAGCTTGGAACAAATGAGTCGTAATAATTTTAAATTGTAAAATCGTTTATACATCCATTGATTTTGATAACTTACATACCTTCAAAAATTCGTCTTGCCTTTTCTAGTATGTTTCAGTAATTTTTATAAGTCATAATGAGAGGCGAAATTGAGACACATAATTATGTCATAAGTGAAAACCGGGAAATACGTTAATTCCGATCCGGGAAATTCGGGAATTTGCCGGAAATTCGCAAACGAAATTCCGCTAGTCACTCTGATTTAATCAACAGATCTAGTCAAAGAAATTCTTAGAAATAACTTTCTGTCCGTATTCAAACTACAATTTATGGTGATGTACATTATGAAAGTAATTTCACTGTCTCTAAATTGTACATGATGTTCATAAATCTACGGTACTACTGTGCCTTCAGTGGATGAAATACAGATTTATGGAATGTAAATATCTCCGAAAAATGAAATCCGATCTAGTAAAATATTTTATAGAACTTTCATTAGTTAAACCTTGCACAAATTCGCCAAAAGTCAGTTTCCTGTATTTAAAGAATATGAAGATTGTTGGTATCCTATTGTTTACCTTGGCAATTTTTCCCCAATTCTACTGGTAAATGTAATAGTATATTATAATTTTATGTGAATTTTCAATTTCAGTATAATTTCTTTGAATTAAAAATAGTTTAACTTGAATTGAAAGCTCTTTTTCTTCTAGGTTTAGCTTCCGATATGAAGCGAAACAATAAAAAATATAAAATGCCGCAATAAATAGCTTGAAAACAAAATATTGCTCTATTATTCGAAATCTGCATAACACTGAAAGAAATAATTGGTCAACTTTGCGTACTGATTTGTATATTTGAAATTGATACTTGTGTCAGTCATCTTTTATTTGGTATTACGCACGGAGACGAGAGAGCACCTACAATAATATTGTGGCAGAATGTTTGCAAAAGTGTTTCTGCGTAGTCCTTCAACATAATGTTCAAAGTATTACTAGGTACTCAACCATTTCTACTTCTTTGTAACAAACTTATTTTGTTGGTAACATTAAAAATTTTTTTAGCAAAGAGATGCTTCGCTCAAGTTATCAAAATTATTCTGAATGATGAAAAATACCATTAAGGAACCAAGTGATAGGCATAGAATCTCAAAGTGGAACTAAGCAGAGAAAGGTTCAGCTAAAGTATAAGACAAATGGAAATAAAAAAATAGACAATCGTTTTTATTAAGTCAGGCGGGTTGAGATAATGAATGATCCACTTATGACTTATGAAAACAGAAGACGAATAATATAAATAAACAAAGTGGGTGAGTTTCAAAAGTATAGGAAGTGCAATATATAATAGTTAAATAAATAAAACACACAATAATATCTTAGGAATGACGCCTTGTTCGCTTAGTGGACGAAGTTGTTATCGCATCGATGCTTTTTCTTGATGATCGTCAGAAATTTAAAAAAATTGGTACGAAAAGTTCAGGAAATCATAAGAAACGTATCACGATCTTTGACAAAAGATGCAACTATATGATGATATTTTCCTTCGTTGTACATCTGCAATCAGTATTACAAACGATAACCTCATTTAAAGTTGAGGATTCACGGTCAGGCTAATTTTAGAATGAAACCAATCTTCCTTGATGATCGTCAGTAATAAAAAAGCTAGTATGAAAAGTTGGGGAAACCGTAAGTAACGTATCACGATATTTGACAAAAGATGCAACTATATGTTCACATCTTCCTCCGTTGTACATCTTCAATCAGTATTCGAAAAAATGACGTCATTTAAAATTGAGGATTCACGGTCAGAGAAATTTTGTAATAAAACCATTTTAGATATATAAATCAACACCAAACTGTGATAGTGCAATGTCGCAATTTTACATACAATAAGAGTTCACATAGGATATTCGAACACCGCACATTCATTATACAAGAATATCAAAAAGATACCTAGTCGATTTTCACCGAAACTCTCTACAGATGGAAAATTCGTGACTGATCATCGCACGTCGCTTTTCCAAATCCCGACAATTATCCCTACCTATTGCCTATTAGGCAAAATGTTTCATCAGTTTTATCCACAGCAATTGGCAGTAACAGCCAATCAGATCTCGCTCGCGACCCCTTGCTGTTATATTTTTTCTAATGACAAAAACTGTCAATTATATAAATTATTTTTATAAACAAAGGCACATTTTGAACATTTTTTCTAGAATAGGCTTTATTTTTTCGGAATTTTTGATTGATTTCTTGGATATTTGCACTCAAATTTTTCGTTCGCAACATTGAATAGTCACGGAAGACTTCGGATGCAGATTTCTGAAAGTTAAGGAAATATAGCAAAAACGATCAATTTGAGTTGAGAAAAGCTTAATACTCAAATACAATATCGATTGTGCTTCGAAGTTGGATCAAAACGATACGAGCATTTTTGACAGTCGCATTAAAATATCAACATATACTGTCGCTCTCAGTGTAGTAGTAATGAGTAATTTATAACGTAGAATAGGTTTGAAAAATTGGGATCAGTTGAGGTAGATTGTCCTCATTTATTATTAACTTATATGGAATGTAAATATGAACCATTCTAGATTTTACTAAGAAAATGATTTCAAAGATTTTTCACCGTTCTTCCCATTATGTTATAAAAGTCATTTTATAGGCCATTTACGAGTACATCGTACATTATATCCATGAGTCTACGTTATCTTTACACCTTCACTTTAGCAAAGTATGTTTATCATGTGCAAATATGGCCCTGGCTCTAAAAAAATATCTCGTAGAACATTAATTAGTTAGACTGTTCACGAACTTCACCAAAAGACAATCTCTTGTATTCAGAAAATATGAAGATCGCTGGAATCTTGTGCACCGTGGCGATTTTTCTCAATTCTATTGGTGAATATAATAATATATCATAATTTAAAGTGAATTTAAAATTTGATTGTATTTTGCTATAATCAAAATGTTTAAATTAAATTCAAAGCTCTTCTTCCTAAACTTGGAATCTGATATTTTTCCGCTCTGCAGAGGTACTCCTTTCTGAAAGAAAACAGAGCTGAAAAATGTATAATTTTAAAAATTTTTGCGTGGAATAAAGAGGTCGATTATTTACGACTTGGAATAAAGTTTTATGCAGGTTCAAAAATTAGATAATCTACAAATTTGTCATTCGCCATTTTTCAATAGGACGCGTATTTTTTGTTTCAATCGTGAAAAATGTTATTGAAAATAAAAAATTCCGTGTTTCGGCTAAACTTTACGAGATAAGAAAAAATGTTATGAGGCAATATTATTCATCTTAAAGAGATCTAAAAATTTGTTCCAAACTATTCTTTCATGAGATACATAGTTTTTGCTTCGATCGTGAAAAATAAGATTAAAAATAAAAAATTCATTTTCCAGAAAAACTATACGAGATACAAAAGAAATATTAGAGAGCGAAATCGTTCATCTCAAAAAGATATGAAAATTTACTTTCGCCTATTTTTCTGATGATATGCATAATATTTGTTTTGATTGAGAGGAGTGTCTTTAAAAATAAAAAACTCCATTTTTCGGTCGAACTATACAAGATACGAAAAAATGTTACATAATAAAATTGTACGTATTAAAAAGGCTTAAAAATTTTCCTCAGATTATTTTTTCATAAAACGCGCCGTTTTTGTTTTCATTGTGTAAAGCGACGTTGAAAATAAAAAATCTAAGCTTCTGAGAAAACTATACAAGATACAACAGAATATTTATGACAAAATTATTCGTCGATAAAAGGTCTACAGACTCATTTTGACCATTTCTTTATAAGACGGGTAGTTTTTGTTTTAATCGTGAAAAAATGTTATTGAAAATGAGAAAAATTTATGGAGAAGCGACACGAGATTCAATAAAATGTTTCGTGACAAAATTTTCACCTAAAACTGAAGTCCCGTTAATTAATCTCGTCAATTATCAAATTTGAAACTTTAAAAAAAATAGAGATCCGGTCGAAACTTTCGTTCTATTTCGTCACTACCAGTCAAACCAAACAATTTTATTTAAATAATTATCTCAATTACAGATATTATCTAATTTCGTTCAGATATAGAGATAGCAGATCCAAGTTCAGTAAAAAATCATTTCTTTTCCATCAATAACGAAACGGAACGGAAGTTTCGGTCGCGTCGCTGGAAAAAATTTATAATTATAAATACACTAATCTCATTTTCAAAACGAAAGCATAATTAATTAAACAAATTGAGATACGGAAATTAGTATAACATAAATTTAACGAAAAGAGAATTCAGAATCAACAAATTACAGACGTGAATAATTGGACATTAAATTTTAAAAGGCTTTGAGAATGTGCCCGCATAGCGTGCAGATTCTTTTATGAGGTGCGGCTATTAAATAACCGGACTGATTTTTTTGCCGCTTGCTTAAGGCATCAGCAACAACAAGCAGGGTCTGATATTGATCTGTGTCCTTTTCTCCTCTACCCTCCAAATTTCAAGATTGTACAACCCCCAGTACGATCGTACCCTTTGTTCGAAGTTGACTGTCTACCTGAGCTCCGCCAGAATTATTTTGAATGTGAAAGTAGAACAGCGCGTGAACGTGAAAATTCTTGTGAAACTTGGAAAATACGCTACAGAAATGTATAATTTGTAACATCGAAAAAGTTAGTAAAATTATTCGAACAAATCGATGCCTGACCATTCGAGCAATTGCTGACTTAGTGGACATCGATAAAGAAGCTGTTTAGGCAAATTTTAAATGAAAATTTACACACGTAAGAAAAAAAAGACCTGAAATGTGGAAGAACGGCACCTGGATTCTTCGCCAGGACAACGCGCCAGCACATAAGGCGCTGTCTGTCCAGAAGTCCAGAAGAGGACTTGAAAGCATCAGTTCGGTTTAGCCACACCTCGTACTTTTCATCGTTTTTTGAGCCACTTTTGAGGAAAATTAAAAGTATTTCAAAAAAAAAAGATTGAAAAATATTATTTCTCTAGTTCTCGAAATCTAAGTATACCTTAATATTATTTATGGGCCAACTACAAATGACCATCATCCAGTTGTCATTCTCATGTTTTCATATAATCTTGGACAAATTTTAATTACTTGGAGCTCTTATCTGGGAGGAATAATTTGTCATTTTTCCATATTAATGTGTATACGTATTTGTAATTAATGCTTGTGTTAGTTATCTTTTATTTGGTATCAAGTAGTCACGAAAATAACAGAGTGTCTGCGATAAAATTGTGATGAAGGATCTGCACAAGTTTTTCTGTTTAGTCATTCATGATATTCTAGGTAATATGCATCAATTTCTATTTCTTTTTACAGAATTGAGTTCGTCCTGGTGGAAGAAGAAAAAAACAATATACGCTGAAGAAGATTTTTATCGGTTTCGTGGCGTTTACGACATAGTTGACGGTAATCTTACCGAACTAAAAGGAGAATATATTGGTGGAGTACGAGATGGTTATCTTTTTGGAATAGTCAGACCTAGCGACAATCAGATGCATCCAATATTTAATTCTAAGCGCGACGCGATAAGAATACCTATACCTGGCGGCCTACCTAAAAAATTAACCCGAAGCCAATTTAATAATTTACCTTTCCAAGTAGCACCTCATGAATCGTATTCTCAACGTGTCATTTTGGAGTAACGCCAAAACTGACAAAAATGTCAAAATGACAGAAACTGTTAATTATATAAACAATTTTTATAAACAAAGGCATGTTTAGAACAATTTTTCTTGAATACGCTTCATTTTTTTTTTTGGAATCAACAGAAAATGTCTGGCCAAAGACTTCTTGCTGTAATATTTTCCATAGTGACAAAAACAGTTAATTATATAAATAATTTTCATAAATAAATTGATATGTCGACAATAGGTTTGATGTTTTTGCTGCATTAACTCGAAATATCTTGCCAAAGACACGTTGCTGTCATAATTTACATAGTGATAAAAACTGTTCATTGTATAAACAATTTTCATAAACAAACTGACAGTTTGACCACTGTTTCCTGCATAGGCTTGATTTTTTGCAGAATCTACTCGAAATGTCTCGCTCGCGACCCCTTGCTGTTATATTTTTCCTAATGACAAAAACTGTCAATTATATAAATTATTTTTATAAACAAAGGCAGATTTTGAACATTTTTTCTAGAATAGGCTTTATTTTTTCGGAATCAACTGAAAATGTCTGTATAAAGAATTCTTGTTGTCATATTCTCCATAATGACAAAAAAACTTAATTATGTAAACAAATTGATATTTTGACCATTGTCTCCTAAAGAGGCTTAATTTCTTTGTGGAATCAGCTCGAAATGTCTTGCCAAAGACACCTTGCTGTCATATTTTCCATAATGACAAAAACTATAAATTTTGTAACAATTTCATAAACGAAGACAATTTTTGACCATTTTTTCATGAATAGGCTTCATTTTTTTTGTGCGGAATCAATTCGAAACATCTTGCCAAAGACTCCTTGCTCTCATATACTTCAAATTGATGAAAGCTATTAGTTCTTTGACTAAAAATGAAGCCTATTTGTGAAAAATATTAAAAATGTGTATTTATTTGAAAAATTGTTTGTATAATTAACAGTTCTTGTCACTATGAAAAATATGACACCAAGGAGAAGGAGAGCAAGACATTTCAAGTTGATTTTGCAGAAAAATCATACCCTATTCTTGAAAATATTTTCAAAATGTGCACTTGTTACTAAAAATTGTTTAAAGAAATAATAATTTTTGTCATGATGAAAAATATGTCAGCAAGGAGTCCTTGGCAACACATCTTGAGATTATTTCACAAAAAAATAAAGCCTATTCATCAAAAAGTAGTCAAAATGTGAATTTGTTTATAAAAATTTTTTACAAACTTAAAAGTTTTTATCATTATGATGAAATTTGACAGCAAGGAGCCTCTGGCAAGACACTTTGAGGTAATTTCGTTAAAAAATAAAAGCCTATTTATGAAAATATGGTCAAAATGTGCATTTTTTATAAAAATTGTTTGAAAAATAGCAAGTTCTTGTCACTATGAAAAATATGAGACCAAGGAGTCTTTGGTAAGGCATTTTGAGTTGATTCCACAAAATTATTAGGCCTTTTCTTAAAAAAATAGTAAAAGTGTGCATTTGCTTATAAAAATGGTTAAAATAATTAACAGTTTGTCACTTTGAAAAAAATGATAGCAAGAAGTCTTTGGCAAGACATTTCAAGTTAATTCAGCAAAAAAGCCAAGTCTTTTCATGATGAAATGGTTGCAATGTGCATTTGTTTATAAGATTTTTTTGAATGAATAGTAAACATCAGATATTGTTAACTAAATGTAAGCGCACACCATTATATGTCATATTTTATACAAGAGCTATAGATTTCAAATAGCTAATTGTTGCGAATCAGGAACAATATACTTTTGTTCATTAGTTTGATCATAACATTACAAACAATTTTTCTCTTTCTCTAACCACTGAACATTATTTCTAGTTAGTTTTTACATTCATTAATTACCTGCTTGAATGCATTTGAATGTCTTGAAAAAAATTGTAACACTGAAAAGTTAGACAAAAAAAGTTTAAACTTTGTTGTTTATTAACATAATGTGGTTTAGCCGGAGTGAAATATCCGTAGTCACTTGTTATATCTGGAAGACTCACGGTCATTTCTAGTAAATAATATTAAAATCCGTTAAGAATTGTACGATCGGTCGATTTTTTTTGAAAAAGGTGCTTTTTTCTCCACTGTGGGGCGCTCCACAATAGGGCGAAATTAAAAAAAAAAGTTCAAAACGAGTTGCGGAATTTAACTCTTGACCGATTTCAGATTTACGTTTCAGAAAAATTCTTCATACAATTTTAAAGAGGTCTGTGTTGTTAAAAGTTCGAATTTTTGTATAAGTCGCTTGGATTTAATGTGCGGGGATATTTGGAACAAAAAAAATTGGTCAGTTTTGAAATGAAATATTATACACAAATTAAATCAACGAATTATCAACATCGAGGATTTTTAAAACGAAATTATGTAAAATTATGGATTTTCGCTCGCAAAATATATTTCTGCGTTAGAATTACTTGTTCTTATCGATCAGGCCATACTCAAACATGGAAATTTGTCATCCGATATTTCTTGTTAATTTTATGTATAAATTTTATTTTAAAAATTCATATTATAGACACTTATAGACAGAAAGAAATTGTTTTTTATTTTAATGCTCCTCAAGTTATCTAGCCCATTATGTATTTTCATGAAAATTTGTCGTTCGATATTTTATGTCAATTTTATAAACAAATTATATAAACACATGCCAAGTGTGAAGATTTAAAAACAGATAGAAATAGTTCTTTCTTTTCGATCTTCCCAAGCTATGTTGGTAGAGATTTTTAGTAATAAAAATTTGTCATTAGACATTAATTGATGATCTTATCAAAATTAGGTAGATAATTGATTAAATAAATAAATAATTAAATATTAAGTCGAAAGGTTGACTGTTTTTGAAATCTGGTATACAATATGCATCTTCCATAAAGTCGTATCAAATCTTTTCAAATATTTTAAAATCCCCTAAAAATTTTGAAATCTGTTGAAATCTCTTAAGAACCCTTGAAGTCTTTGCTATTCTAGAAATTCCTAAAAAACCGTTAAAGTTATTAGAAATTCCTAGAAGTCCCTTTCATTTCATTTTTTTCTCTAAAGTTTTCTGAAAATCCGTTAGAATCTCATGAAATCTTTTAAATGTCCTGCAAAATATCTTGATATCTGTATTATCTTTCAAAATTCCTTTAAAAATTATGAATTCTCAAAAAGTTCTCACAAATCCTGTGAAATCCCATAAACTCTGATTAGGCTCCTTAAAATTCCTTGAAATATCTTAATATTCCCGAAAAGCTTTGAATTTCCTTGAAATATATTGAATCCTGTTAAATTCACTAGAATATATTATAACCCTTGAAATCTGTTGAAATCCTCTGAAATCGCTGAAAAACTCTTCAATATTTTAAGACTCTTGCAATCTACAGAAATTTCTTTTAATCTTATGCAACTTTTAAACTCCTTTTGAAATCATATGAATCTCTCAAATATTGTGGAAATTTGTTAAATCCCTTGAAATTTTATAAATACCGTAAACATTCCTTGAAATACTTGAAATCTTCTTGAATCCTACGAAATGATTTGAGATTTCTTAGAAATTTTTGAATCTATTGAATTTTTCTAAAATCTTTGAAATCCTCTGAGACACGATAAGATCCCTTGAAATCTTTAAAATTCTTTAACACCTTTGATACCCTCCAAAAATCCTTAAAAATTTTTTTTAATCTCTTGAAATTTCTTGAAAGCTTATGAAATACCCTATAGTCTTCAAATCCTTTGGAACCTATTGAAATTTTATAAATCTTTAAAGTCTTTGGAGATACTATAAAATCGTGTATGTTTGATACAATCCTTGAAATACTTTGAAATCCCGTCCATTATCTTTGAATTTGTGATCTCTTCAAATTCCTTAAAAAAATTTCAAAACATTGGAATTAGATGAAACTTCTTGAAACCTCTAAAAATCCCTTGACATTTTCTGAAACACGTTTGTGTCGGTTTGAATTCTTCGAAACCCCTTGGAATCTGTTGGAATCTGTTAATATCTCAGGAAATTTTTTAGAAATCCCTTTAAATATTTTCCAAATTTCAATTTTCGAGTTGGCGGGTGTGTTATTTGAGCCAATCTAGCGAAGAAGTTTGAAAATATGCTTAAAGGCAAAGTGAAAAAATAGTCGCGCCGTAAAAAAAATATCAAAAAGTATCAATACTGGTGTGAGTCCGATTTTTTCTTTGTAGCCATTGATTGAAATCAGTAAGAAATTTCACTGAAAATCAGTGAAATCTGACTGATTCAAATTCAGAGTAATATGTACTTATAAGATGAACAAGTAATATCAAATAGCAAATTTTAATTACTAAACATATTCGGTAACAAGATTTGAGGAGATTTCAAAGAAAATGTATGGAAAAATATATAATAAGGTTTAAAGAAGGAGGGGGGGGGGGGCGCCTGAAAATGTATTGCCTTGGGGCGCATTTTTCTTTAAACCGGCACTGGTCGAGAAGTCTTGAAAATATGAGTGACGATAAGATTTCTTAAACTTGAGAGGGTTTGCTTGGAATAATAGTGCTCTTATTCATTTTAATTTGATAAAAAATGTAAATATGAACAGTTTTAGTTTGTAATAAAAAAATGTTTTTAAAGATTTTTTCATGATCTCTTATTATATACCAATCTGTCCTTTGCGTCATAAACTTGATTTCATAAGCCCATTCCATTTTACATTAATGCCTAAATCTACAGTATCGTTGCCCCTCCACTGTATAAAATCCAGATTCATGGATTGAAGATATTTGAAAAAATAATGAGAATCAATCTAATCACACATTTTGTAGAACATTCATTAGTCACACTCTTCACAGAATTCAACAAAAGGGATTTTCTGGTATTCAGAGAATATGAAGATTGTTCATATTATATTGTTCACCTTAGCGATTTTTCGTAATTCTACTGGTAAATATAATAATATCATACTTAAGTATATTTTCAATTTTATTATATTTATTTTATGTGCCAAATTTTAAATATATAGAGACCAAAAATCTATAATTAAAATAATTTTTGCGTAAGAGCAAGGGTTCGGTTATGTAAGAATTCGAACTCTTGGTTTTATACAGGTATTAAAATAAGATAGTTTAGCCCTTAAAAATCAAATTCTGACAGTTGTTGTGTATACTAACAAACAAATGAAATTGCGATTTTTAGATATGAGGTCCAAGAGCTCTGAAGGAAAAATAGATTAGTTCAACTGTTCCTCGTGGTTTTCTCTAAACTTCCCTTAACTAATTCAATCCCAAGTGAAAATAATTTGGGCGAACTTTGTGTGGAAATCAGAGCATGTATTTGTTCTATCATTTTTTCTAGATTGATAGATAAGAAATTGTTTTTAGTTTGATTTTCTTTGTTTAATGAATCATTCTAGAGTAACATTAAAAGTGCCACGAGAGAAGCATGACAAATATATTTTTCTGATTTTTGGAATCCCACTATTTGCGCAGAATATGATAGTATGTTTGGAGGAAGCATGTCTACACATATAGTCACGTAGGCCGAACTGTATGAACGATTAAATTGCGACGAAACATTTTATGAGGTTTTAATCTCAGGGTTACCAAATTTGCGATTGCTCTGCTGGCATTTACATAATATTCTTGAAACCTGCGCATTATTTTTAGAAATTTTATAACAAGTCAGCCGACTGATAAAATATTTTATGAGATTTTAATCTGTTGTAACGAATTTAATTTGATTAATTTTTCATTATTGAATATTTCGATAATTTATGGACTGATTTACGTGTGAGTTTTTGTAATTAATGAAAACGGTTGCAAATGAGTTTTCTAAAATTAACGATGAGTATTTTATCTGTGCCATTATATTTTCGATAAAAGATGCATTTCCCAAAAGGCTAAGTTCTTGAAAGAAAAGAGGATTCTAGATTCATATTTAATGTTTTAAATGTTTCCTTCATTTCACAAAGATCTTGCTTGTAAAAAAGCATATTCTTATAATATGTAAAAAAGTCATATTCTTACTGAAGTAGACACATAAGTTTTTCTCAACTCAAACATCTTCACGGAAACCATGGTTCCATAGTTTCATGGTACCATGGAACTATTTGCGAAAGCTATGGCAATTTTAGAAAATGGATACGAATGTTTGGAACATTTGAAGACTTCTGGGAATTTATAAAATGCTTAAGACTTTCTGAAACTAATGGGAATTTCCGTAAATTGATAGAAATGTTTTGGAATATTTGAAGTTTTAGGAAGTTTATGGGAATTTATGAAAACGCTTACAACTTTTGAAAATCTGGGAAACTTTTGGAGGATAATGTGAGTTTACGGGAATTTCCAAGCTTGTCAAGTTTTATTTAGGGTAGAGAATTCTCACAGCATTCATGAAGTAGCAACAGGTCTTTTCCTATGTTGAAGACCAAACTGCGGGAGGCTGGTGCCCTTCTCAGTGACCATAACTTTTCTGGTTCTGGCTTTGTTTTTATATATTTTTTTGAATGAGCTGGGTGTATACTTTAAATAATGAACAATGCGAATACCAATATAGCCTCGTATGAAATTAAAACTTCTGTTGGCGGAAGGTATGCCCTCGGAAAAGTTTCAGGTGATGAATGGAGACTGGGTATTCCGAATATTAAAGGTGTAAATGATCGTAAGGAAAGGTAATTAAAAGTTAAAATGCGCGTGAGGCAGGTAGATTTTTTTATGTATGCTGGAAACAAAAAAAGAGGAATGTGATATAAGAAAGATAGAAAATGGACTCGAAATTTGGTTAGGAGTAGATAATGAATAACACGGTATTCAAGGAGTTTATCTGATTATAAATAAGAGAGCAGAACAGCATGTTGAAAAGTATGAATGTGTGTCTCATAGATTATTATGAGTTAGAATGAAAGTGGCAATCAGATCGCTATTTATTATAGCGTGCTACGCTCCATTTAATTACGACAGTTTTGATATAAAAGATACCTCCCGGGACTCGTTAAATAATATTATAGGCACTCGCGAACCTGGAGAAAGAATCATTCTACTCGGAGATATGAATGGCTGGGCTGGTATGCAATGCGAAGGTACCGACAGGGTACTTAGTCATTTCAGAGACCCAAAAACGAACAGTAACGGGGAGAAATTGATTGACTTATGCTTAGAAAGAGGCTAATTTATTACAAATACTTGGTTCAGACATAAAACGATCCATATGTGTACTTGGTGCATAGGCAAAAGCCACTGCGTAATTGAGCTTGTTGTAACGGATGAAAGACTGAGAGGGTAGTAGGAGATACAAGGATTATGAAAGGCTCTGAGTGAGCTTGCATGAAACGATGTATGGATGTGAAGGAAGCAAAAGATGTATGCAAGGATAGGGATGTGTGGAGGACAATTGTTGATGAGAAGAAGAGTGACTCCTGAAATGAAAGATTTTGGATACTCATGGGCCCTCTTGAAGAAATTTGCTAATTGGATGTGGATTATATATTATTATAATATATTTTTTCATTTATTATTATATACATATTATTATTATATATTTTTATTATTATTATATTATATTTTATTATTATATAGTGAGGATTTTTCTATGTTTGAATGAGCAACACGCGACTTCTAGATTGATTAAAACCCTATTCCTTCTCTCATACATCCCTTACTCACCCTCAACCACATAAACTCCTCGATCCTTGGTAGTGTAACGAGGCGAGAACCAAAAGTGTTACGCTCAATAATTGAGGGTTTTAGCCTAATGATATGATAAAAATAAAAATTACCAAAAGTTATGTTTACGAATCGAATGCAATAGTCAATTGTATCTGTCCATCACCATAGACTACTGTATTGCATGCGCTTCCCTGCTAAGTCATTAAGGTCAAGATTGAAAGTATAAAAATTCACCTTTTTCTACTTTTCCTTACAGAATTAAGTGGACAGGGCGCAGGGAAAGTACGAATGTATTCTGAGCCACAAACTTATCGATTTCATGACGTTTATACCAGACATGAAACTGAAGAAGGTACCATCACCAAACTAATAGGAACCTTTACTGCTGGAGTATATAAAGGCTACGTTATTGGAATAGATAGCCACGAAGATGGTTTGCTTCATCCATTATATAATAATAGGCACCAAATAGTTAAAATAGGCATACTTGACAACAAATTTATTGAAATGAGTGCTCGAAGAGCTGGTCTTTTTCGTTTGGGACGGGTACCAGTACCTCATCCACGTAATACTATTCAGGCCATTTTTTATTAACGCAACAACAACTGATAAAAATGTTGAATGAAAATTGAAATTGTCTTCTAATACAAAAATCTCGGTATCACTTAATGTAAAAACATAAAGCGGGATACTCCACCAATTAGTTTCGAGTGTTTACGAATCACGAATCTTTAATAACATTGTAGTATCTGACGTAGTAATAAGTTCCGCGTTTTTATATTTAAATATAATAAAATTGTTGTAGTATGAGAAGAATCTGAAATAAATCTAATTGAGAAAAATTATCTGAAATATGAGCGTTTTGGCTTTAACAGCTTGTTTCTTATATTAGTCTGTATGTGGATAAGTATTTCCAGAATAATCTTCAAGTAATTTATAAACATTTCCTCAGTGGAATTAATTTTATATCGGGTTGTGTGATATAGTCAATTTTTTCTTGGACTTATTTGATTTCTCGAACGAAAGGGACCGAATGTAAATTTCATTAGAGCGTAGAGGCAGAGCAAAAAACAACGGAGCATTCTTTGCCTATGAGAAATGGGTTGCTCAAATATTTATGGTGCTAAAAAAATATTAATGGGAATTTACGTTGCTCGCGAGTGTATTCTGTCGAGGGGAGGTTTGAGTTGCAGTCACAGGGCTCGTCTGTGATATTAGCCGTCGAGAAGGGCTGGACAGGAAAACTCTTCATCGATGCCCTCTGCTGCCCTTTGTACTTTTTTCACGTATGATTTACTAATCGCTTGTCCTTCAGACTCTTAAATCACAATTTGCATATCCTTTTCGAAAATTCTTACAATCAATAATTAAATTAATTAAATATCCCTCGACTCTGATTTTTTAATTTATAAATTCGTTCTTATACTAAAGTCATATATCGCTTATTCGATTCCTTCCTTAACGACATTTTTTTGACAAGCTCATGTTCATACTACAGCAAATGCCAGTTCATCAATTTCCTCCCAAAATTGGATTAAAATGATACCTAAGCGTTCGAAAAAATTTCTAAATTTTTGAACGAAAATTCATTAAGTTTCGATGAAAACTTATACTACGGAAATCTAAAAAAAAACACACTTTTTGGAGGTGAAATGAATAATTTTCAGAGCCGTAGAAATTTATTACCCAATATAGGAAAATTGGAATTTTTCTTTCGCCCTGAAAGTCAAAATTTTCTAAAACATTCCTTGTTGATCCTCGGAAGTTGTAAGTCTTCCAGAAGTACAGAAACACAGAAAAAACAAAATAGTGTCCAGAGTTTAATATTCTTTTATTTTATCGCAAATTCAACTGTTTTGTCAAAAATCCGCCTTTTTGGCTTGAACATTTAACATTCTGGATGAGTTTGTTTTCCTTTTGACTGGGAAATCTTTTTTGGTTGGGAATTTAACGCTTTTGTTAAAAATTCGTCTTTCTGGTTTCAAAGTTCATCTCTTTTGGTAGAAATTCAATCTTTTTCGGATGAAAATGCAACTGTTTGGTTGAAAATTAATCTTTTTTGGATGAGAATTCAACTATTTTGTTGAAAATTCATCCTTTCGGTTGAATTCATTTGTTTTTCATTTAAAATCAAAATCTTTTGTGGTTGAAATATTACCTATTACTTTTTTGTTGATAATTCTTATTTTTGGTTGATAATTCTACTACTTGGTGGAAAGTTGAAATTTTTTTTCAAAAATTAATTTTTTTAGTTGAAGACTATCATTTTAGTTGAAAAATTCATCACTTTGGTTGAAAATGGAACTACCTTGTTTAAAAATCGTTTTTCTTTCTGTTGAGAATTAGTTTTGTCAATATAAAATTTAACTATTTCATTTTCGCTTGAAATTAATCTTTTTAGTTTGAAGTTCATGTATTTTGTTGAAAATTTGTCTTTTTCTCGATTTCCACTCAAATGCAAACTAAATAAATAGAACCCAATAAAAAAATCTATCTTTTTTGATTGAAACTTAAGTCTTTAATTATTTTTAATTGAAAAGTCTACTATTATATTTTTGTTCAAAACTGCATCTTTTTGGTTGATAATTCAACTACTTGGTTGGAAGTTGAAACACTTCGTCAAAAATTCATTAGTTGAAGACTCATCATCTTAGCTAAAAATTCATCTCCTTGGATGAAAATGGAAATACTTTGTTGAAAAATCGTTTGTCTTTTTGTTAAAAATTAATTTCTCTAACTGAAAATTAAACTTTTCTATTTTTGCTTCAAAATTGAACTTTTTCAGTTGAAAATTCATTTCTTTTGTTGAAAATTCGTTTTTTTCTCCTTTTTCATTTGAGGGTGAACTCAAATAATAAAATCCTATTAGAAAATCGAACTTTTTTTGGTTGAAAGTCAATTCTATAGTTATTTTTGGTTGAAAAGTCTACTATTATATTTTTGGTTAAAAGTTCATCTTTTGAGGTTGAACATTCTATTATATGGTCGAAAATTAACTTTTTTTTTTGTTAAAAAGTTATACATTTGGTAAAAAGTTCATTCGCCTTGGTTGAGGATTCAAGTCTTTTTTTGAAAGTTCGACTTTTTTGCTTCATTCAAACTGTTTTTCACTTAAAATTACAATATTTTTGGCTTAAATATCCACTATTAAATTTTTTGTTCAGAATCCATCTATTTTAGTTGAAAATT
>JAUMHM010000088.1:9644645-9656595 GCA_032362435.1 Melikaiella ostensackeni
TTTTCAGACAAACTTCAAAACCTTCATGGCTACACTCTGAAAGCAGCTGTTGTTGGCCTGAAAGCTGATTCCTGATAATCAGCTTCAGCTGATTG
This sequence comes from Melikaiella ostensackeni, assembly GCA_032362435.1. Classification (NCBI taxonomy): domain Eukaryota; kingdom Metazoa; phylum Arthropoda; class Insecta; order Hymenoptera; family Cynipidae; genus Melikaiella; species Melikaiella ostensackeni. The sequence goes on from JAUMHM010000088.1 coordinate 9,644,741, forward strand.
GGTGTCCTGTGCTGCTGCGTTCAACTTTAGAAGTTGGATAGAGGTCAGCAACAGCTGCTTTCAGAGTGTAGCCAAGAAAGTTTTGAAGTTTGTCTGGAAAAAGCTTACTTTTGATTGTGAACTCTCCCTTGATGTACTGGTTGCTGAACGGATTAAGGTAGTGTAACATCGCTTTGTAATCAGTTTTCACAAGTAGACCCAGTTTCCTCGACTTTTCATCAACTAGCTCAACAATGCTGACATCTAGAATTTGCCTAGACCACAAGTACCTCAAAAAATCTTCATAACTGTAGCTTTCCTCTTGGAGCAAAATAATGAGATAGTTTGGACGACTTCAGGTTTTTGAAACTTGAATTACAAAGTTTAGGGAATCATTCACTCGAGAGAGATTGGAATTTGCTCCTAGAGAGTGAACTTCAACAAAGAATGTTCTACCCCGAGGATTCTTTAATGACTTCAACTCTTCCAGCTCAAAATAAGCTTCAGTTGATGATGAATCGTCAATCATTCTTCCAGTTTGAATGAATTTTAAAAGAGTTTCAGTGATTCTTTCAATCTTCGAGTTTTGGGCTTTTCAGTCTTCAATCAATATTATCACTTGGTAGATCTTCAGATTTTCACTGATGTATTTTGATAACTGGTTTAAAAACACTGCTTCACTTTGAGCTTTGATACTAAGAGAAAATCAACACAAAGCGTACACAATCTTATGATTCACATCTTACCATTCGATGGTTAATGTTTGCCTCAAGACTACTAATTTGCTAGAAACTTGAAAGCAATATGTAATTTGAGTATATTGTTTAGAATAAACTAGCAAGTTTTTATTTTTTTGTTACCATTTCGTAATTTCTTCGTTGCTAGGCTCTGATCGATTCAAGGAATAAGTTATGTTTTCACTAATTCGAAGTTGGGGAAGAACAGACATTAATCTTGTCGATCCAAGAGAAAAAGTACTCAGGAATTTATTATCCAAATGTATCAGAATTAGTTTGATGGTTTTCCGTATTCTGTAAAAAAAATATGTAGCTGATGCAGAATTCTGAATTACGAATAATACAATTATAAGTTTTTCATTATACCATTGAGTCAAATCCCTTTCGAGGTAAGCATAACTCATTTGTTTCTAGCCTCCTTAAACAGCTCGGAAACAAGGAATTTATATGGTAATGGTAAGGAAGGGATGTGTAGGAGAAGGGAAAGGTTTTGGATCAATCTAGCAGTCGCGTGTTGCTCATTCAAACGACACACTCTTCCCACAAAACCGCTCTCGTTAACAGCTAGGAGGATTTAATCATTCCACCAAGCATCCCCAGTTTTTCTTTCTACTGCCTCAGTACCGCATGCTTCACATACACCCTTGAAGATGTTTTCCTTTACTTGTATTTCTTTCTTTCACTAGTATTTTTGGTATTCTGTTTTTACCGCTATAATATTTTCTAGTCTAGTCTTCTCCTAATTGCTGAAACCTTTAATACTTAGCTTTCTCTAGTACGCTTGCCTTTTCTCGTCAACAGCTAGGAGAATTTTATCATTCCACCAAGCATCTCCAGTCTTTCTTTCTACTGCCGCAGTACCGCGTACTTCACATACACTCTTGCAGATATTATCCCGTATTCGTATTATTTTCTTTGACTAGTATTTTTGCTTTTCTGATTTTATCGCTTTAGTATTTTCTGGTAGAGTCTTCTCCTGGTTGCTAAGACCTTTAATACTTGGCTTTCTTTAGTACGCTTGCCTTTTCTCGTTGACAGCAAGGAGGATTTCATCATTCCACCAAGCATCACCAGTCTTTCTTCCTACAGCCTGAGTACCGCATACTTCACATACACTCTTGAAGATGTTATCCTGCACTTGTATTGCTTTTTTTGACTAGTATTTTTGCTTTTCTGTTCTTATCGCTATAATATTTTCTAGTCTAGTCTTCTCTTGACTGCTAAGATCTCCAATATTTAGCTTTCTCTAGTACGCTTGCCCTCTCTTGTTAACACCTAGGCAAATTTCATCATTCCACCAAGCAACTCTAGTCTTCCTTCCCACAGTTTCAGTACCGCACACTTCACACACACTCTTAAAGATGTTATCCTGTACTTATATTGCTTTCTCCGACTAGTATTTTTGCTTTTCTGTTTTTATCGCTATAATATTTTCTAGTCTAGTCTTCTCCTGATTGCTAAGGCCTATAATACTTAGCTTTCTCTAGTTTTCTTGCCTTTTCTCGTTAATAGCTAGGAGGATTTAAACATTCCACCAAGCATCTCCAGTCTTCTTTCCTACTGCCTCAGTACCGCATGCTTCACATACACTCTTGAAGATGTTATCCTGTACTTGTATTGCTTTCTTTGACTAGTATTTTTGGTTTTCTATTTTTACCGATATAATATTTTCCAGCCTAGTCTTCTCCTGATTGCTAAGGCCCTTAACATTCAGATTTCTCTAGTACGCTTGCTTATTCTCGTTAACAGCTGGGCGGATTTCATCATTCCATCAAGCATCTCCAGTTTTTTTTCCTACAGCCTCAGTACCGCACACTTTAGATAGACTCTTGCAGATGTTATTTATGCACCCTATACATTTTTATTGCCTTAATCCGTCTTTCAGTCTTCTTTATGATATCCTTAATATTTATGCAGCTTTTCACGACATACTACGTGTCCTTGCGGTCTCTGCAGATTCTATATTTTAACTCGCGTTTGCTTCAAATTATGAAATTAACGAAGAAATAATTATTCATATGAATAATACAACAAGGTTGAAATTGCCATGTTCTTTGAAATAATTTATTCTTCTTTTTGTTCAATACTCAACATGTCTGTAAAGCTTTTCCCCTGTTTTTGTTTCTTAAAATAAATAGATTCTAAATAGTGAAACAGGTTAAAAAAATCGAGTTAAAAACAACTTGGTGACGGGACAAATTGTTGTACGCGACAATTCCATTTCAATTCCTCGAGAGAAAAAAACTTGGAAATACAATTTATCTGAGTAATGCGATTTAACAGGGTGCGAAGGGTGGAGAATGGTCGTAGGTACGGTAAGCACACTGCACAGTCCAATGGGAGGCAATAAATAAAAATACATCAAGTGCAACCTTTTATACCACAAATTGATACGCACGCTGCCAGCTTCCCGCGGGAGAGCATAACGGGTGTTCAGCTTATATCACCTCCTGGTTTTCTTATAGTCATAAATTCAAAATTAAACTTTATAATATAATTAATTAACGTGAGTGTTTAACTACGTATAATAATGCTTAATAATATCACGCGTATTACAATAGTCAACAGAATCTTACCTACGTATTGTGGAATGTAACACAGCATTTCCGAAGTACTTTTTTGCGCTGACTTCAAAATTGGCCTCCATTTTTTTCATTAGCTCTCCTTCGGAAGATTATTATTATTATCACAGATAGATGAGGAGAATTAAGTCATTCAGCATTGCAGTCTTACAAACCTATTGTACTATACATTTTTTCAAAATCCCCGGCGAAATCAAAGGCGTTCGACGTAAGCCTTCGCCGCAAGACCTCGACGGGTAAGAACCTGTAAAAACTTCTAATTTATTCAAGACGGCTCAAAAGCACTCCATGAACCATCATCACATCCAGTGATAACCCGCAGTTGCACCCGACTTTATTAAAAGTACTCGCAATTGCCTGGACGTTTGGCCAGGGGAGAGGAAAACTGCAGAAAACTTGCTCCCGAGTACAGCCAGTTCTCTGACTGACGAGTTTGGGTGTAGATACTCGATATCATCAAGTGTATAATCATCCTCGGCGTCAAACCTCCTGCTCGACATGAGCCAAGCGCAGTGAAAATACGACCTAGGATTATTTTACGAATGGATAGGCAAGCGAGAGCTAGCCGCGCTCATTCAATTTTTTGTGCAAAATGATATAGATCATTTTTCTTAAATATGTGACACATGATTTCGACTCATTTTTTAACGCTGAATCCAACGATTACGTCAGTTTCCCTAAAGTCATAACGGTTCTCAAGATAATCACGAACAATGAAGAAAAAACACGAGAAATTAGGTTTTTACGGAGACCATATCAGTTGAAAACACAATGAACTTTCTTACAAGAATTATTTGTGATTCTTTTCGATTCTTAACTCTTAAAAAATAAAATAAGAAATTTATTTCAGCATTCATCGTTTAATGAAATGTAGTAAAAATACGAACGGGGTAACATGAGATAAAAAAAAACTTTTTTGCCTCTTTAAAAATGCATAGGACGCTAACGATAAGTCTAAAGAGGCGAAATTCGGCGTGAAGGTTTCTTTTGGCATTAGAAAACTTTTTGAACCAGTTGCAAAAAAAAAATTTAATTGTGGCAAATTTTTCTTTACTTGCTGTATTTTTTCAACTTATTAAGATATTTGATTTTTCTTTTTTGATTCTATCAAGGGAATATCGCATCATTCATAGTTCACAGGAAAATTTGAAGAATGTTGAAGATTAGAAAAGTGACGGCAATTTTCATGAAATTGAAAAATCTTATTTTCCTGAATACGCGAGATAAGAAACAAGTTTATCCAACAATTCGAAAACACAATAATTTTCAAAAATTTTGCAAAAATGAAGTAAGAAAAGATTAAGGTGTCTATGCCTAATCATAGTATCACTAAAAAATCGTGAAAAACTATATTTCACGTAAATATAGAGAGACAAAAAGCCAAAATAGTGATTATTGAAAAAAATGAATACTTCCAAATTTCATACTTTTGTAATAATAAAAGCAAAATATCCTTTTTTTTCTTTTAGAAAAAATCAAATTTTAGAGTTCAAGCTTTTATTATACCATTTACCAAAACTTTTAGACTTCTCACTAGTGTTCTATGCATTATTAGAGACTAAAAAGTGTGTTTTTTTACATTTTACCCCGCTCTTATTTTCACTATATTTCAAGAACGGTGAATGCTAGAATAATTTTTTTTCTGGTTTCCTTCATCATTCAAAATTGAAGAAAATCATCTATAATTTGTTCAGGAAAGCTGGTGTTTTTTTTTAAATATCACAGTAAATATGTATCATCATAATATATATCACTTAAAAAGGATCTATATCACTTTTACAATAATTGAAAAGTTATCATACAGAAATGAAGTTGCAAATGTCTATTAAAAAAGAGCTGGTGAAACAAATGGAGGCCAGATTCGAATTCAGTGCAAACATGGACTTTGGAAATGATGTTTTTCATTTCGCAGATACACAGGTGACATTCGGTCGGGTCTTCGTCCGTCGTATAAAAAGGGGTAATGAGGTGAAATGGGGGGAGAATGATGACGGGATGTGATGGGGACTGAGGGGTAATGAGAGGAAGCAAGGTGTAATGGGGAAAGTGAGGGGAAATGTTGCAAGGGTGAAGAAAGGGCAGGAGGGGAAATGAGAGGGGATGAGGGGTAGTGAAGAAAGTAAAAAATGATGTGATGTGTGAGGAGAGGGAAATGAGGGTTGGGGAAGTAAGGCGTAGTGAGGGAAAGTGAGAGGTAATGATAGGAACCAAGGGAAAATAAGTGTAGGGAGAATAATGGGAAGTGAGAGGGAATGTTGGTAGTGGGATTAAGGGGAAGGAGGAGAAATGAGAAGAAAGGGTTGATGGGCAGTAAGGAGGGGAGAAAATTATGTGATGTGTGGGGAGGGGGAAATTAGGGTGAGGGAAGTAGGATGTAATACAGAGAATTAAGGGGTTGAGGGGAAATTGTAGTAGAAGGAATGAAGGAAATAAGGAGTAGGCAGTGAGGGAGTCGAGATTGAATGAGGGGATGTGAGAGGAGGGAAAAGTAAGGGTAGGGAAAGTAGGGGGCAATGACGAAAAGTAGAGGGAAATAAGGCTGGGGAGAATGAGGGGACGTGAGGAAGAATAAGGAAAAGGGGTGAGAGGTAGTGAAGAGAGAAGAAAATGATGTGATGTGTTGGTAGAGGGAAATGAGTGTGGGAGAAGTAAGGTGTGGTGCTGGAAAGTAAGGTGTCATATCGGCAAGTAAGGGGAAATGAGTATAGGGGGAATAATGGGAAGTGAGAGGGAAATTAGGAAGAGGGTTGAGGGGGAAAGTGTAGGAGAAGGAGGGGATATGAGGGAAGGGGAAATGCGGGTAAGTGATGGGAATTGAGGGGTAATGAGAGGACGTGAGGAGTAACAGGGAAAGTGAGAAAAAATATTGGTAGGGGGAGTAGGTCGAAGAAGGGAACTCAGAAGAAGGGGGTATGGGTAGTGAGGAAAGGAGGAAATTACGTGATGTGTTGGGAGGGGGAAATCAGGGTAGATGAAGTAAACAGTATTGCGGGGAGGTAAGTGGTAATGATAGAAAGCAAGGGAAAATGGGGGTAGAGGGATCGAGGGAAAGTGAGGGGAGATGAGGAACAGGGCTTAGGGGAAATAAATGGTATGTGAGCAGAGGGAGAAATGAGGGTAGGGAAAGTAAGGGGCAGTGACAGGAAGTGAAGGGAAATGGGGCTGGGGGAATGAAGGGATGTGAGGAAAAACGAAGAGAAGTGGTGAGGGGTAGTGAGGAGAGAAGAAAGTGATGTGATGTGTGGGGAGAGGGAAATGAGGGTAGGGGAAGTAAGGTGAGGTGCGGGCAGGTACAGGGGGATGATTAGAAGTCAGGGGAAATGATTGTACGGGGAATAATGAGAAATGAGGGGTAATAAGAAAGAGGGTTGAGAGGGAAAGTAAGGGCTAACGAAAGGATGTCAGAGAAGGAGGAATAAGAGTAAGTAGTAGGAACTAAGGGGTAATGAGAGAAAGGAAGGAGTAATAGGGAAAGTGATGGGAAATGTTGGTAGGGGAAGTGAGTGGAGAGATGGGAAATGAGAAGAAAGGGTAATAGGTAGTGCAGAGAGCAGGAATTTATGTGATGTGTTTGGAGGGAAATCAGGGTAGATGAAGTAAACTGTATTGCGGGGAAGTAAGGGGTAATGATAGGAAGTGAGGGGAACTGAGGATAAAGGGATCAAGGGAAATTGAGGGGAAATGAGGAATAGGGTTTGGAGGGAAAGTAAGGAACAGCGAAAGGGTTGCGAAGGAAAGGAAAATCAGGGTAAGTGATGAGAACTGAGGGAAATGAAGGCGTGCGAAGAGTAATGATGGGAAGCAAGAGGAAATTACAGTAGTGGAAATGAAGGACATGAGAGAAAATGAGGAGTAGGGGATGAGGGTAGTAAGGTGAAATGAGGGAATGTGAGGGAGAGAAATGAGTGTAGGGGAAGTAAGGGGAAATGATAGAAAGTAAAGGGAAATGAGGCTAGCTGGAATAAGGGGATGTAAGGGAAAATGAGAAAAAAGGTGGGGAGGGAAAGTATGGAGCAATGAGGAGATGTGAGAGAAGGGGAAATTAGAGTGAGTGATGGGAAATGAGGGGTAATGAGAGGGAGCGAGGGGTAATAAAGGAAGTGAGGGGAAATGTTGGTAGGGAAGTGAGGGGAAATGTTCGTAGGGGGAGTGAGTTGAAAGTGGGTAAGTAAGAAGAAGGGGGTAATGGGTATTAAGGAGAGGAGGAAATCATGTGATGTCTTCGGAGGATCAAATCAGGGTAGGAGAAGTAAACTGCAATGCAGGGAAGTAAGCGGTAATGATAGGAAGTAAGCAGAAATTAGGGTAGAGGGATCAAGGAGAAGTGAGGGAAAACGAGAAACAGGGTTTAGAGGGAAAGTAAGAGATAATGAGTGGATGTGAGGGGAGGTAAAATCGGGGTGAGTGTTGAGATCTGAGGGGAAATGGAGGGATGCAAGGAGTAATGAGGAGATTCGAGAGGAAATTTTAGTAGTAGGAATATAGGAAATGAGAGAAAATGAGGAGTAAGGGGTGACGGTAGTGAAGTGAAATGAGAGGATGTGAGAGGAGGGAGAAATTATGATAAGGGGTAGGGGAAGGCAGAGGAGGCCATGGGAAATGAGAGGATGGGAAGAAAAAATGCAGGAGAGGAAATTTGGGAAATTATTGAAATATGAGTAAAAGTTTTTGTCACCCGGTTTGTAGAACGAAGTGAACACGGTTGCATCGTGGGTTGGCAGTATGTACAAATTGGTTATCAAAGGATATTACCGCGCGCTGCGAAACCGATAGGCACTCGATTTGATGTGTCGACGTTAGTCCGCTTCGGCGCAACTTGATCTGCCTCAGTTGAAAAGAAAAAGAGAAAATATTTGCACACACTTCGGTTCTATCGGATTTTTCACTCGCTGACATGGCTTTTTATTAAATGCCCTTCCGTTGCAGACGCGTCGCGATTCGATGCTTCAGCTAACCAGAAGGATACAAGAGGATGCTTTGATAATTAAATTCGCATCACCTCGTTCATATGCACTCGTCGATTCAACGATTATTCGTTTTTCTTGTTTTTCTCCTCCACTATTTTTCCACCGATTTTCCCAATTAGATCCTTCACCTTTAGAGACATACCAAAAAAACAAAAAAAGATATTTTGTGCTGATCAATTTTTAGTATTTATTAAGGATAGTACTGTATGTTTGTGAATAGCAATTTTAGGAATTTTCAACCATTAACAGAAGTATAGCATAACGGAACCAATTATCGAGAGGGAACCAATTGCCGAGGAAACAGTAGATTTCTTCTAAACTGAAACTTAAATATGTCATTCTTTCAGAAGAAGTTATTTATTAAAAGAGAAACTTTCGAAAACATAAATTCTAATAAGGGCATCTTGTGTAAAAGAAAATAGCACAAAAAGTCCTCTAAGGGAGAAAAGTATGTTTCCAAAAATCTGCGTGAGAGGCTCATTAGGGACAATTATGCAAACACGTGAAGAGAGAGGAATAAAAAGGAAAGAGACAACCAAACAAACCTTACTTTCTTTGCCTTATTCTTTTTCCGTCTTTTTTATACTACTTGGACCCAACATGTTTCGAGGTCATTTTGACCTCCTCATCAGGAAAATTCTATAGGAAACTACGGCAATATATTTTGGTCTGACTTTAATTTTAATTTTCATTTTGAATTAATACGAATCTAAGATAAGATTTTCGGTGTTGGAAACTACTATCTTCCAAATCTCAGTTGGAAAACTTTGTACATGCTTTTATCTTAGTTGAATAACTTAGTTAATTAGTTGAATAAAAATCTACTATCCACGCCTTTTTGTTCATAACAATCTAATAAAACTATCAAAGGCTCTATTATGTCTGGAAATATCTTTTTTTAAATTAATTCGCAATGTGACCCTCTTTTTTTATGAATAACATCTCCATGGATTCTCTTTTATTTCTTTCATTATGAAGCACCTTCACATCCTTCCAATCAAAGTCATGACCATGTGTGATTTTATGTTCAGACAAAACCAGTGATGGTGAGTAACTAGTTTCTTTCAACTAGTTACTGTAAATAGTTACTTTTTTGGGTAACGATAGTGGTAACGAAATTACTTTTGTGAGTAAATAACGTATTGGTAACTAGTTATATCTTTTTCAGTAACAGTAACTTTATAAATCGTTACTTTTTTAGTTACTTTTAAAATGTATTTCACAAGTCTTTTTTACAGTAATCAATCAATTTTATTGCTTTTTCAGCTTTTTTTTTATTTTCGCTATTCAAATTATGGCCGTAGATAGCAATAGAGATTTATAACCCAATATGAAAAAATTGAAATTTTTCTCCCACGGGAATTCAACTATTCCAGTTATTTTATTTATTTAGTTGAAAGTCCATTTTCTTTGCTTTAAAATTTTATTATTCGGTCGGAGACTCAATTATTTTGTTCGAAATTGAACGATTTTGAAGAGAATCATTTCATTTAGTTCAAAATTCAAATGTTATGTTGAAAATTAGTTTATTCGGTTGAATCAAACTGTTTTTGATTAAATTTTTTTTTGTTCGAAATATATGAAGTATTACACTTTTAGTTTAAAATTCATTTTATCTTTTTTCGTCGAAAATTATTTTTTTCAATTGAAAACTTATCTATGACATTTTTGGTTAAAAATTGATCTTTTTTAGTTGAAAATTCATTTTTTCTCATTACTCTTTGAGAATTTATCTTTCTGAAAATGTATCTCTTTGGTTTCAAATTTAACTATTTTCTTGAAAATTCGTCTTTTTTGGTTGAAGTTTAAAATATTACATTTTTCTTTGAGAATTGAACTTTTTTGAATAGAAATTTTATTATTTGGTTGAAAATCAACTTTTTTGTTGAAAATTCGCCTTTTAGGCTTGAAACTTCAACAATCTGGTTGATTTTTTTTCTGTCTTGACTGCAAATTCAACTAATTTGTTAAAAAATTGTTTTTTGGTTGAATGTAACTGTTTTTGATTTAAAATGAAAATATTTTTTGATCGAAATATCAAGTATTGCATTTTTCTTTGAGGATTCATTTTTTTTCCGTCAGAAATTAATTTTTTCAATAAAAAATTTAACTATTCCATTTTTGGTTGAAAATTGATCTTTTTCAGTTGAAAATTCATGTATTTTGTTTTAAATTCGTCTTTTTTTGGTAGAAAATTATGTTCTCGTTTGGTAATTTATCTCTTTGGCTTCAAATTCAACTATTTTGTTTAAAATTCGTCTTTTTTGGTTGAAATTTAGAATATTACATTTTTCTTTGAGAATTGAACTTTTTTGTAAGAAAATTTCATTATTTGACTGAAAATCAACGTTTTTGTTGAAAACCCGCCTTTTCGGCTCTAATTTTCAACAATCTGGTTAATTCATTTCTCTCTTGACTGAAAATTCAAATATTTTGATGGGAATTCTTTTTCTGGTAGAATGTAACTCTTTTTGATTTAGCATTAAACTCTTTCTGGTTGGAATATTAACTATTACATTTTTCGTTGAAGGTTCATCTTTTTCCGTTAAAAATTAATTTTTTCAATACAAAATTTAACTATGCCATTTTTGGTTGAAAATTGATCTTTTTAAGTTGAAAATTCGTGTATTTTGTTCAAAATTCGTCTCTTTTTAGTGAAAAATAATGTTTTTGTTTGAAAGTTTATCTCTTTGGTTTCAGATTTAACTATTTTATTGAAAATTCGTCTATTTTGGTTGAAATTCAAAATATTACATTTTTCTTTGAGAATTGAACCTTTTTGGATGGAAGCTTTATTATCTGGTTGAAAACCAACTTTTTTGTTGAAAATTCGCCTTTTTGGTTGGATGTAACTGTTTTTGATTTAAAATTGAACTGTTTCTTCGATGAAATATTAACTATCACATTTTTCGTTGAGGATTCATCTTTTTCCGTTGAAAATTAATTTTTTCAATTAAAAATTCAAGTATCCCATTTTTGGTTGATAATTGATCTTTTTTGGTTGAAACTTCATGCATTTTGTTCGAAGTTTGTCTTTTTTTTGTTGAAAAATTATTTTCTTGTTTGAAAATTTATCTCCTTGGTTTTAAACTTAACGATTTTGTTGAAAATTCGTCTTTTTCGATTGAAATATAAAATATTGCATTTTTCATTCAGAATAGAAAGTTTTCTGGATCGAAATTTTATTATTTGGTTCGAAATCAACTTTTTTGTTGAAAATTCGCCTTTCGGTTGAAGATTCATCTCTTTGGTTTTAGATTTACCCATTTTGTTGAAAATTCGTCTTTTTTGGTTGAGTTCAACTGTATTTGATTCAAAATTGAAATCTTTTTTGATTCAAATTTCAACTATTACCTTTTTCAGTTGGAGATTATACTATTTGGTTAGTTTTTTTTTTCATTTAGAAATTCATGTACTTTGTTGGAGATATGTTTGTTTTGGTTGAAAATTTATTCTTTTTTGTTGAAATTCACGTATTTCGTTGAAAATTCAACTTCTTCTAAAACATTTTCTGTTGGTCTTAGAATATTGTAAATCTTCTAGAAGTGGAAGTCGTAACTAGGTAAATCTAAAGAAACACTTTTAGAAAG
>JAUMHM010000088.1:9656695-9682506 GCA_032362435.1 Melikaiella ostensackeni
AACTTTTTTGGATAGAAATTTTATTATTTGGTTAAAAATCAACTTTTTTGTTGAAAACTCGCCTTTTTGGCTTGAAACTTCAACAATTTGGTTGATTTTTCTTCTGTATTGATTGCAAATTCAAATATTTTGTTGAAAAATTGTTTTTTGGTTGAATTAAACTTTTTTTGTTTGAAAGCAAAAATATTTTTAGTTGAAATATCAACTATTACATTTTTTGTTAAAAAGTCACTTTTTTCGTTAAAAATTATTTTTCAATTGAAAAAAAATTCATGTATTTCGTCAAAAGTTCGTCTTTTTTTGGTAAAAAATTATTTTCTTGGTTGAAGATTCATCTATTTGGTTTCAAATTAACCTTTTTTGTTGAGAATTTGTCTTTTTTGGTTGAGTTCAACTGTATTTGATTCAAAATGAAAACCTTTTTTGGTTAAAGTTTCAACTATTACCTTCTTAATTGAAAATTCATCATTTTTGGTTGAAATTTGAACTACTTTGTTAAATTTTTTTTTGTGTTGAAGATTCATCATTTTAGTTGAAAACTTATCTCTTTCGTTGAAAAATTAACTCTTTTGATAACTTTTTTTTGGTTTAACATTGATTTTTTTTAACACAAATTCAACCATCCCATTTTTGGTTGAAAATTTATATTGTTTAGTTAAAGATTGAACTATTTAGTTAGATATTTCTCTTTTTTATTTGAAAATTCACCTATTTTCTTGAAGATAAGTCTGTTTTGGTTGAAAATTTATCCTTTTTAGTTGAAAATTCATGCATTTTGTTGAACATTTTTTGTATTTTGTTAAAAATTTAACGTCTGCTAAAAAATTTTCTGTTGGTTTTAGAATATTGTAATTCTTCTAAAAGTGGAAGTCGTAACTAGGAAAATCTAAAAAAACACTTCAAGAAAGAAATGATTAATTTTTAGCGCCATTGAGAATCAAAGCCCAAAATAGGAAAGCTGAAATTTTTCTTCCACACTGAAATTCAAAATTTTCTGAAACATTCCTTGTTTTAGAAATATTATGTGGAGCATGACTAACCTACGACTTTCACTAGAAAGTGCAACAACTATCACTCGAAAGTTATGAATAAAGTTTGGTAAAAATTAAATTTGAGTATATATTTCAAAAATACAAAAATAACTAAAATAGTAACGATAGTAACTTTCTATTGGGAAATACAACCAATAAAAAGTTACATTTTGAATCGGCTACGATAAAAAAAACAAGTTACTTTTTTCGTGATGTAACGGTAACGATAACTAGTTCCTTTTCAAAAATAACTTACCCATTACTGGACAAAACGCTATAATATTTCTCATTTCTATTATAATTAATTTTATCTGTATCTCTCCTTATACCTAGTGTCCCTCTTGTTTGTCATATGTAAACGGCTTTTCAACTTTTACATGTGATTTTATAGATGACATTTTGTTTTTCTAGTTTGTCGCGTAAGTCTTTTCCTAATTTTATGGTTTCATTGCTTTCAAATGGAATTCTATAAATTGTGTGCAAACCCATTTTTCCTAGTAATGATCCTGAATCTGTTTCCACGTTTCTAGATTCTTTTCATGAAAATTTTCATGTGACAATTTTATAGCCCTGCCTACCATGTTTTTTATAACCCAAATTTTGTTCTGTATTTGATGATTTGAGAGAAAACTCAACGGAGTTTTCTCTCTCTTCCTGCATTGGAGTTATAAAAATATGGTCGACAGAGCTATAAAATTTTCAGATGAAACTTTTCATAAAAAAAATCTTGAAATGTGCAAACAGAAATTGGGATTTTAATAGATTTAACATGGTTGTAGTATCATACTTTGGGAAAATTTCTAAGGCTTTAATATCATGACTAGGCAAAATGGGCTTGAACACAATTTATAGGATTTCATTTAAAAACAGTGAAACCATAAAATTGGGAAGAGACTTACATGACTAACTAGACAAAGAAAATGTAGTTTATAAAATCACATGTAAAAGTTGTAAAGCAGTTAAGATAGGACAAACAAGAAGGCTCCAAGCAATAAGGAGAGATGAACATAAAAATAATTATAATAGAAATGCGACATATAGCGTGTTCATTCATTTTCTCAACATGACTAAACTATCTCAGCAAATATCTTTCAACCTTGTCAATCAATGTTTAAATCCATTTCCATTTAGTTGATAACTTTAGGAGGGTATTCAATTACATTTTTTTGCACCTCATTCATTTGCCAGTCTAACTTATTATAATAGTCCATTTTAATTTTCATTCTGATAAAAAAAATTTCATGCTACAATATACCAATAAATATCGAGAAATTGACACAAGTGGATCTATCACGTTTTATTCACATACTCAATTTATGTTTTGTTGATTGAAGAATATATAAATAGATTTCAGGGTACTTGCTCTCGGAGTATGCCAACTTAACTCCCTGCAATTTTGGGTAAATAGTATTTTCATATTTAAAACAGGGCAAGGAATTTTATCGTACAAATTTTTTGTGGTAGTCAACTCACGAATTATTGAAATTATAAAACAAAACTAGCGATGTTAATTTAATTTAGGATTAAAATGTGCCATGCCCATAAAACGGGTGGTTGCATTACCATAGTTTGGGAAAATTTCTAAGGCTTTAGGGTCATTACTAGGCAAAATGGGTTTGAACACAATTTACAGAATTTCATTTAAAACCAATATAACCATAAAATTAGGAAAAGACTCACGTGACAAACTAGACAAACAAAATGTAGTCCATAAAATCACATGTACAGGTAAGAGTTGTGAAGCATTTTACATAGGACAAACAAGGAGGCTCCTAGGAATAAGCAGAGATAAACATAAAAATAATTATAATAGAAATGAGAAATATCATAATGTTCTGTCTGAATATAAAAACACACATGCGCATGATTTTGATTGGAAAGATGTGAAGGTGCCTTATCATGAAAGAAATCGAAGAAAGAGAAAATTCATGGAGATGTTGTTCATAAAGAGAGAGGGTAACAGTGCAATGAAGTTAAAAAGAGATCTTTTCAGATATAATAAGGCCTTTGATAGTTTCATTAGATTTTTATGTTTTTCATGAATAGTGGACTCTTATTAACAAAGAAAGGTGTATCCTAAAATCTCTGTTTTCTTTTAATTATTCAACTAAGATAAAATGCATGTATAAAGTTTTGTAAAATAGTTTTAAAAGATAGTAGTTTCTAGAAATGTAAATGTAAGATGCTATTTAAGATTCATATTAGTTTAAAATAAAAATAAAAATAAAAATCAGACCAAAATATATTACCGTAGTTTTCTATAAAATTTCCCTGATTAGGAGGTCTAAATGACTTCGAAACATGTTGGTTCCCAGTAGTATAAAAAAACGCAAGCAGAATAAGGCAAAGAAAATTGTTTGCACGAATGTCTCTAATGAGCCTCTCACACAGATTTTTAGAAACATACTTTTCTCATTTTGAAGACTTCATGTGCGATTTTCTGTTACACAAGATGCCTTCATTAGAATTTATGTTTTTTAAAAATTTTCTCTTAAATTTAACGAACAGTGATATTGAGCCATAGACCTTGCTTCCGTTCCGTGAAGGTTCAGTTCTTGGTCGACTTCACTCATTAATTGAGTCTCACTTAATCTTTCGAATCAAAAAAATGAAGTGTAACGTGCAAAAACAGTGAAAAAAAGAACAAAATTTTATCTTTGACCTCAGACAATAGGATTCCCCTCGGTAATTTGTCCCTCTACCCTACACATAAGTGAAATAAGTGAGAAACAAAAATTCTGATTGTTATTAAGATCTCTTCATAATATCAGATACTTATCAATAATTATCAATAATTTCTCATTTAAGATTCTTGAATTGAAATTTAAAAGTAGTATGATCACAAATTGCACCATTAAAACGGCCCAATTTTAAATTGTACCTTTTTTTCGAATCTATCTGCTCCTACCACAAACTTTTAAAATTGAACTTCTTGAAACCTCAGAGCTCAAAATTTAATATCAAGTAATATTGAAATTGGAATAGCGATAATTTGTGAATATGGACCACTACGAATGTCAATTAGTCTTCTGCATTGTAAAGTTTCGAATTAAAACAATACAATTTTTACGGTTTATAATTTCAGTTAAATAGTTAAAAATTCGACTTCATATTTGCAATTGAAAACTAAAATTTAGAACAAGCTGAAATTGAAATTTGTATTTGTTTTTTATAATTTGTTTATAAAATTAATGTAAAATACGAGTATATGATGACAATTTTTCATCACTTAATATTACTGACGATAAAAAATGACGATAATCTTCGATCATTAAACATCAATGGTGACATAATTTAAGGAATATTATGAGAAAAAACGATTTCTTTCTGCCTTTAAATGTTCACACTCTGCATTTGCTCACATAATTTATTTATAAGATTATAAATAATAACGGATGACAATTTTTCATGATCGGATATCATTTTGCCGATTAAATCAAGTAATTTCAACACGAAAATGTATTTTACAAATGAAAAATCCATAATCTAGACTATTTGTTAATTTAATTTGTTTATAGCAATTAAGATGAGAGGGAATTTTTTTTCTGCTTTCAACTACTCCCGCGCATTAGGACGAGGAATGCTGAGTAAGGGACAATTTTTTTAACAAATATAAACGAAAAAAAAAATGAAATATCGACATTTCCACTACTTGCATTGATATAAAACTTTAAACAAAAAAATTGAAAATCAGGTCACACAAGTCTCTTCAAAATTTGATGCTGAATGTTTAAAAAAAAAAAGAATCTAAAATCGGTCAGGAATTGCCTTTTACAATGATTTTGAACCTCGTTTTTCTATCTTATCCCACTGTGGGGTGGTCCAAAAATAAATCCGAAACTTTTTTTTTCGAATTTTCATGCTCTCACCCCCAAAATTTGTTCGAATCCACAAAAAAGTGTATGTTCTATTTTTAATGATGTTTAGAGGTTCCGAAATTTTGATGAAGTTTAAGACTTATTTCCCATGAGAAGAAATACATCTTTGTAAATTTTATTCAGAATCGTGCATATTAGGTATAACAATAATTTATAACAATATTCTCTTAGCATAATGCTGGAATGTTGCATTTTTTTGTTTAATTTTCCAATTTTTGTCCACTGTTCAATTATAGTGAGAAAATAGTTCATTCAAGTTGACAAACATGTTTTTTTAAACAATATTCTATTTAAATAATGCTAGAAAGTTGAGGTTTTTTAAAAATTATGAACTTTTTGTTCCCTTTTCACTCAAAGCCAGGTAATAAATAATGCAAATTAACAAACATTATTGTTAAAATAATTTAATGAGGTTCATAACTACCTTTTCCCATGGTAATATCAGATATTTGTGGTTTTTTTTCTGAAATTTTTCACTTTTTTTCACATTTCACTTAGAGTGATGTAGTGATTAATTCACATAATTTGTTAAATGACTTATTATTGTTTATGAATATCTCCTCTTAGAGCAATACTAGAAAATTTTGATTATTTCTGAAATTCTTAACTTTGCTAGGACTGTTCAGTCATGAACAGAAAGTAAATGAAAATCAACAAAAAATATTTTTTAAACAATCTCTTTAGTTTTCGTTGATATATTTTTCTGAAATGAAACCGGATACCACTTCAAGGAAATGTTACATTTAATTTAATCCATATAGAACATCTGAAGAATATTTCAAATATCTGGTTTTGATTCAGAAGAATATATTCACAGAAATGAAAGAAACTGTTTGAAAAATAATTCTTGGTAATGTTTATTTATTATTCGTTCATAACTAAAAAGTCAAAGAAAAGTTAAAAATTTCCGAAAAAACCTCAACTTTTTTTTGGGACCCTATAAATAGACCTATGGGGATGAAATTCAGAAGGTATTTTCCGATTTGTATTTTATGTCTGATTGTGAAGAGAACTATTGAGGATCAACTCGATACATCTATTATTAACGACAGTGAATAAAATTTACGATTTTTCAATTTAAACACTTAAAATAAAACAATTTTCTTTTAAAACAATGAGATTGTCATTCATGGTCAACTCAAAATCGATTCATTATGGTTTTTTCGTCTCGAAAACAAATCAAGTTCTGTTAATATTTGATTGCATTCAAAGAAACATTTCAAACTAGAAACGTAAAAATTAGGAAGATTTGAAATTATAATTTCACATAAAAGTTGAAATCTTTATAATTTTTACGTTTACATTTCAAAATGTTCCTTTGAATGCAACCAAATATTAATAGAACTTAATTTATTTTCGAGAAGAGAAAAAGCCATAATAAGTCGATTTTGAATTGATCATGAATGAAAATCTCATTCTTTTAAAACAAAATTCTTTTATTTCAAGCATTTTAAATTTAAAGAGTTCTTACTTTGAAAGAGTTTTGCAGTTACATTTTGTAGGTTTGTCAAAGGTTTGATAGATTTCAGTTCCAATAAATACAAAATCTTTACTGTAGGTTAGGGTGGACCAAGTGTTTGTTTTTTTCCCATAAAAAAAGACGTTTCTGTAAATTTTATTCACAATCGTCAATATTAGATGTTTGGAGTTAACCCTCAACATTTCTTCTCATAATCAGCTATAGCATACGAATCGGAAACTACTTTTTAAATTTCACCCCCATAAGTCTATTTTATCGGATCCCGAAAAACCCCCATGAGTGAAAAATTTGGTTTTGCGAGCTTTTAGTGCTAATTATTTTTTTTGCGGTTTGTCTTAGTACGAAGTGTTTCTAATACATAAGACATTATTGTATACTGATAATTAGATGTTTAAATGAATTGCTTAAACCATTTATTATTGTTTATAGAAATTTGCTCTTAGAATAATAACAACAATATTCCCCCAGTATAATAATAGAATGTTACGTTTTTTTTAAATTTTCTACTTTTGGTCCACTTTCCAATTAGAGTGAGGTAATGATTGATTCATCTTAACAAGCATAATTTTTTAAACAATTTATCATTGTTTTTAACTATCTTTCCTTAGAGTAATGCTAGAAAGTTGCGGTTTTCTCGGAAATTTTTAACTTCGCTTTGACTTTTTAGTTATGAGCAAATAATAAATGCACATCAACAAAAATCATTTTTCAAACAGCCTCTTCCTTTTCTGTGGATATATTTTTCTGAATTAAAACCAGATATTCGAAATATTCTTCAAATTTTCTATATGGCTTATACTAAATGTAACTTTTCCTGAAGTAGTATCTGGTTTTATGTAAAAATGAAGGGATTGTTTAAAAAATATTTTTGGTTAATTTTCATTTACTATTTGTTCATAACGAAACAGTCATAGCAAAGTTAAGAATTTCAGAAATAACTGCAACTTTCTAGTATTACTTTAATCAAAGATAGTCATAAACAATAATGAGTTATTTAAAAAATTATGTTTGTTAACTTGAATTAATCATTACATCACTCTAATTGAATAGTGGAAAAAAGTGGGAGATTTCAGAAGCAAACCACACATATCTAGCATAACCATAGGAGAAGGTAGTTATAAACAATACTGAATTATCTTAACAATAATGTTTGTTAAATTGCATTATTTATTACCAGGTTTTAAGTGAAAAGGGAACAAAAAGTTCAGAATTGAAAAAAACCGCAACTTTCTAGCATTATTCAAAGAAAATATTATTTAAAAAGATAATGAATTGTTTGAACAATTATGTTTGATAACTCGAATTAATTCTTTCTTCACAATAATTGAAAAGTGGACAAAAAGCGGAAAATTTCGGAGAAAAATGCAGCATTCTAGCATTATTCTAAGAGAATATTGTTATAAATTACGATAAATTGTTCAAACAATCATACCAATTTTGGATTTTTTTTTTATTTTAGCAATAAAATTTTAAGAGATTTGTGTGGCCTGATTTTTAATTTTTCTTGTTCAAACATTTATATTATGTTAATTGTTATAAGCAAATTAAATAAACAAGTAGTCTACAGTATGGATTTTTCGTTTGCAAAGTACATTTTCGCGTTGAAATTACTTGATTTTATTGGAAGAATGGTTCTCGATCATAAAAAATTGTCATTCATTAATGTTCATTGATCTCATAAACAAATTATATGAATCATTGCGCAGTGTGGACATTTGAAGGCAAAAAAAATTGTTTTTTCTCTCAGTTTTCCTGGAATTATGTCACCAGAGATGTTTAATGATCGAAAATTGCCATCCGATATTTTAAAACAATTTGATAAACAAAAGCTCTAAACAAATGCCCAGTGTGGACATTCAAAGGCAAAAAATATACGTTTTTCCTCTAAATTTTTCTTAAATTATGTCAAAAAGGATTATAATACACCGTAAGTGTATGCTCATTGTTCTTGTACAAATTTCCATCTTTCACAATTCCTACAAATACTCCATCACAAAAATAAAAGAAACAACAATTAATAAACATTACTGGCAACATAATTTGAGGCTAATCGCGACAAAAGAAAACAAATTTTTTCTGACACTAAATGTCCGCACTAAGCTTATATTCATGAAATTTGTTTATTATCAAATCAACATCACGAAACATTACTGACCATATATCTCGAGAAACACATCCGCACTGAAAATTTATTTATATAACTTGTTCACAAAATTATTTTAAAATATCGGTAACAAAAGCTCCCAAATGAACATGATTGGTGACATAATTCAAGAAAAATTAAGAGAAAAACTATTTCTTTCTGCCTTCAAGTGTCCACACTGTGCATTTCTTCATTCAATTTGTTCATAAAATTAATAAAAAATATCATATGACAATTTTTCATCATTTAATATTACTGGCGACATAATTTGAAGAAAATTGAGAAAAAAAAAAGATTTCTTCTTGCCTTTAAATATCCACACTGGACAAGCGTTCATATAATTTCTTTATATAATTAATAGAAAATATCGGATGAAAAATTTCCATGATAGAACATCACTGGTGACATAATTTAAGGTGAATCAATAGGAAAACTTATTTCTTCCAGCCCTCAAATGTCCACACTGTGCATTTCTTCGTTTATTTGTTTATAAGATACAATTTGTTTATGAGATTGATAAAAAATTTTGGATGACAATTTGCGATCATTAAACATCACTGCTAACATAATTTGAGGGAAATTAGGAGAAAAAAACGATTTAATTCTGCCTTCAAATGTCCGCACTGGGCATTTCTTTATATAATTTGTTTAAAAAATTAATAAATAATATTGGTTGACAATTTTTCATGCTGAATGTTCCCAACAAATTCCATTTTTTAATTAGATGGTTGAAATTGCCTAATTGAGTATATTTGAATTTTAATTTGCTCAAATGACACTATTTCCAAAGGCTTAAAATTGAAACAAGAAAATATTTTCAAATTCAAAGGACTCAAACTAAATGAATGAAGTATACTAAAACATTCAATTTTTTGAACAAATCGATGGTTATTATGAAGTTTTAATAAGTACACTGAATTCCCATTTAACAGCACTCCATTTGCCTTGTTCGTCGAATTTCAGCTGGCTCGCATTTGTTGATGAGGGGTTCCAAGCAGCTGAGAAAGAGAGAGAAGTCGAGTGAGCGCAGCGAAGTTGTGCAGTTCCGTAGCCACAATGCGGGCAGTTCAAACACTCGCGTGCATATTTCTCATTTATTTTTTATTACACGCGGAAAATTCTCTTTTCATTAATTAGTCTTCATTATTACAAAAGGTCCACACTTTATGATAACAAGAATCATTTTTGTACAAAATACATTTAATTAATATAACGTCCTCCTACTAGGAATGGTTCATACGGCCCTGACTGCATCGTAGAAATTCTTGGAAGAGCCTCACGGTCATAGCGGGCCATACCCGAGACCCTCGTTAAACGGAGGTTCCAGTGTATTTAACAATTGGAGATACTATTATCAAAATCAAAAAGTATAGTACTGGTACTATAAATGTTTTTTTCCTATTAAATTGTGTTATTTTTTTTATGGAATAAATAAGAATATGTATTTTATATGATTTTCTTAACGATTTATGAACTTTTCAAATTTATAAAACCAGGAAAAGCCAAACGGTGCGAAGTTCATCGTGATTTCTTTTAGACTATTACGTGCACATGTAGCGCCACCTATTTTTTCACATAATGGTTATTAAATTGATCCATCTTCAAACACAAAAAAACTCAATCGGTTGTAAATTTTTCCTCTAGAAAGGTTTTTTTTGTATATCCTGTAAAATTTGGTTGATTGGACTTAGCATTTTCTAGTATTCTCTGCTTTAATTTTAAGAATTGATCAATGTTCTAATTTTTTGAAAACACAAAATTGTTGAAATTTCAGCTTGTTCAAAATTTTAGTTCTCAATTGCAAATATGAAGTTGAATATTTGACGATTTAACTGAAATTATAAAAAGTAAAAATTTTAGTGTTCCAACTCCAAACTGTACAATGCAGAAGATCAATTTACATTTGTAGTGATCCAAATTCACAAATTATCGCTATTCCATTTGTAATATTGCTTAATATTAAATCTTGAACTTCAGATTTTTAAAAAGATCAACTTAAAATGTTTTCAGTAAGAGCAGGTGAATTTGGAAAAAAGTATAAGGTACAATTTAAAATTGGACAGTTTGAATGGTGCAATTTGTAATCATACTACTTTTAACTTTTAAGTGAAATATTTAAAATGAGAAATTATATCTAATTAAATTTAATTAAATAGAAACTTCAAAGGTCCTAAGAACCAAAGATCATTTTTGGTTGTTGGAGTCTAATATTTTTTTATTTCTGAGAATTTTGTTATCAGCATTTGACTTTGGAAGTTGGAGAGAAATTTGAATTTTGACTTAATATGAGTTCAATTTCATCATTTCAGTTTGAAATTTGTCAAATCCAAATGCTGCATTTTAAGTCGTTTAATTCATGATATTCAAAGTTTTCGAATCTTGAATGTTTCGAACATAAAATTATGTAATAATTTTGTATTGTCGAATTTGAAATGCTACATTTTGAGTTGTTTCATTGTATGGTACATGTCTTAAATTTGAAATTCCTAAATTTAAATTCATCGTTTAGAATATTCATTTCGGATGAATATGCGCTAAAATTTCCAATTTAACAATTTCTGATGTTTCAACTTGAAATTGCACAATTTTCAAAGTCTAATATTAAGTTTCAGTATTAGGTATATCCAACTTTACCGTTGTATATTAAGAAATGTTTTGTGTTTAAATACTTCTAACAATTGGAAAGTTTTATAATTTTGGATAATAATATAGTTTTGACAGAGACAGAAATAAAATTAAACAATAATCAAGCTTTCAATAATTAGCCTCAGTTCAAATGTATTTGAAGTTGTATTAATGTCCGTGTCAAGTTCATCAATATTCCGTGAGCGTAAAACAAATATTTTCGGTGAGCTCAGAGAAACTGAAAAGGACGGCTAGGTTCACCGAAATTTGGTAAGCGTAGACCAAACATTAACAGTGTGCCTAGAAACTTCGCATATTTATCCCGACGGGAATTCAGAAACATGTCAATTGCTAAACATTCATTATATTATTAAAATTATGGAAAACTCCGTAAACTTTTCTTGCTTCTCAGTTGACAAAAGTAATTTAATTACCTGAAGTGAAAATTTGATAGTTGTGCACTTTACTTAAAATATTCCCTGCCTTTGAATGATAAATATTATAAATCAGTCAGAAAACTATAAATATTTGATACGATTATTTGTGTTTTTTCATTGTCAAAACAGTAATTTTGAGACTGCATTTTAGAGATAATCTCAATTCTTGTTTCTGATTCTGGTTCTCGTTCTGCTTACGCAATGGTGTGTGCACGAAGCCGAACATTAGACGAGGCAATAATCAATGATCAGGCTAATTGAGTGGGATTGATCGCGTCGATAATAACGAGACGCAGGTCGCAAATGGCAGAACGTGTGTACCTCGTGCATTAGTGGTGGATCATGACGGATAGGGCTTGGTCGACACATCGTTTGGCAAAATTATTGGATTGGGGCTTCATGGATGACCTATGTCGAGCCAACACTAACAACAAGTACGTAATACCGTTCTTGCCAATCGAAGACCAATCGTTACATCGTTAAATCGTTACACCGAGTTCCCTCAATGATATATAGATCTTGTTGTTAGAACCAAATATCTGACGTCATCTTTATGGTGGAGCTTTTGATTAAGGCGACACTTGACAATCATTAGTCTCTTTTAAAGAATCATAGAATTGATGAGACACTGAAGAGAGTCGCTGTCACTTGCAATAAGTTTTTAATATCTGAATATATGTCATTTGGAACTCTCACTCGTGTTCTATTTCTCTTCCTACGATTCGCTTAAGTGTTATTCAATTGAATCTTGTTGAAGAATTCTAACAGAATTTTATCAAAGCAAACAAATTCCACCAAACTAAATTGTCACTCAGGTAATACAACCTCTGACACTCATATGATTAAATAGGAACGTGTTACTATTTAAATTACATGATTATGACGTCTTAGCCAGTGTTTTGCTTCTTCTGTCATGTAAAAAGTCACATCGATGAAATATCATTAATTTTTGTTTTCAAAATATGAAATTACTAATATCAGGCGTTTTGGAAAATTGAAGTTGTGTTTCTCAAAACTTAAGACTTATCACCTTATTATCGAAAATTTAAATTATTTCTTGACTTGGAGTTGGATATTGTTATTATAATTTTCGGCTAAAGAATAAAAAAAGCAAAAAAGAATCTCAAGAAGAACCAATGGGTCAAGGTGAATATAACGTGGAAACTAAAAACAGGTTCCAAAAACTATCGAAAGGTAAAGAAAACTGGGAATCAGACCTGCAAAATACAAATAGAGAAAAATGCAATGATTTGGTGAGTGATAAAAGGAGAAAAATTCTACCTTTAGTTGCTGACAGCCATCTGAAGAATCATGTAAAGGCTTTAGATGAAGTAAAAACTAAGTTGAGTAGCAAGCTAACTATTTAATATAAAGGAAATCGAATTATTTTCTACACTGCAACAAAGGAGGACTTTGATACGATTGTCAAGGGATTGAAGGCAACGAATATTGAATATCATACACATACACATCCGGATCAGAAACAACTTAAAATGGTTCCAAAAGGAATACCTCCAAATTCAAAGCCAGGAAAAGTCAAGGTGGATTTTGAAGCTCAAAATATAGAAGTACTGAATGTAGAACAACTTGTGAAGGAAGAAGAAGTTAATGGTGAAGTAGTGGATCGCAAGTATCCAATGTTTCCAATAAACCTCAAACCAATAATAAAGCAACAAGCATCAGAAATGTTCGAGTGATATGCTACTGCGTCATAACATGGGAAAAATACCAAAATTTCAACTTAGTCATCCAGCGCTACAATTGTCAAACTCTTGGACAAGTTGCAAATAACTGTATTGAAGAAGGAACATGCTGTAAATGTGCGAGCGACCACAATGGCAAATAATGCAACAAAGCCAAAGATCTTGAAATTAAATTTATAAACGGTGGCAAAATCATTTAGCTAGCAACTATACTAGAGCATTACTCTCAAATGATAAAATCAAAAGCAAAGATGTGAGTGATTCTAATTCAATTCAAGTATCATTTGGAGAAATAGTCGCGGAGGTCAAGAAATTGTACAATAACATGAACACGAATAAGGTTCTAACTGTGATTGAGGAGACATTTAATCAAATGAAGCATTCTACTGATGGAATTACAGAAGTTACGCGACTTACTGAAAGCTTAGTTGAATTAATTGATTAAATAATTCTTGCGGATGAATTAAGTAAAAGTCATACGAAGCAAATCTTATAAAAAACAAAGATTTGAATTAAAAAGTGCAATATGTCAATAAAATCTAAATGTTATTGGATTATGTGAAACTAGAATAGATGCTCAACATAAGTTAAATATTCAGGCGTATTCCGTACACAGAATAGATACGAATAATGCAGGAGATACAATAGGTGGAGTTAGAATTGTCATTAACAACCAACTTGAACACTACCAGGTGAATATTATGGATCTTTAATATTAAAAAGCAGTCTCTGTTGCGGTAAAAACCAAGTTTGGTCAACTTTTGTTAGTCTCTACCTGTATGTATTTGCCACCCAATAAAAATCTAATAGACCATGAGTTTGATAAAATAATTCAATCTTACTGTAAAGTAATAATCATGGGGGACGTAAATTGCAGACGCACTGCATTGAATTATTTTACAAACAACAAAAATAGTAGAAAATGACTGCAGCTATGCCTGAAAAAAAAATGTGACCATATCTGCGCCAACTGATCCTACTCACTACCCAAAAACAGGGCGACCTAAAATGTGTCACACTATATTCTATGGTAAATAAAAACTCAGTTATGATTATAAATGATGTTCTTTTTCTTTGAAAAACTTGTTTCCTGTGACATGAATTAAATATCTCTAATATTATTTTGCATCAGCTTCATTCCCTGACTATGACGTCATTGTATAGATGGGAATGACCGTCAGTGACGGTCATGTGTCGGTCAACGTGGTAAAATTTGATCACACTAAAGTTTTTTCAATATAATAATTGAAATGTGTATTTCGATTTGCAGCATAACCTCAAAATGTCGATCAGTATATGGCGTAATTTTCAAGAACTGAACAAATAATTCAAAATTAGAAATGCATAAGTGAAAGTTCATTGTAAAAATTATGAAACGAAAATAGATTTGAACTAATTTTTGAGGCATAAAAATCCATTTATAAAATACACAAAATAAACAGGTAATTATTTGGTGAGAAATAATATTTTTTGTGATATTTCTGCAAAACCTCATAATATTCTTCACATAACATCAAATTTTTTATTGAAAGAAGTATGTTTTGTAATATTTCAAAGCAATCATCCAGTCATTTCGCATGATCATCTCATTTCAATATCTTATGAAGAAGAAGAAAATATGCGCATGCCACAAAACACACACTTAATCAACAAAGTGGAACGTGATTACGACGTCATGACTTAAATATTTATTATTAGCATGAACACTGATCACTGTTTGCAATTATTCAACAGTCTTCATATTTAATGACAGATTTAAGATTTTATTTTCTTAATAAGTTAATATTCGAAAGAATTAAGAAAAATACTTATTTTTGTGTCTAAAATGCTTCTTAATTTTAATTTATTTAGAATTAAAAATAAGAATTCATGAAGATAAAAATCATTTTAGCACAGTTAGAACATTTTAGCACAGCTAGAAATTTGAAATCTTATTTATATGAAGTAACCAAAAAACATTTTCGAACGTAATTCAAGAAGAAAATTTAACATACGAGCCCCTTTTGGATATAATATTAACCAAAAAACTTATGTGTCTTCAATTTTAGAGGCAAAAAGCAATTTTTCTCCACTTTGCACCTGAGAAGCTATACGAATCTCATAGAACATACTCTTTGTATTATAATTGAACTAAATTTATTGACCTATTTGTATTTTTGTTTCTTTATAACGGGGACCCTCTGGTATTTTGAAATATTTTCATTTTTAGTTTTGAATATTTAAAAAAATTGTTGATCGATAGAATTCACGGCTAGATTTTTAATTTGTTGGAAAAATAATTAATCAAATAATTAATTTAATTAATTATTCAAATTAATAATTGAATAAAAATAATTTTGATTCTACCTATAGAGTTAAACTTGTATGAAGAAAGTCCTTTTTAAATGAAGGCTATTCCAGACATACATTTTTAAAAAACTACCATAGACCAATATTTCCGTAGATTCTAGTACACTTTATAGAAATCACGTAACGATTTATAGAAAATTCTTGTGAGTTATTATACAATTACTCACCAAGATTTTCATGGCTTTGGCGGTCAGAATGATGTTTCTAATGCTCGGTGATATCCGAGATTCATTGCAAATGAAAACATTTTTGATTTTTATTAATTTTTAAGTTCTGATTTTTTGCAATTTTTTTAAAACCAAATTTAGCCTTTGGCTGCATTTATAGATAAGATTACGAAAATATATTAATAATATTTATTTCAAATAAGTATTGATATCATAGTTATCAACGCTTTTTGAATAAATCTTAATTTGACGTTTTTGGATATCATTCTATAAAACTGACATATTGGCCTTCAAGTTGGCATTCTTAGACATAGCATTTTGTAAGCTTTCGTGTTATTATAGAAGAAAAGAAATTAAATTCAATAGCACACAAATTTCAGGACATCAGCATATAGTACATATGAACAAGCATTATTCAGAAAGTTATGTAATAAACAACAGTTTTCTTCACGAGCGAGATAGTAATTTCAAAATTTCGCGCTCCATTTCCAAGGTTTGTGGTTATGTTGTACATATTTATCGTGAAAAACCTACATATCACCACTCTTACAACATATACCTTCCAGAAGTAGCCTCTCATTGTTAAGAAACATAGTTTTATGCCTGAAATATCTTCCAAAATATCGTTATTTCTTCAAAATATCAGTTTGACCAGATTTACAAAATTGGCGGTCAATAACGGACAACGTCCGTCATAACGGTCATTGACTCAGTCACGCTGGTCAGTTCCCATCTCTACGTGATTGTCAGATGACTGAGTTACCTAGGCATTTTTAAAGAATCTGTGGATGAATTTTTTGAAGAATTATTGAACTGAATGATTGACATGGTGTACCAGGGTCGTTTGATAAGGAAGATAAGCTTCTCACTAGATGGCGTCAAAATGAGCATACACTTGAAGTGTCAGTAGTGTTAAAAAAATGGAGAAAGAATAGTTCCGTACAGTGACAAAAAATTTTTATTAAAAAAATTTGACGTCCGCGCAGATCAAATGCTGAAGTTCACGGAGTTATATGAAGTTCACGGAGTTATACGAAGTTCACAGAGAGTCTGCTCCTTCGTTAAAAACCATTTATTTTGGGATGAACGAACTCAGACGTGGCCTAACCACAATTAAAGATGAAGCACGCTCTGGAAGCCCAGTTGAGGTCACTACTTCGGATATGGTGGAAAAAATTCGTCACATGGTTATGGAAGATAGCTGAATCAGAGTGCGTGAGATTTCAAGGGCTATAGGCATCTCTACTGAACGATTATATAACATCTTGCACTAAAAACTGGAGTTTAAGAAGGTGTATTCAAGATGGGTGCCGCGATTGCTGATTCCCGATCAAAAGCGCAACCAAAAAACGTTTCAGCGCAGTGTTTAGCGGAGTTTAATCGGAATCCGCAAGACTTTTTGCGTCGATTCGTGACTGTGAACGAAACCTGGATCCATCACTATACACCCGAGACAAAGCAGCAGTCAAAGCTGTAGGTACTACCTGGCGAAATTGAGCCAAAGAAGGCAAAGACTGTTTTGTCAGCTGGGAAGGTGATGGCCACAGTTTCTTGGGATTTCCAAGGAAATATCCTCATTAATTACTTGGAGAAGGGCAAAACTATAACAGGAACGTACCATGCATAATTATTGGACCATTTGGATTATTTGATCACGACAACGCACCGGCTAACACCTCCACAATCGCAGTTGCAAAAATACACGAACTGGGTATCGAATTGATTCTTCATCCACCCCATTCTTCAGACTTGGCGCCATGCGACTTCTTTCTATTCCCCAACCTGAAGTCCTGGCTCGGGGGGGGGGGGGGGGAGAAATCCTCGTCCATTAAAGAAGTAATCCATGCAGATAATTCATATTATGCAAACCTCGAGCAATCTTACTTTGCTGAAGGGTTGCAAAAATTGGAATCTCGCTGGACTAAGTGTGTAGCCCTCGAAGGAGACTATTTGGAGATACAAAGGCAGGCCTTTCAGGAAAAAGTTTTTACTTGCTTCTCTATCAGACCCAACAAACGAGCCTCGTAAGATGGATAAGTGTTGGAAATAGCGGAAGAGTTACTGAAGCAGTTCGTTCCAGTGAGAGGAGAGAGAAAGATGAGACTGGATTCAATGGCACAAAAGGGATCGGTAGCGGTAAAGTCGTACGTACGATCAAAGCATCAAAGAGTAAAACAATCCTGCATGACAGAATAAAGAAGTAAAGCGCGTGCGAGACAACCGGTAACCGCGATATCCACTTGCCTTTCCGGAGACTGTGCGCTCCAGTGGCCACGGAATCACTATCCTTCTTCCAACTGAAAAATCTTCATCGCCTTACTGGATTTCTGTTCCCGACTTTTGCCACATCCTGAACTCTGTAATACAAGACTTGAGACATCTTTGACGACGGTACCATTTCCCGTTTCCGTTCGTAACTAAGAGTTAATAATATGCACAAATAATAATTTTTTAATGATACCAAAGTTGCCAGAAAATCAGGGCTACTTTCGAAGGATTTAAAGTCTTGGGATAATTTTTGTTACCCAAAAATATTCATTATGCGTTAGTATAAATTAATGAAAATATGGGAATCTTTAGGTTAATGTGATGAAATTGACCAAATGTTATTTTTCTGTTATCATCAGTCGAATAATTAAGTTTGAAGTGAATTTTCAGATTTTGTAGATGACTGAAAATAGTTTCTTGTGGAAATAGACTTTCGCAGATTTCATTAAATCTCCATATTTGGAGATCGTCTGAATCCAAAGAATTGTTGACGATGGTGCATTTTGCGGCGTTTTGCGGTCGAAATATGAAAGATACGAGAAAAGAAAACGATTAAAGATTACTTTCTCAGAAAAGATCAACAAATTTGTCTTTGGCTATTTTCTGATGGGATGCGTAGTTCCTGTTTCAATCGTGAAAAATAACATTTCAAATAAAAAAATCAAATTTTTGGAAAAACGACACAGGATTAAAAAAAAATGTTTTCGAACAAATTATTCATTTAAAGAAGGTCTACAAATTTGCTCCTGACCATTTCCTGATAAGACGCGTTATTGTTTCAGTCTTGAAAAATAACATTGAGAATGAAAAATTTTAATTTTTCGACAAACGACATCAAATAGAATATAACGTTTTGAAACAGAATTGTTCGCCTAAGTTAGATCTATGAATTTTCATTTGATCATTTATTGATACGACGCGTACCTTTAGTTTCAATCGTAAAAAATAACACTAAGAATAAAAAAGTACATTTTTGGAAATAAGACACAATTGTTATCACATGAAAAAATGACATTAGGAACAATAAAATGTTTAACGACAAAATTTTTTGCCTAAAACAGATCTCAGGGCGGCACTCGAGTTTCTT
Organism: Melikaiella ostensackeni; assembly: GCA_032362435.1. Lineage (NCBI taxonomy): Eukaryota > Metazoa > Arthropoda > Insecta > Hymenoptera > Cynipidae > Melikaiella > Melikaiella ostensackeni. The sequence goes on from JAUMHM010000088.1 coordinate 9,675,864, forward strand.
TGAAATTGAAAGTTGTTGAAGTTCTATATTCTTAATTTTAGGGACCGCAATAAAAGGTCGAATGCGTTAACCAACCTTTTTTGACCAACGGTTCTGGTTTTAACCAAGCAAAAAGATACTAAAAAGTCAAAAATTTCATTTTGCGGTCTAACTATGCAAGATGTGAAAAAAAATCGAAAAACAAAAATTATTTACCAAGAAAAGATCTACTTTGTTATTGAACATTGTTTAATAGGATGTGAAGTTTTTGTTTTAATTGTAAAAAATAAGATAAAAAATTAATAAAGTAAATTTGTGAAAAATTGCAGTACATACAAGAAAATGCATTCGAACAAAATTATTCGCCTAAAAAAGGTCTACAAAGCTTCTGCATGAATATTCCAGATGTATCTCCAATCGTTTATTTAAAACAAAAATTAATTTGCTAAAAAAATTTGCTCATGTACACCACCGACGGTTAGTATCGGAGCACTAACCGACTGACCTGCTAAAAATGAGCTCGCACAAAAAAATAATTATTTAATAAGTCCGTGAGGATTTTCAAATTTTCAATGGCTCAGATAAAAGATGAAATTTCAAAGATAACTTTTGTAGAACATCAAATTTATAAATTCATTTTCCTAGTTTCCGCCAAGAGTTGAAATTGAAGTACAAAGTTTTTAAAAAATCGGAATTTTACTTTAGTCTTTCCCACGTGATAATTCAATACCCACAAGGCCAAATTACTGCAACTTGCGCTCATTCAAGGCATAATTCAATAACTTTCACAGTGGTTTTTCGAAAATATTTTCATTTAGATTCTGGACGGCACTATCACCTTTCGAAGCCAAGGATAATTTTTAATAAGTCAGCCGGTTAGTCTTCCGATACCATCCATCGGTTTAATTCTATAAGAAAGTTATCCTACATTCTGAGAAAAATTGAAAACGATTTTCTGATCTAGAAAAAATGTATAGCTTATCAGAATATTTTTATCAATTTTATAATTTATATTTACATTATTAATTTTATTTATTATCAATATTAAATTTTCTCTGGAATCCGAACTTCAGTCTAATTTAACCATTTTTCTTTATCCTCCAGAGACTTAAATTGTGAAAAATTTTTCTAATATCCTGAAAAACTTTCTGATAATAAGGCAAACTTAGGTTGAGATTGGGAAACGATTCAGGTAGAGATTGAGAATTTTACCGACAAATTCGTAATACTTTAATATATATACCAGTCTCTATCTCATTCTACCCTACCTAAGTTGTGAGTTTGATAATCTTGAAAATTATTGTTTTGAAGTTCTGTGCATCTTTTCAATAAAATTCAGTATACAGTGAAACTATTTACCTCCAAAAAATGTATGTGTACTAAAAACTGTTTCCTAGTCTCTTCACGTATTCCTAAAAAGTTTCAGTAATATTTTTTATTATGTTTACATTATTCGATGTACGTAGTTTAAAAAATACCAGAAATTATGAATATTTAATTTTTTTGTACTTTTGAAAATGTTCTTTCTTGCTTTTGAAAAAAAATATATACATAGAATCGAACTTTTCTGGTACCTTTCTTCGAAATGAGTTTTTTAACTCGTAGATTGATTTTCAACTTTTTGGGGACATGGATATATGGATACAAAAAGGCTGAGGAATCAAGAATAAACTTCCAGCACTCTTTTATAAGAGACAATTTCATGACAAATCTAATTTAAAATTTAAAAAAAAATTAGTAAATAAATTAATTTAATTTTTTGCGTAATGAAGATAATTAACTAGATGGTAGTATGTAGTAATTAATAAGGTAGGAAGTATATCAATCAATGTAACATAAATTTATTTTAATAAATTTAAATATAATAGAGAAGATTTCGCGTTTTATGATAACGAAAATCTTCATTCGTACAAAACACAGTTGATAAATATTATGTTACCTTACTGGAAATGGTTCATATGGCTCTTACAGTTTACGTCGAAGAAATACTTGTAATAGATTCATGGCCATCGCAAGCCATACCCAAAACCAGACATAAATTTAGAGTTGAGTGTAATTCTGCGATTCCTGTTGACGAGATGTGATGAGGTAATTTTCTCTTTGGATGAGAAAAATATACCATAAGAGAGAATTAAGATCCGGCAAAATATGCCGGGAGAGAATACACAACGTAAAAACTATTGAAAATTGTGGAAGATAGAACCTTAAATATAAAACTTCATACCACTTCTTATAGTCCACTTACAATCTCTGTCTAAAAATACAAAGAAATGACAGAATTGAATCTTGGATTCTTTATTTTTCGATTGAGGACGTATATATATATATATAATTAAGGCCTTGGATGGAAAAAGGGCACATAAGCCAAAATAGCGTTTCGAGAAAATGTTTTTGTTTTAGTATAAGTACGTGAAAGCTCATACAATATATAAACTGTATTTTTCAATAGGCATAGTAACTTATCCTTCAAAGAACTCATACGCAAATGGTTACTTATTCACGGTACTTTTTCAATATTACAGTTGAAAACAATTTGGTTTATGCCCTTTTTCCATAAATCGAATTGTATCGTTGAAAAAGTTATATCGTTTTTTTTATTGAAATAAGAAAATTTACAATGAGTTCTCGTGTTTTTCAATTGCTAGGAAGATCTCGCTAATACCATTACTCCAATTTGAAGCTTCTAGAACCTTTCTTCCAACACTTTATGGCATTTTTCACAATATTGGTTATTCAATCATTTTTGAGTCATCTGCTCCTTCCTCAGATGACAAGATTTCGTCTGCACTAGCTTCATTATTATCTTTCTTCGCTGCCTGAAAAATATTTTTTATCCACATTCTGCTGTTTTCATTCAGATACTTGAATGGGCTCCTCACATCTTCCTCTGTGGCGGTTTCACCGGTTTCAACTGATTTTTCCGATCAGTTTTTTTCCAAAACTTGAAAGGTACAAAGTACGAATTATTATAATACTTTTCGAAAGTGAGAAGAGTACCATTTGATATGAGAGACATTTGAACATATTTTCGGAATGCGAACTTTTTGCCTTCACTTGTTGGATCCCTCATAGAAAATATGACAAAGCCTCGGTTCAGTTTCCAATTAGAGTATGATCCATAACGACTTCGAAAGGGCAGGGATTTTTTCTGCAGAGAACCATTGCTTCGAGGTATTCGTTTGCTGTCTCCATGGTCTCTTTATTTTTCATGTAAGGTTTAATAATGTCGAAGTTTCTATCACACTGTCCAAAAAAATTTTCCCTCACAGGAAACAGATGGATGATTCAAACGTCATACAGTTTTGAAACAAAGACACGAGGACACCATGACTGAATTTTTGTTCTGTCCACCAGCAGCATCGGATAACATCACTATTGCCTTGATTTCAGGGTTATCCTTCACCCTTTTCAAGAGACGATTCTACAGGAAAGAAATTACCAAGTCAGCATTCTTTTTTGCGTCATGTTCCATGAAATTATACAAAAAAGATGTTTTATTATTATGAATGTGGATGTCAAACACGTATAGCCACAGCACTGGTTTGTAAAATTGGGATGTAACGTTGATCTTTGGAATAGCGAAATTCTGGGCATAGTCAAATTCGCAGGCTAGATTAGTATTATTTGTAGTTGTTTCTTCAATAAATTTGTTCTTCATTTCAAAATAGATTTTTTAGTTAGTCTCATGAGTCTCATAGTCAGCATTGCAAGAGTCAAGAGGATATACTTGAAGTTTTTTTGAACATTTTGTGCAAAAGTCACAAACATCGGTTTTTGGTTGACGAAAACTGAAATTGAATTTTTCGCAGAAAGCTTTAGAGTACGTAGTGTACTTCATATTAATGGTTTCTCCAGTTTCTTTTTCGAAGTACTTTTGAAAAAGCTTGTCAAGTTTTCCCACGCTTGAATCATGATTGTTAAAGTAGTTTGACGCTGATTTGTGCTGACAATAGTGAGATTTCTTGTGTGGGATGGAGCGAATATGAGATTTCATTAATTGCCAAACTTTATCTAATTTGTGTGGTCTGCTCTCGTGTTTTCCTCTTCTTTTTTCGAAAGTATCGTCAGTTTCAACTATCCTTTGAATAATTCTTAATCTTTTCATTGAAACTCTCAGTAAACTCGGTAAAATTTTTTGACGAACTGTTGTTTTCGATCCGTTATTGTTCAAATGATAGATCCAGATATTTTCTCTCTCACGATTCGGATTCACCATTCGACGACGGTGATCTTTTTTTGGATTGTGCCGACATACAGTTAGCAAGAAATAAATCTTGAGCTGTTTTTGAATCACTTTCCCAGAAAAGATTGTTGATGGACTCCCGTTCATCAATAACATAGTTCTTGTGATACTCTTTGGAACAACACTCTGCAGTGTAGCTAAAATTCTTTTCTGCATTAACTTTTCCATTTTTGCAATGAGACACATAATTTTCTCTCTTGAGTCGTTTATCTCTTTTCGCTTCTTTTAACCAAGTCGACCGAAGCAAAAGTTTTCTCTTTCTTAAATTTAATGCTTTTCTTAAGTACTCAACATTCAATTCATCTGCCATATTATTATTTCTTAACTAACAGTAATGCACTGAAAAAGAATAATTTTTCACGAACACGTAATAATAAAGCGTGGCGTCTTAGCTAGTGAATTTCACTAAACGCATTATACTTGTAGTATCAACAACAAGTTACGACTGCAGTAAGTTGAGGCTCACTGACCTTGTAATGTTTAGAACTCATGTAAACATGCGAATTTTGGAATATACTTTGTATGATATTATATGTGAGCGGGACAGTTAAGAGGGACCTATCGTCTGAAAACAAGTTTTCGGGAAAACAGCTGTTAAAGTTAACAAGTCGATACTAATGCTCTTGCGAGTTGATATGGCTGAAAACTCGTTACACGGGGGTTTTTGGGGTCGTTGATTACGAATCTGGCATTAAATTTACAAATTCCAAAATGGCGGACCCAATATCGCGGACGTGGTTTGGAAAAATTTGACGAATTTGCTTGAATCTTGTTACCCGAGGGTTTTTAGGGTCGCTGATCACGAATCTGAATTCAGTTTTCAAAAATTCAAAATAGCTGATCCAGTATGACGGACTTCTTTAAGTTTATCAGATCTGCTTGAAAGTCTTTACTTTCGTATTTTCGGGATCGCTGATTACGAATCCGATGTTAAAGTTCCGATTAAAGTTATTCATTACTGAGCATTTATTTATGTACAGTAAGAACAACTGACTATCTGTCAGCCTACGAGTGCGACAATGACACTGTTATGCGTTGTTCCATTACCGACTCACTCACACTCACGCTTCCCTATGACCGATAGTTAAGTATTCTTACTATATATTACCAAGCAGTAACTTCAAAAGAAGTGTTCATCAATTTATTCTGTAACTAGTACCATCGTTGTTTTGAAGTTAATTTTGTCATTCATGAAAAAGCTAGAATGTTAGCTTTTTTAGTGCCCGCTTCGTTATCAATTCATTTCGGAATCTCGATGTTTATTTTTTCAATTTCTCCTTACCGGTAAAATGTGTTTAGAAGACGAGTTTGAAAAAGTGGACGAACTGTATTTCAGTGGAAATTATAACAATTGAAAAGACGAACTTTGTGCTACTAGTGATATAGACGATGACAGTTCAGATGAAAAATGTACATCAGATACATTGAAAATTTGTGAATTGTCCCTTCAAAATATACAGGAAGAAAAAGTGGTATCCAATTTTTTTTAAGAGCCTTGTTGTAATCAAAAATGTAATTTTGTAGTACCACGAGATATGATCGTGCAATCAAGAAACAATTTTTCAGAATTGAAGAAAGAACAGCAAGCTGTTTTTACTTTTGTACGCCTGTGGGATAAAACGATACAAGGCTTTATTAAGTCTCTTCAATGATTATGGTGTCGTGGAACGAATTCATGGTAAAACGAATAAAGACAGTTCTAACCCAGCAACAATGCATCCAGATGAAATAATTGAAATTGTAGAATTTATAAAGTCTACTACTGATCGTTTGGCTTTTCCACTACCAGGAAGACTTCCAAAATTTGAAGACCACAGTGTCATGAAATTACCATCCAGCGAAACGAAGTCATCAATTTATCGAATGTATATTTCAGCACTCGGATTTTGCACAAGCACTTCATCACCCTGCTAGTTCACAACAACCAGGATGCATTAATTTCAAAGCGACAAAAAAATGCGCAGTATTTGGAATTACAAATGAAAAAGAAAAAGTGCAGGCATGTGATTTTGAATCATTATAAAATTTGTCAAAAGTATTGCATAGTAAACTTTCAACATTTTTTTTCTTTTAATACAACTATTTGTTCGATGAAAAAGATGACATTGGAAAAGGTCTGAACTGTGTTGTTAGCAGTCTTCATCACTATCTTACTACGTTGAATAATATCGAAATGATAGTCTTGTTCAGTGATAATTGCGTCGGACAAAATAAGAATAACTTTGTTCCTGGATACCTGATGTGGCGAGTAGCCAAAGGATTACAAAAGACAATATTATACAATTTCCTTCTAACAGGTCATACTAAATTCTCGCCAGACAGGTTCTTTGGTATATTTAAATCGAAGTACAGGGTTCGATTGAAAAGTAATGAGCCTTATTTTTTTTAAGCAGTTTTATTAAACCTTTTGGCTTATACAAC
>JAUMHM010000088.1:9682606-9722494 GCA_032362435.1 Melikaiella ostensackeni
CCACCAGCCGATTCGGTTGATCGCTTGGCAGACGCTCCGCGCGGGAAGGCTCATTACTTTTCAATCAAACCCTGTATGCTGTAAGTAACATCGACGATCATGGAGATTTGATGAAATGTGTAACTGCCTAATCTCCTTCGGATCACAATAAACCTGTCTCTGCAAAAAATGTAGTTTGGTACGACTGGGTTAGCTATTTGAAACAATTTTATAAACCGTTGATTGGAATAACGAGTTTTCATCATTTCGTAATTTCCTCGTGCGGTATAGAAGCGAAGCAGTTTGCAGACAGCGATGAAACAACTAAATTTCAACTCTTATTACAACCTATAGATGATTTTATGCCAGAGATTATAACTCCACAAGGTTTATCTTTGCAGAGGCAGTGGTATCTGTTAAATAAAATTCGAGATTTAGTTTCTGACATTACAAAAGCTGACGATGTAGCACCATTGCGTTAAAACAACGAAAAAGGACAAAAATTCCGATAAATCAGGACTGGACAACAAGAACAAAATGGCCAAAAAAAAGAAAGGGAGTAAGAAATTAGTAAGTTACAATTGAAGAAGAACAAAGCAAAAGATACATCACCTCTGAAAAATAAAGATGAGAGGTTGGTAGGCTTAACAAGGAAACGAAAAAATGATAAACCAGACTCAGAGGTGAAATTGAAGAAAATACGTAAGGAGCAGAATTTATTATAAAAAAATCAAAGTTTTAAAACTCTTTATATGTACTGATGTTTGTTTCACGTCCTTCAAGTTACGGCGTTCTTCTCTGAAGTGCATTTGTAAAATAAATAATTCAGTTAAAATATACAGCTTATTTCATTAAAAAGAGCGTACTCTTTTATATCAGAATCAACAAAAAAAGGGGAAATCGATTTTTTCGTACGATAGGTCCCTTTTAACTGCCCCGGTCACATACGTAAAAGCCATATTCCCTTCGTTTTACGCAATTTACGGGAAAAGAGCTTATAGGCCTATGTACCCTTCTTTCATCCAAGGCCTCAATTATATAAAGTCTAATATCTTAATCACATTGTTAAAGAAAACAAAAAATATGTTAAGAAGTCTTAATGGAAGATGGGGGGAGGGGGCAACTTGAAACAGAAATGTTGTGGCTTTCCTAATAATTGAAACATCAGAGTTTCAGATGAAGGATATATTAATTATCCGATATCGTAATTAACAGATGACATGCTCCCTTTCTCTCAGCCAATATTGCTTCGATGTAGATTATAGTTTCGGTCAGTGCAGTCAGTGAGGGCAGTGCGATGCATAGGTAGCGATTGATTCACCTCATGGGGTGCATGGATGACGAATCATCAGTTAGTGGTATCGTGAAGGGTGAACACGAATTCGGGGATAGTAAGCTCGTCGATCGATGGTAACCGTCACGAATGGTCACGCCGAACAAATGTTCTGGCCAGATTCAACCGGTATTGAGCAACCAATCATCGTGAAAACGCGATTCGTCATTGACTATTCTGGAACTTAATCAACTTTTGAACCCCAATAGAAATTCTTCGACTAGGTTTCGACTTGATTCGCTGAAAGAGATGAAAAGACGAAGTGAAAACATCTTTCCATGTTTCATTTTTGAGAAGCAGCCAGACTTTATTTCATGTCTTGGGACAAGTTTCTACGTCTTGAAGACACATATTGGATTGAGCGTTTACAACTTGAAGATAGATGATCATGTCTTGAGTTGAGATTTTATATCTTGAGATGGTAAAAAAGTTGCCTATAGCCCTATAGACCAGGGTAGGTATGCCTGTGCTGACGAGAAGTGTCATCCTAACTGTCATAAAAGCTAATCCTTGTCAATGGTTGAAAAATTTTCTATATTTTCATACAACATATATTGAATCAATTCGTTTACGGATTTTCATTTGTATTATACTTGTTTGCCGATGATATCAAAATCGTTTTCTGTTTTTACGTATTCTTACCATCTTTTTTTGAGATTTCAGGGAAAATCTGAGCCCCCTTGAAAATTCCGGGCCCAGGGAAATCACCCCTCCCTCTTGTACCGTTTCTGAGGCAGAGCCAGACTTCATTTTATGTCTTGAGTCCAATTTTTACGTATTGAAACAGTAAAACGGTTGCCTCTAGCCTTATAGACCAGGACATGTATCCTTGTTATTGTTGAAAAATTTTCTAAATTTTTATACAACATATATTGAATCAAGTAATTTACGGATTTTCATTTGTATTATACTTGTTTGCCGAATATACCAAAATTGTTTTTTTTTTAACGTTTATCTTACGGCTTAGGAGATCCTTATAGAAAATTGCAATCTCAGTCTTCTTGAAGCAAATTTCTCACGCTTATAGTCGTTAGGACCCACGGAGTCTGGATGATTAGCTTTAAAGCAACTAATTTAAAAATTGGGCAAGTTTTTTCATCGAGTTTAATCCTTCGCATCTCACAACTATCTTATTTCTGAGTCCAGGAAGGTTCGTCTTGAGACACGCTTACGCCGACTTGTAATAACCATGTTGAGTCCATAAAAGTGAGACTTTATCTGATGTCTCGCCTCATTTTTGGGACGTCGCCAGGCATCGCAGTCTTGAAGTCGAACTCGAAAGTGAATCAAGTCGAAATCAAGTCAAAGCATTCTCATTCGGGCTTGTTTGGCGAAAATACCGAAATCGTTGTCTGTTCTCATGTATTTCTTACGGTTTGGGAGATCCTTATAGAAAATCACAATTTTAATGTTTTTAAAGCGAATTTCTTACGGCTATAATCGCTAAAGAAACCACAGATTCTGAATGATTAATTCAAAAACAACTAATTTAAAAATTGGACAATTTTTTTCTCATCAATTTGAATTCTTTGCATCTGTCAACTATCTCATTTCTGAGTCCAGAAAGGTTCATCTTGAAACAAGTTTACGCCGAATTGGCTTAGACCATAAAACTGAGACTTTATCTGATGTCTCGACTCATTTTTGAGATGCAGCCTGACGTCACCGTCTTGAAGTCGAACTCAACACTAAATTGAGTTGGAATCAAGTCAAAGCATTTTTACTCGAGAAGCCTGCTGAAGCTGAAAAAACTGTACGAAATAACAAAATCTGCTACCCCAACTTCACGATCTTAGCGAACAACAGTCTCGTTGGTTTTTCGTTCTAACAGGCGGAAAGAAGAAATGTTTGATTTGAGTGAACTTGAAACGCTTTAAATCCCTGCAATTTCAAGTAAGAGTATTGTATTTTCAACAAAATAGATGAATTTTTATCCAAATAGATGAATTTTCAACCGAAAAGATAAATTTTCAACCATGAAGATTAATTTTCTACCAAAAAAAAAGAATTTTCATTGAAAGAGTTGAATTTTCCACCAATAAAGATTTTTTAGTCAATAATGAAAAAAAGAGTTCATCCAGAATTTTAAATTTTCAAGCCAGGAGGATGAATTTTCTACTAAACAGTTATGTTTTTAACCCAAGAATAATAATGTTGAACCAGCAAGATTAATTTTCTACCAAAAAATGATGAGTTACCAATAAGATACAAAAATTTTCAGCCAAATAATTGAAAAAAAATTTAAAAAAAATTTTTTTTCAACTGAAAAAGCTTATATTTAATTAAAATGGGCAGAGAATTTTTAGTTGAAAAAGCTACTTTTGAACCAAAAAAAAAACGTATTTTCTTTAGAATACTTGAATTTGCAACCAGAGAGATTGATTGACAACTTAAGTGATAAATCGCAAACCAAAAAATAATTTTTTAACAAAGTAGTTCCACGTTCAACCAAGTTGTTGAGTTTTCGAACAAAAAATTAACTATAAACAAAAAATTTAATAGTTACTACTTCAACCATAAATTATTTTTATTTTGTATCAGAAAATATTGAATTCGATCAAGATAGACGAATTTTCAACAAAATAGTTGAATCCATAACTGAAGTAGATTAATTTTCAACCGAACAGTTGCATTTCTGACTAAAAAGATTAATTTTCTACCAAGAAAGACGGAACATCAACAAAAACATAATTTTCCAACCAAATAGTTGTATTTTCAACCAAAAAGATTTTATTTCTGCAAAAAAAGAGGAATATATAATAAAATACATGAATTTTTAACTAAATAGTAAAAATTTCACAGAAACAAATGAATTTTTAACTGAAATAATGAATCATCAAAAAAAAGTTGATTTATGGCAAAGAAGTTCCACTTTCAATCAAATATTTGGATTTTCAACCACAAGAGATGAATTCTCAACGAAAAATGTAATAGTTGATATTTCAACCAAAAAGGTTTCAATTTTAAATCATTAACAGTTCAATTCAATAAAAAGACACAAATTTCTAACAAAATAGTTGAATCGTCAACTGAAACCAAATAACTTCCAAATAACTTGGCATTTTCAACCAAAGAAATTAATTTCCTACCGAGAAGATGAATTTTCAACGAAATATATAAATGTGTACGTCCATATAAAAACAGCCGACTTTTTTGTTCGTCAATAAGGAACAACTGCAGGCAGAATTAATTTTGAAGTTGATCTTTATTGACAAGCAACAAAGTAGCCTGTTTTAATATGGACGTACAAAAATTTCCAATGAAATAGTTGAGTTTCTAACTAAAAATGATTAATTTTTAACCAAAAATGGGGTAGTTGAATTTTCAGTTTAAAAAAATCATTGAAAAAAGAAAATTTCCTACACAGTAACTGAATTTTCAACCGAAATGCTGAATTTCCAACCAAAGTGATGAATTTAAAAATAAAAAAATGAATTTACAACAAATTAGTTGCACTTTCAACCAAGCAGTTGAATTGTCAACTGAAAAAGATGAATTCTTAACGGAAAATGTAATAGTCGGTATTTCAACTTAAAAAGTTTTTAATTTCCAATCTAAAACCATTGAATTCAACCAAAAAAGACATATTTTCAAAAAAATATTTTAATCCATAACTAAAAGAGATTAGTTTTTAACCAAACAGTTGAATTTTTAACTAAACAGATTAATTTTCTACAAAAAAATGACTAATTTTCAACAAAATATATGAATTTTCAACTAAATAATTGAATTATCAACCAAGAAGATATTATTTTACTCAAAAAGACAAATTTTCAGCAAAGCACATGAATTTTCAAGTAAATAGTGGGATTTCCCACTGAAAAAAATGTTTAATTAGAAAAAGAATGTTCACCAGAATAGTTAAATTTTCAACCATGAATTATATTTGTAAATAAAATAATGAATCTGCGATCAAAATAATGAATTTTTAACAAAGAAGTTCAACTTTCAACCAAGTAGTTGAATTCTTAAGCAAAAAAGGTGACTTCTGACGAAATTGTTGAATTTTTAACAAAATAGTTAAATTCTCAATCGAAAGAGACGAATTCTCATAAAAAAAGTAGATTTTTTCACAAAAAAAGAATTAACTTTCGAAGAAAATTGTTGGATGATTTTATTGAGTTCTATTAATTTAGTTCGCATCTAAGTGGAAAACGAGAAAAAATGGAAAAGAGGGGAACAGGGGAAAGACTGTGAAACCTGAGATAAATAAATAGGAATTTTTATAATTTATAGACTAAAGAATAATCGTTTAAACAAACATTGAAGTTTATCAAATTTTAGTAAGTAATAGGGAGATTCAAAAATCGCTCAGCATGAAAAGGGCAATCTGCCTGTGGAAATTCTCATTTCTTTTTAAGAAAAATAAAATCCCTAAAAAGTATAATCCAAACGAATGAAATATTGCATTTCCACATCGAGGTCAAAGGTTCGAGTCCTAATATCTTCGTCGCATTCGTTGTCACAAAAAAATGTTTGGCCTAATTTTTTATGACAAAGTTGATGGTGCTGTGAAATTTTATACCAAAAAATGTTTAGATACATTTGTTTACATAACTTACTTTTCTCTCTTATAATTAAGACTTTTAGTGTACATAGAATTGTAGATATTTAAAATAATATTCACTGGTACCATATAAATTGTTATCATGTTCAACTAGTACTTTTTTATTCATATTCGAATAAAAATAAAAGTAGTAATAAAAATAATTTAAAAAACAATTTATTAGGTAAGAATTAATTCGTATCGAAAATATCTACAAGCCTAAGTATACAAAAAGACTCAGACATGAGAATAAGAAGTAGCTTTCGCAAAACAATGTATCTACAAATTTTGTTTTATGAAATTACACAGCACTATCAAATTTGTCATAAAAAAGTAGGCTCATAGTGTTCTAAACATTTTTCTGTGACCACGAAAGCAACGAAGATATTAAGGGTTCAACCTTTGACCTTGACGGGGAAGTGAAAGATTTTATGCGGTTGGATTGAATTTTTTCAGAGATTTTCTTTTTTTTCCAAAAAGGAACAAGAATTTCCACAGGTCCCTTGCATTTTTCGAACTTGGCGATTTTTGGACCACCCTAATGTTATCAAACGTCAATGTTCACTTGTCAGTTATAATTTTGATATCAAATCTGGATCGTTTTAATCAAATGAGAATCAGTCTGCTGCAAATCACTTTGATTTAGATTCATGATGAAAGTAAAACCTCAGGATTTCCTGCGAAATTGATGTAAAAGGTCTTCCCGTGTATTCATTTCTTGATTTGATCTGGTGAGGGGACCCAGTTACTAGTTAGGGGTTAGAGTAAGAGCGATGAGACCACTAATCTAGAAGGAATTATAGACGGTGACGGTAGCTAATTGTCCATCTATATCTGGTTGACATTCGTAGGTGAGTCTCAATGGCCTCTTGTATGCCACCCGCATATATGCACATTGCATTGTACGAACCGGTACCGGAGAACTGACGGACGGTTGGTCAGACTCGGGGACCAGTCCGCTGGCATAATGGCCAGGCGGCACGTGTGCATTCCTAATAATGAAGACAACGATAAATCAACGAGGAGAATACGCCCGCGGATGTGCACCGAATATCCTATGCATAATATCGCGTCATTATCTGCGGCTACCGGGAGTACCGAGAGTACATACGTAATTACCTATATGCATCGTCTACACTTACCATTCGACTTTGGCAACATAAAAGGAACGATCCTTATTGACCATGGAATACCTTGTATCGCGACGACATCCCATTACCATATGTAAAATAATCCGACTACCAATACCGCCTAGGTGTGTAGCAATAACACGAAAAAAATTGACGGTTATCTTTCATTCAGAATCATGAACCAAGGTTGGTTAGATTTTATAACTCACCAATAGTGTCTATGCAGGGAAAATTATGGAAAGATTCTGATAGCATAAAAGAAATGGATTTAAGAACAGACCTGGGTAGGAACGTGGAAAATTGCTCAGCTTGCAGATGTTGCTGTTCTTACTACCGATGTTCTCACCTTGTTCACAAGATCTTCCGTCTCGTGAGCAATTCAAGAGCATCGGTAGTGGGGACGTTAACAAATGAGAGTTAAGCAAATTTTTCGACCCTGTCCAGGCCTGTTCTAGATCAATCTGGGAGTCGTATCCAGCAAGGGCGGATACAGGTTTTCATTTGTGGAGTAAGGAATTTTTTGAGAAGAAGAATGTAAGTAACAGGTCAAGGATAGATTAGAACAGTACACTGTTTTTAAAGCATTGGTCCGTGAAAGCATTAGATCAATTGACTACTTACTATTCTTAATTCTGACTTTGGATTCAATATTGATCGAAGCAGTATTTATTAAGGATTGATGTCAAGCAGGAACCACTTGAAAAGAAGAGGGATATTCAAACTGTGCCCGTCAAACTTGCCAAAGCACAAGCTGATTCTCATAAGAGCCACGTTAAATTTCGATTTGCAACTGTAACTATCAATAATTTAGAAGAAATACCATCAATGTTTAGTCCTTGTGAAGTTTCTTTCATTAGCCAAGATGGCAAGGTTTTTGTTGCAATTAAAATTACAGCAGCAAATAAACAAAGCCTTCTTCTTATGCATATGAATTATCATGTGACTTTGCCTGACCATGAGTGGGTGATCGCCAAATCCCATGAGATAATACCATCTGTACACGCTGGAATAGTTATTGAAAAAAAATGGATTAGGTAATCGAGAGGCTGTTGGATATTCTGAACCTACATATGTGGCTATTTCCTGTGGAAGAAATTCTTCTTCGACGGCATTCTTGCACTGTGTAGACATAGAAAAACTATTCACGTTAAGTAAATTTGCCATGAATAATTGACATAAGTTGACATAAATAAAGTGGCAAAACTAAACCAGTTGTTATTTCTATCGTAGATGGCGGTCCAGACAAAAACCCACGATATCAAAAAGTCATAGCAGTAGCAATACACCATTTTTCTGAATATGACCATATGTTTTGTACATTGTTTGCAACGCTCCAGGATGTAGTTCATTTAACAGAGTTGAGAGACGAACGGCTCCCCTTTCTGAAGAACTAGCTAGTCGTTCTTCCACATGCACATTATGGTACTCTTTTTAATAACAGTCGTGAGACGATCAAGGAGCAAAAAGAAATTCTAAATTTTGAATATGCTGGCGAATATTTAGCAGAGATTTGGGCCAATACTGTTGTTGATGATCACGCAGTAATCAATGAATATATAAGCCCTGAAAATTTATAATTAAAAGAATCATCTTTGGTAACAAAGTCAGAGGAATGGCAGAAAATGCACGTACGAAGTAGCCAGTATAGTTTTTAAATTATGGAATGCGATGATCGCAATTGCTGTCCACTCCCTCGAAGTTCGATTTTCAGTTTTCTGACAAATAGGGTTTCACTACCTCCGTTGCCAGTTGCACAACGAGATGAAAAACAGAGAGAATTTCGTGTGGATGAAGAAAATGGGAAATATCTAACTCTTTCTGTTTTACAATCAATGTGCGATACAGTCTACAAAGAGAAATTTGAAAAGCTTGTAGATGTTCTCCAGATGTGGTGTCTACTTCGCATCTTTGACTAAACTAAAAATGTATCAAAATTCATGTGGTATATCAGTTTCTATTCCAGAAATATGTCGTACAAGAGTTGCTGCAATACGACGAAGAGAACTGCTAGCTATTGTTATGAAATACGAGAATCAAGAAGAAGCGGAATGGTTGGACAAGGATATGGTTGATAAGAAGGTTTTAGATCTTAAACATTCAAGTTCACCAAGAACAGAAAATGCTCATCTGATAACAATCGAAAGGCGCTTTGACAATGACGCCATATGCGAAATGAGAAAATTTTTCGACCTTGCTCAGGCCTGTTCTAGATCAATCTGGGAGTCGTAACTGATCCTCATTCATCATGGAATACCTTGTATTGTGACGACATACCATTACGAAGTGTTAAATAATCCGACTTACCAAAAGGGTCTTTGCAGGGACAATTATTGACAGATTTGTATAGCATGGAAGGGATAGATTTTAGATCAGGCCTAGGAGAGTCGGGGAAATCTGGTCATTCCGTAGATGTTGGCGTCCTCACTATCATTTTTCTTGTCTTGCTCTCAAGTTCTCCCGTCTCGTGAACAAGGCAAGAAGATCGATAGTAGGGACTATAACATTTGCGAAGTGAGCAAATATCTTGACCCTGTACAGGCCTGTTTTAGATCAATCTGAGAATCGCATCCACTCTGACCCGGTCTGCTCATCAATCTTTCTAGCAATCACCTCAGGTGGAAAGTTTCACAAAGTCGTCGTGCTAAACTTTTGCCAGAAGTAGCGACAGACTTCTTATAATATAAGGTTCTTATGATATAAGGCATATAAGGTCATAAAATGAAATATGTAAGATCGACAAGTTATTAGCCGGAACTGAATCGTTGATCCGTATATTTGGTGGCGAAAGCCGGACACGAGAAAGGGGATGTGGAAAGGATGGTAGCCACCCTCGCGATGTCGGAGGCCGCCGTCAACCCTTGATTTTGAGGATCGTGTCCCGCTGCGATCCCGATGCCGAAGAGAGCGAAAGTGAGTTCAGATTTATTCCCCGGGTGCCTCGGGGAGCGGCCTCCCACTACCGCGAGGCCTTTATTGACCCTTTATACATCTATTTGTTATGCCACGGCCCTTTGTGCGACGGTAGACGGTTATGCTGGAGGCGACGTACTTGTTGGCTCTCCCCAGGCTATATTTGACCAGTATTATAAAAATCAACCGACCGATTTCCTACGTGAAATATATTCCCCCGAGCACACCCTGAATATTTTATCACTGTTCGCGGCATGGGCATACAGCACGAGCCATAGGCCAATCTTTTCAATCCCTGGATCTTTCCATTCTTTCTCCTTATCCAGATTATTCGTATTTTGCGAACTCTTTCAAAAATTAGTTTTGAATATTTCATCAGATTTCTATAATTAATTAGTGGTATATGTGGGTCGATTTTCTAATTGTTGCGAGTTCATTTTCTATGTTTGACTCCATCGCGTTGTTAATGCCATTGGAAAATGTATGCATTTTTTCATCTGTGGAGCCTTTTCAATTCCCAAACCTATTTTATTTCCGAAGACTTTTTAATGGGAATCATAGATTTCATTTTGTTTGCAGTTACATGATTATTAATAAAGCATAATACGGATAAATATTTTATTTCAATATAGTGAGAGATTGTTTTTATATCTTCAGCATGCATATTCGTGTTAAATAAATTACTTATACATAAAAAAGCAAGTAGGATAGAGTAAATAAAATTAATACGATCATCATTTTGCTGTTTTGATTTTAGAAAATAAATATGGCGTGCGAAAACCCAAAAATCTCTGCTTATCAACTTTGATCAAAATCTAAACTATCCCTAAAATGAATCCTGAATCACTGTTCCTGAAAATTAATGTTGCGCAAATCATTTTCTGACTTTTGGAGGTCGTATGAATTCATTTTAGAGGGAAACGATTTAAAAATCTAAAAAATGTTTTGCCATATATGTCGGACTAAAAATGGTCGTAGAATCACCCACATAAGTTCATGTCAGTCTGGTACATCAAAGTTTGTATTTTGTTTATAAAATGCAATTTCATTAATTTTTAATTTATAATGTAATTGTGGACAAGGCTTTAGAACCCCCATTTCTTATTAGATAGGACACTAAAGTCCTGTTCTCAATTACACTATAGAGTGAAAATTAATTAAATTCCATTATTTAAGAAAAATGAAAACCTCAATGTACTAGATTCACGCGCGTTTATATATTTTCTGTTATTTTTCACAAGTTCATGAAAATATTTTCTTTAGTTCCGAAATAAGAAGGACAAAAATGCATGGTTATAATACAGCAATTCATGACGTAACTGAACAGCATTTGCCCTTTATAAATAAATTTTCAACCAAACCTTTTCTATATCTTGACCAATTATAATTGACCAAATTTCCAGTAATAAAAAAAACCTGTTTGAAGTTAGCTTCACCCCTAACTTGGAAAAATATAATTATATTTGATCTCTTTTCCAGTATTTCAAAAAAACGTTCATTCATAGTTGGCCACACCATTACTTGGCGAAATATTTTGATATGCTGGTTACTAATATGGTAATGAAAATACCATATTAATTCAAATTACCTCCAAAGAAGTTGTAAAGTTTCGTTATAATTATGTTTACAAATAGAAGAATGAAGAATTCTGTTGACTGCATTGTGTGTGAATGTGAATGTATGGACGGGAGATATTTTTACAGTATCCTGATAAAAGTTTTCAAAATGAATTCATTGAAAGGTATGAAATAATAAGAACTTCAAAAATATAAAAGTCCAATACGCCAGTAACTCTACGGTAGAAAACAAGAATGTGCAAGAAGGGTCCAAAACGGCCATTATTTACTTTATGGAATTATTAACGTAATCCTATAATAAAATGAATAATAATATCTACATAAGTTCGAGAATAAAATTTTAGAAATGATAAAAAGAAAATGAAACAAATTAAATCAGCTTATTCGACATTGTTACCTTTCGAAGTAATAATGTCTATAAAATTATAATGAAGAACAAAAAAAGGGAAAAATTAAATATTATAACAATATCATATTTTTTATGATAAATTATGTTCTTATATACATACACAAAATATTTTTGAAACAAAATATGAAATGATGGTTGGGGGAGGGGAATTAGAAGTAGATATTATTTATTATTATTACATACGTAGATTATATACAAAAACAGACGGGCATACAAACATAACACTGTCGAATAGTCTATTTTTTGATAGGACGCGTACTTTTCGTTTTAATGGTGAAAAATAATATCATCAATATAAAAAGAACATTTTTGAAAAAAACGACAAAAGATACAATAAAATGCCTAATAACGAAATTATTCGCCCAAGTGACGTCTAAAAATTTCTTGCTGACCATTTCTCGATAAGATGCGTAATTTCCGTTTCAATTATAAAAAATGTTATGAAGAATAGGGAAATCAGTTTTTCACCAAAACTATGCAAGATACGAAAAAATGTTGATGAGCAAAATTATTCATATCAAAAAAATCTACATAATTTCTCATGACTGTTTTCTTTTGAGACGCATAGTTTTTGTTTCGATCGTAAAGAATGCTGTTGAAAATAACAAATTCAAAGTTATAGGAAATCGATACAAGATACAATAAAATGTTTCATCACAAAATTTTTCGCCTAAAGCAGCAGTCCCGGACAGAGGTACAGAAATTAATATAGCCTGCATATAATACAATAGCGTTCAAAATGATATAGCAAGTTTTACATTATGGATGCACTTTAACTGATTGCGAAGCGCAAACATATGATGAGAATGTATTCGATAAAGCCGAAGGATGTTTTTAATATCTATATTTCATTATATATTTTATATTATATATAAACCCTTCTTGCACATTCTCATTTTCCACCTTAGAGTTACTGGCATATTCGACATTTAATTTTTTTAATTTTTAATTTTTCAAGTACTTTTAGACTTTTGCTTTAGGCGAAAAATTTTGCCATGATACATTTTATTGTATATTGTGTTGATTTTCCATAAATTTAAATTTGTAATATTCAATAACGCCTTTCACGTTTGAGACAAAAACTATGACTCTTATCAGGAAATAGTCATGAGAAAATATGTAGATTTTTTGATGTAAACAATTTTGCACGCTAATATTTTTTCGTATCTCGCATAGTTTTGGTGAAAAACTAAAGTCACGCATTCAGTCAAGAAAATTTCCAGCACTTTTTTCCCGTGTACCTTATTTAAATTTCACAACTGTCAAAATAGTCTCTAAATATTCAGTCATATGGATTTCCATACACGCTCCCATGACCATTTATAGTCCAAAATAAAATCTTGTCCTACCCTCGTGGGACGCATCATCCTTTTTTCTAAATCTCGACCCTTATTATGAAATGTATGGGGTGGGCAAACTGATATCAAGGGTGGAGGTGTCGGTGGTAGATCACGCTTATACGATTATGGTCTCACCTCTCACTTGCTTTACGTCCTTTAAACTGACGTATCCATATATTGTCAGATTCGTATCGCGAAATTGGTCCTCCGGGACTGTCTGGGGAAAAATCGGTAAAAAAAACTGAAGCACAAGAACTGCCGAGTCGAGTCCGATACAACCGAAGGGGTGAAAAGGTCTCACCCCCGACCAATAAAACTGCAGGGGATTACGCTCATTCGATAAAAAGACACTTCGTGGCTATCGCTGCGTCCTACAATCTACGAGAAGTTTTTATGCGAGCACGTATCGTTAAATCTGGTAATTCCGCCTTCGAGCACGTAGCTGCCTTCACAAGCCTACGTGCCATTTCACAATTACTGATTTTCATTCAATTAGTGCTTTTTTATAAGGGACACTCATGTCATTCGATTCATCATCAAAATAAGAAAAAAATATACAGAACTTCTAGGCATTAGTGTTTTACAAATCAGAATTTAACAAATCCTCAAGGGAACGTACAGTGGGACAGCAGCCCGACAAAAGTGGCCAAAAGTCAAAATTCGAAAAACTAAATACAGTATGTTTCCGGTATCTAGACACATTAGAAAAGCTGCTTTGATTTCAAAACTTCTTCATAATTTTTTACTATTCCATTATTCAAATATTTTACGAACTAGCGACTATTACGGCACGCAAGATAATTTTTGCACTTTGACAGTATTAACTTCCATGTATTCAAAGAAAAAAAAGAAAAAAACTCATCCTTAATTGTTATTTTGTTGTGAGAATATGAACTGTAATGTCAGATTTTTGGAGAAAAAGAAATTACATCTACTGCCGGGTCTGGGCTCTCCGTGGCTCCACCTTTAATCGAAAAAAGGAAGTCAAGGATATGTAGCCTAATATGTTTACTACAACCTGCATGTGCCTATTTTTTCACTTTCTTAATTTGACGATGTTCTTGGCACTATGATCTATTTCCTCCATTTCCCATATTCTGTATACATCAATACTGTGATAATTTTTCAGGTTTTTCTTCAATTTTCTACAAGTTATTAAAATGTTAACCTGGTACTTATCATAAAAGAAGGTTGCCAAAAGGTTTTACATACAATTTTCATTTCTACAACTAATGAGAATGTTGAATTGATACTCATCAAAAAATAAGGTTGTCAAAGAGTTTTTACATACATTCAGGTAAAAAAATGATACCCTTGTTGCCGACAAAAAATGGTATTCTGAGGAAGATGCCATATTAACAATATGTGCATATTTTATCATGTAATATTGTGTGCTGCACTCATATTTCGACTAACACTTATGTTTCAATTTTTATAATTTTATACATTTTACAGATGCTTGTGTGTTATTGTATTTACTTTAGATATTCTTATATTTGCTCTATTTCTCACTTGATTCAATATTCTGTAAATATAATTATAATATCATATTGATACTTATAAAAACTGAATAATTTTGTCAGAAGTAGGTATTTCCTAAATCTTAATTTTAAAGGCTAAAACAATCTGAATGAATTCCATGAGGTCTTTTGAAAATTTTCTAACATGTGTCTTTTACAAGAGGTTGGGGTTTGAACGATATTGGCAAAAAAAAAGGATAGTTTCGTCCAAACGAGAGTTCTGGGTTCGAGTCGTAGATATATCTCTCTCTATTACGAGTGTCTCCAAAATGCTTTCCATAAAATACGAGTATGAGAATTTCTTAGATGTATTAGTTCAGACACTTCGTAGTTAGTAAGTGGCGTGCCTTCAAATAGCGTGCATCTCGTTTCGTTCTCCGTATTCCAAGAAAAAGAAAAAAATTATTGTTGTAAAGCATTGGTTTTTGTAAAAAATTTTCCAATTTTAAGAAGAATCAAACTGAAAATATGTAAACATTTTTCCAATTTTAAGAAGAATAAAACTGAAAATAATAATTTGAAACAAAGTGTTTTGTCTTGTGTGTTTAATAGCGAATAATCATAGGATTACAGTCCCCGGATTTTCGTCCCCAAAAGACACAAAGGAAAGTAAAAATAAATAAATATATGAAGAAATAAACTTTTTTTTAAATTTTTGGTTGCATGGACTTCAAGAAAATTGATAAGAATTGGAGTAATGGGATGGAGATCATTGGAGTACCAATAAAAAATATCGAAGATTTTTATTCAGTCAGTAGAAAACTGAGATCAGCTGCATTACAGAAAGATTTCTTGATAGTAATGTGAGATTCATGGGATTTTTTAAAAAAAGATTTTTGATATCAACAAGAAAGTTTGCTTTGATTTTAATAACAAAAGAAACAAAGAGACATTCAATGAGACCACTAATCAATTTAGAAAATTTATTTTGAATCTTGTTATAGAAGATTGCCATGCAAAAATACACTATCTGAATGAGAATGTTAAAAAGACTTTTGATAATTTGAATAAACAAGTACCAGATTACATCATTAAAAATGCTTTGCAAGAGAAACTCAATGAAATAAAAAAGCCTTTAACAATAATAAAAAATATGAACGAAGATTTCAAAACATACTCAATATCAAGGTGATATACAAAAATTGACCCTAAATATTCACTTAGATCTTTTTCAAGACCAATCTGACCCATAGTTTTCGAATATTTCAAACGTAGAGATTCCATAAAAGATAATCAACCTTCTAAGGTCGGGTTAAGGCTTTAGTAACAAATAGAGAAAAAAAAAGTATATTTAATTCCTTAAAATCATTACAGACATTGAAGCGAGTATTTTAAAATTATTAGAAAACAGTACAAGAACTCAGCGCAAGATTTGTGGTTCCATCAAATGAATTTTTGAATAATGGTGCTCCACAAACCTTGTTAAAGAGAGAATTTAGCGAAAGATTATTTCGAACAAAACTTTTCTTGAAACGTCATCCTGACTTATCGATTACTGAGGCTAATAAAGGAAGTATTACGGTTGCAATATAAAAGATGTTCATAATCAAGAAATGATGCATATTTGGAATGATAAAGATAATCTTGCAGTTATTCTAAATATTCCAACAAAAATGATTTAAAAAGGTACATTTAAAATTCTAGAGAGATTAACACTTCAAAAATGTTTGGGACACAATATCGAAAGGTGCAACATTGACAAAACTCACACAAATCTATCTCTTGCCTATGTCCTTGTAGAAGCATATAGCAGAATTTCCTTTACGATCGGTTATTTCGACGATAGGTTAACCCACAAGAAAATCAGAAAAACTTATCAGTAAAATTATCAAAGAATCAGTTACGCTTTCAGCAAGATCAATTAAAAACAGTGCTGTCTCTCTGAAATTAATCAAAAACGTTAAAATACGAACAAATCATATTTCTGTCTCCTTTAATGTAATAGACATGTTTCCTAACATTCCATATAAAAGAGTTAAACTTGCTCTTGAAAATAGATGGGATACGATCAAACTTCACACTAAGGTTACAAAAAAAGTAATTCCTGATGTTACTGAATATGTTTTCAATTCCGTTTATTTTGAATTCAATGGAACTTCCTATGAAGAAAAATTTGGAATTCCGATAGGCTCATTCATGTCCCCAATTATTTCTGAAATTGTGGTGGAAGATTCGGAAATGAAGTTTTTAACAGAATTCATTTTGAATAGGACTTTCATGCAAGATATGTGGATGATTTTGTATTAACTTCACATGCACAAAATGTAGATACCCTTCTCAATGCATTTAATGATATACATTCGAAATTACTGTTCACTGTTAAAATTAAAACATGCCGTATGGATAGACTTTGAATTTAAATTTCCCGACTTATCCATGGAAGTAGAAAAGAAAGACACATTGTCACAAAATAATTCAAGTTTTGGAAGTCTGTCACTTCCATTCCATAAGAAATCTGAGCGATCATGAAGACGTCAGGTTGCTGCCATCAGTGTTCAAAATGAAGACGATCTTGAAAGATTGTTGATGACTTGTTATTATGCATCTAGATCATCAAAGGAAAAAAATTTATGCGCTGTATTGAAAGGATTGATAAAAGATTCAACTATATCGGCTAAAATAAGAAGAATTGTACAGGAACAAGAAACAATTGTGAAGATGACTCCAGAAGAAGGCTTAGCTTCCCTGTTGGAACAAAAATCGAATAAAGATAATTACATAGACATGAGAGATGAAGTTCATTCAAGAGAGGCTGATGTTTTACCTCCATATGAGCATGTTAGAAATGCAAATACTTTGTGCAGACCTCGAAAAGATGACATGATAATTACAGAATCAGCAGCTAAAGTCTCATTTCAAAATTTACTTAATCATACTGTGGAAGAATATGTGAATTGCAGAAAGATGTAGTTATTCGGAGCTTCATGGTTTCAAGTAACAGAGAAGTAGAAGTAATACTAATCTGTTCTTTAGGATTTGACGGGAGCTCAGGCCACTCATCTTAAAAACAATCGTTTGAAGATAAATCTGGTGAAGTTATTGATTAAAGTATATTTGCAACTACGCTAGTACCTTTAAGATTAGTAAACACAAACAATGTTATACTGTGGAATAACAGAACCTCACAGTCACCACAATTTTATCGTCCTATAGAAATCTTGTTCGCTAAAGAATTAAAAGGGCTCATTATGAATCAGAAGGAAATTATTGATGATCAAGTAAAAGAATTGAAATCTGTCGCAATATACATTGATTGACAGTAAGGTTCTAAGCATAACAGCAGTTGATAAATTTCTGCAAACATACTCAATTTACCACACAAAGCCATCACTTTTCGATGATCTTTTAAATAACGAAAAAGAAATCTTCCTTTCTGATCCTGATTCACTTTAATTTGCAATCTCTCCTTTGTACGCGTGAATCAGGATCTCTGAATACTGCCTTCATATTTAATAAAGACTTCCTGTTGGAAACTGGCAAATGAGAAGGTCCCAAGATAAGGAAAAGTTTAGAAAACAGAAAAGTCTGATCCAATCGAGTCTTTCAACGAATTTGGAACTTAAAGTCGACCTACTCAAAGCTGGTGGTAGTGGCACTACTAATGACGGTGATCCCGCTTGGAAAGCATTCCAAACTGGATGTTTAGCTGACTGTCTTGGATTGGATGAAGAACTCCTTCATAATTTTGAAACAATATTGATTGCTATATCTTGTCATTTACCAATAGACGTAAATCTCTCTGGCAAATTATGCACTGCTATCAGTTAACTGTATGTCAAAAATCATTTTTGGTACATAATGTCATCTTCATATCACAAGATATTAATTCACGGTCCTGAAATTATAAAGTATAGTATAGTATACTGCCGGTTGCAGTTCTCGATGAAGAGGCATCAGAAGCTAGTCATAAGAATTACAAAAGTTTCAGAACTGATCGTAGCAGAAAGCATAGCCGAGATGTAAATATAGAGGACATGTTTTGTCAATTTATGAATACTTTGGATTCAGTGATATTGTCTTCAAATTAAGAGTCACGCATTCGAAAGAGTGGTTAAGGGAAACATCTTCAAATCCTCGCAGAAGTATGTGAACTTCTTGCTATGCCAGAAATAGACGAAACTGATGAAGACATTTCTAAGGATTCATCGTAAACTAATATGAATGATTTCGAGGATGTACCTAGACCTCCAGAATCATTGCAAGTATTACATGAAAGCTTATTAACCGATGAAGAAGAATGATTCTTGAATTAATATGGATTTATGAATCTCATGTGAGAGGCTAGGGGTCTCACAAAAATCCAATACTCAGAAATTGTGAGCGGCGAGGGGATACACATAAACCAAGCAACGAGATTTCCAATTTATGCTTTTTTCAATTACGGTATTATTTCTGTTTTCCTTGATTTCGAATTTTCGACATCAATTTTGAAAATCAACGATCCCGAAAACTCTGAAGGGAGAGCGTATGAAGTAATAAGTGGAAATCACTTGACTTTTGAAGAGGTTTCTGGGCAAATAACCCACTCAAAAACGCCATCTCACCAAATTTGATATAAATAAGAGAATATTCGACATTTGGTCTGCCGTATTTGATCCGCTATTTTGAATTTGTAACTTCTGAAGTCGAATTCACCTTTAGTTCTCTTCCGAAATTAAGGGTGTGGTTCTGAATAGCGCTCACGCGCTGATTATGAGAATCATAATGAAAATTAGCGCAAATTTGATTTTAATGGTGAAAACCACGAAAACCCCATAAAAACATGGTTTTTCGAGTTTATCTTGAGAACGATTGTAAGTTGAGAAAAATAATGTTCACAAAAGTTGTACTATAGACCTTATCAAAATAAACTTCTTATGTTGCATCCATTTTTCATGTGCGACTTGAATTTTTCGAGATATTTGATAATAAAAATGGAAATTTCATGCATAGCCCCTGCTGAAAACGTAAGTATTTTTATTACCTCCGATTTTTTTAAAACTCTATATATTCATGTATTTCGACGCGCTGATTACGAAAATTGCAGTGCATATTGACGCAAATTTGATTTTTATGTCGAAAACCATGGAAAAACTCATAAAAGTCACGGTTTTTCGAATTTATCTCAGTAAATACAAAATTTTTTAAAAATTCATGTAACAAATGTTATAGATTCATTCAAAATATACATATCTTGATTCGTACACTTCTCCTTTAGGATGAATAGTTTCTGAGAAAATCGCTATTGAAATTTAGTAAGTGCAACAGGCTTGAGTACAGTAAGTGTTCGGCCTTTCTTTACCGTCCGCGCTGACGGTACTTCAGGAGGAGTTTTTAACGTGCACTTATTATATAATACCACTAGCGTTATGATTTCTTCAGATCTTATTCAAGCAAGTGAAAACATGTCCAGGTATGAAACCGTTGGAGAACGATCGTCGATCTAATATTTATAAACGAGAGTTAGCAGGGTCCAGACTCGCGTATCCTCGAATGGCCGACCCTCGGTGCGTCGCCCGGTCGCGGTCCACTTCAACGTCGACCTCTCCACCCCGAAATCTCATCGGCCCAAATGGCGCATCAACATCCATTATTAACCGGGTCCAGAATATTAACGATACAGTTACCGTATTCCAGAAGCTAAATTAGCGGAGATTATTACGAGTGGGCTTTCATGCGCGTTTCTCCCCTCTCCTGCGAGCACCAACTTCTCTCTCACACACCTACCACCCCCCCACCCCCCACAAAGGGCTGAGAGACACCGGAAACTGGCCGAAATTCAAGATTCCGGAATTGTATAAAATTTGGTATAACAGGGATTTCGAGGTCGCTGATTTTAATTTTGACGTAAAAAGTTACAAGTTCTAAATGGCGGATTCAATTTGGCGGACAAAATGATTGTTTTACAGATTGGCCTAAGACTTCGTACAAGGGGGCTTATGACATCGGTCATTTCGATTTTCGCGTCAAAAGTTACAAATTCGAAATGGCGAATCCAATATGGAGGCCGAAATTTGAAAATTTCTACGTAAGCTTTTTTTATCCTTAAGCTTGGTACGAGAGGATTTTTAAGGTCACTAATTTCGATTTTAACGTCAAAAATCACAAATTTAGAATGACGGATCCAATATAGCGGCCGAAATTGATTTTTTTTACAGATTTGTCCGAAATATAGTACAAGAAGTCATAAGGTCTGCTTCTTCAATTTTGACATCAAAAGTTACAAATTCAAAACGGCGAATCCAATATGGCGGCTAAAATTTGAAAATTTCAACAGATTTGTCTGAAACTTGAATAGAGGGGATTTTTGAAGGCGCCAGTTTCGACTTTGACGTCAAAAGTTGCAAATTCAGCATGCTGGATCTAATATGGTGGAAAGAAATTGTATTCACAGATTTGCCCAACATTTGAGACATGGTGCTTTTTAAGGCCGCTAATCTCGATTTTGCCACCAAAAGTTACAAATTCAAAATGGCAGATCCAATATCATGGGCAAAATCAAAAATTTTTAACGGATTTGCCTGAAACTTACTGAAAGGGGTTTATAAGGTCGCTAATTTCGATTTTGACGTCAAAAGTCTCAGATTTAGAGTGGCGGAACCAGTATGGCAGCTCATATCATTTTTTATTACAGACTTATTTAAAACTTCATACATATGGAGGCCAAAATTTTAAAACATTTACAGATTCACTTAAAACTTGGTACAACGGGACTTATGAGGTCGTTTATTTCGATTTTGACGTCAAAGGTCAAGGGTTCAAATTTAAAATTACGAATCCAATATGGCAGCCTGAATTATTATTCTTACAGATTTATCTCAAACATACTACAAGGGGGCTTATAAGTTCGCTAATTTTAATTTTGACGTCAAAAGTAACAAATTAAAAATGACAGATCCAATATGGCGGCCAAAATTATTTTTTTTTACAGATTTGCTTAAAACTTTGTACACGGGGGTTTTTGAGGGCGCCAATTTTGATTTTGACGTCAAATGCTACAAATTCGAAGTGTCGAATCCAATGTGGCGGCCAAAATTGAAACATTTTAACAGATCTTACTGAAACTTGGCACAAGGAGGTTTTTAAGGACGCTTATTTCGAGTTTGACATCAAAAGTCTCAGATAAAAAGTGGTGGATCCAGTATGATAACCAATATATTTTTTTATTACAGATTTGCTTAAAACTTCATACAAGGAGGCCAATATGGTCGCTAATTTCGATTTTGACGTCAAAAGTTTCAGACTCAAAATAGCAGATCTAATATGGTGGCGAAAATAATTTTTTTTCTTACAGATTTGCCTTCAACTTAGTACAAGGGAGTCTTCAGGATCGCTAATTTCAATCTCGACGTCGAAAGTTACACATTCAGAATTACGGATCCAATATGGCGTCCAAAATTAATTTTTCCTAAAGACTTGCCTAAAACTTGGTGCAAGGGGGCCTATAAGGTCGGTCATTTCGATTTTGACGTCAAAAATTACAAATTCAGAATGCCTGATACAATATGGCGTACAAAATTTGAAAATTTATACATATTTGTTCAAAACTTGGTACTAGGGGCTTCATGAAGTCGCTAATTTCGACTTTGACGTCAGAAGTTAAATTAGGAATGGCGGATCCAATATGGCGACCAAAATTTCAAAGTATTCACAGATTTGTCCAGAACTTAGTAAATCCAAGTTTCCACTTTTTCTCGAAAACGAAGCGAGATATGGGAAAAATTTAGAATGGAAAAATTGTTCTTCGGAAAATTGCAATAGAAAGACCCTCTTAATAATTTTGAGTCTCATTTTGTTTTTTGAAGAACTTGATTTTTCGATTTTAAGAGGTAAAAAATTGTTTTTCGCTGTTTTATGGCCGAGAAGAAAATGGAACAGATAAATATTATTATTCGAATTATCTGAATGTATTTTTTTTATTTCAGAAATGATATCAGCTTATGATAAACAGTTTTTAGTAATAAAAAACATATAGATATAAGTACATTCCTAGCATTTCCACTCAAAATAATTATACCGAGAACAAGAAAAAACAAAAGAAATTTATAATGAATTCAAAAAATCAAGTTAAAAGAGATGTACAATGCAGAATTATTAAGTGCATTCTTTAGATGCAATTCTTTCAAGGAACAATTTTGCATCCCTAATTTTTTTCCATATTTCGCTTCACTCTCGAGAAAAACTGGATTTATCGATTTTTTGAAGTTAAACATGGATTTCTTTAAAAACAGGGCCAGCGAAGATTTTATTTTTTATCAGGAAATAGTTGTCAGGCATTCCAGATGCAAAATAAAAAAATTAATGTTTTTGGTTTTCACACCTCTGGGTAGAAGACATTTGAACCGAACCGCGCGGGAAATAATTTGACTGTTAACATCATAATGAACTTTTTAGAACCATACAACTTTATATACGAGGTTGAACCTCGGGGAACTTTATATTTAAAAAATATCTATATTGTAAATTTTTGAAATGCGTGAGTATTAACTTTTTCTTGAAAAACTGAAATCGATAAAATAAATTTTTCTAATTCATAGCATTCTAGAATAAAGAGGACTTGTTCAAAGATCATGAAATTCGGGAAGAAGTTGCTTCACTTCATCTACATTATGAAAAATAAGTCTTTCATCAAAAACTTTGAAGTTGGTATTATATTTTCATTAATACACATATTATTATTTGTGTTAAAAAAATTGAAAAATAAGAAAAATAAAAACCTTAGCAATTTAAGAGTAGAATAAATTCATCAATCCGATCAGGTTTCTCAAATTTTATTCAAATGCTCGAGCTTTCGACTCTAGTATTGTGTCCTTTTCGAAAGCTAAAGAAATTGATTAACAATGAATACAACTTGATGATAGCAACAAACTCTTTCTTATATAAATCAACACAATCCTTACAAATTGTCGATTACAGTTTAAAATTAGCACTTACTTACATGATTGAAATAGGTGCAAAGGAGTGTATCATGTTTTTGATAAATCCATTTTGTTGTTGTCATTTTTGATAAAATGTAGAAAATGTCAAATGTAAATGTAATTACTCTACACGTATAAGAAGACATCATTCTGTGGTCAGAGTCAATATGATACTACACTTATTTTGATATCGTTACGTAAACAAATATAAACGATTAACGTAACTGATGATGAGCGCGAAAATAAAATTTAATCCAATAGAATTCAAATTTACAAATGCGATTTCTGCATTTTTTTAATGAGATGGTTGTATTTTGAGATTAAATTTTCCGTGTCTTGTTTTTTTGTTGATATTGTATGGTTGTAATTTAATATGGATCATTTCGGAATCTAATGTACGGCGCCAATTTTTTCCCTATCTAGGATTTTTATATCGTTCCATTTAAAGTTATGGTTTCTATCCATTCGATGAATTTAAATTACATTACCTGGTTGTAAAAGATGTGATATATTTTTATTATGTTCTTTAACCCTCGTAACTAATTTTCGTTTTGTTTGACCCACATAAACCGCAGGACAATTTTCGCATTCGATCTTATAAACTGAGTTCATGTTTTCATCTTTTAGAAGTTTGTCCTTGCCCTTAATGATGAGCAGCGAATTCAATTGATTTTTAACGGAGTGGATCAAATTTATATTATTTTTATGACAAATTTTATTTAATTTCTCAGATAGACCTTTAATATAAGGTAAATCAAAGTTCTGTTTACTATTAGTTATGGTATTTGATATCATGGAACTATTGTTGCTTTGATTCAACTGAAAAAGTCTTTTTTTAATATTTTCATCAATAAATTGTTGTGGAAAATTATTTTGAATCAAAGTTTCAGTTACAGATTTCAAATTTTTTGAATGAAACCGTTTATTAGGTAGTTTCACACCTTTATCAACCAAATGGCAAATAAGACCAATTTTTTGGCATGAGGGGTGTTTCGAATTAAAGTCCACAAATCTTCCAGAAGATGTAGGTTTTCGGTACCAATCGAAAATGTAACCATTACCCTCTTCTATAATTAATGTATCAAGAAAGCTGATCTTATTATTTAGTTCAACTTCATAAGGAAATTGTAATCTCTGATGGTATGAGTTTAAACAATCAAGCATTTCATTGATACAATTTCGAGGAATACAAGTCATGACATCATCCACGTATCTTTTTTAAAACAAAGGTGTGAAATTCAATTTATTTAAGCAAGTTTCCTCTAAATCTGCCATAACAAATCAGCTATGACAGGCGAAATAGGCGAACCCATTGGTGTTTCATGAACTTGTTCATATATTTTATTATTGAAAGAAAAACATGTTGAATTCGTAACCAGTGAAACACCATTAATGATCTCATTTTCAGGTATTTTTGTTTTGTAATTTTACCTATACTGGGAAATAGTTTTTTAATAGAATCAATAACTAAATTACGCGGAATGTTTGTAAATAAAGATGTGACGTCGAAGGAAACCAAGACATGGTCATCAGGAATTTTAATATTCTTAATGTCATTAACCAAATGTGTGCTATCTTTAATAAAGCTCATGCCGTTGAAAACATTTTTCAAAATATCTTGTAAAAAACCAGCTAACTTATAAGTTGGACTATCAAGGGACGAAACAATTATTCTCAATGGATTATCTGGTTTATGTATTTTCGGTAAGTTCAATCGTTTCCATTTGTTTACCTGACAATATCAAAATAAGTGTAGTATCATATTGACTCTGACCACGGAATGACGCCTTATTATACGTGTTGAGTAATTACATTTACATTTGACATTTTCTACATTTTATCAAAAATGACAACAACAAAATGGATTTATCAAAAATATAATACACGCTTTTGCACCTATGTCAATCATGTAAGTAATTGCTAATTTCAAATTGTAATCGACAATTTATAAGAATTGTGTTGATTTATATAAGAAAGAGTTTGTTGCTATCATCAAGTTGTGATCATTGTTAATTTATTTTTTTAGCTCTTGAAAAGTACTTAATAATAGAGTTGAAAGCTCCAGCTTTTAAATAAAATTTGAAAATTCGTAAGGAATGTTGTTGTTCGTAACCTAAAGGCAATAACGAACATCATCATTCCTGACGAATTTTACTATTGAGGGTCAATATAATTTCCCCACCGATTATTATGGAAAATTTGAAAAACCTGGTCGGATTGATTAATTTATTCTACTCTTAAATCTAAGGAATCCACCGATCGTATTCAATATCTGACAAAAGCATTAGCTCCTCGACTGAGACTTAAAACTCATGAACAGCATTTTATCAGACTTCCGTTATTTTTATCAACCTACAACAGTGTTCATAACTTTTTTCAGGCAGGCACTTCGCACGCGCATCAAAATTTGTTGGAATTATCTTTATTTTCAATAGCTGCACATTTAAATAAGATATTGTTACTATTTGACCCAAAAGACGATTTATTACAACAACATCGTTTGATTATTGTAAACTGAGGCATAGGGGCAACAAGGAGTTGCTCCTGCGGGGGCTCTTGTAGAATATCTGAAATTTTAAATTCAACTTCCAAAAAAATGTCATAAAATTGAAAAATATGCATTTTTTGTGAGTCTGAACCAATCAAACATCAAAATTTGTAGTGTAAAAATAGTATCAACCGTTTGGACTTTGAAATTTCAACCGATCGTCCGTCAGGACAGACGAGCATGAACCCCTGCGGGGTCCCTCGTTGGTTTTCCTTTATAAATTGTCCACATGAGCCCCTGACGGGGGCCAAAATTCTGAAGATGGCCAAGCGAGGCTTTTTCCACATGGGCAAGGAGTAATTGATCCATATTTTAATTTGAATATATCGGCAGTCGCAATTATTTCAAATAATTGCACACTTTAGTTCTTAAGGCGGCCTAACACAATTTTTAATTAAGGATCTGGAAATATGATATCGTAAGTTTTTTGTTAGTGGGTAATATACATTTCATCAATTTTAAAACTGGAGGATTTAAAACTGAATAATTTTGAATTGCAATGATTGTGCTGTTCTGTAGCAAAAAAATGAAGGTGACAATCTACTGCGAATACTACTCAATTGATTCTAATAAGTTCATCTATTAAAAAATAAAAGTTTAGAAAATTAAATATGATGAATTCGTTGGTCATCGTTCAACCAAAAAAATGAGAAATGATTAATAGAAATCACGTCATTTTTACAAATTTGGTAAGAAGCGATATGAAGAAAGTTCAACGAAAAATAAATTTGATCAACTTAACAATTTTGGTACATTTAAAAATTTGTTTTTGAGAGAAATTTGTTCGCTATGTCTTGAAACTTTCGCAATCATTGTTGTTGAAGACCTGATTAGCTTTTTATTATTTGAAATTACTTTATATCTTAAATTTGAAATTTGGGAAATTAAATCTACAAATAATCCCATTTAGTAAGAGAAATCATAAGAAGGCCTCATGCGAATGACAGAGATTCAAAGAAGACTTAACATTTCTTGAAATTTTAGGTTATGTTAGTTTTTTTTACTGTAAATTAGCATTTTTTAACAAAAGTCATCATCAAGTTTCCCAATTTCCAATAATTGTAGGTTGTGCTGGCATTTTATGCTGGAAATGAGTATTTAAAAAAAAAATATCAGATTTCAAAGAATAACAATTTCTTTCGTTTTGTTAGCGTTTTTCATCGGAAATTGTCATTCGTAAGTGAAATATCTTTAGATTTTTAGGGTTCATAATTTTTTAATAGTTTTAGGTTACATTAGCATTACACATCAAAAATTGGTAGGTTAAAACAAAAATCATTATAGTTCGAACAGTTTCAGGTTATATTATTAACGTTTATCACAGGATATCTGTTACTTTGAACAAAAATCAAAGAAGATTTACTATGTTGAATAGTTTTTTATTATGTAATGTCAGTGTTTTGCATCAAAAATTGGTATTTTTAAACACAATTCATGATAATTTAAACAAGATTTAGAATCTTTCAACAATTATGGATTATGTTAGTGTTTTTGTTGGAAATTGGTATTTTTAGTAAAAGATCATTAGATTCCAAAAATATTTAAATATTGTGTACAATTGTAGTTTAAGCTAGCGGTTCTCACCGAAAATATCGACATAGATTTTAAAGAAGATTCACAATTTGGAACAATTTTTTTTCATTTTATATTGATGTACTTTGTCGAAAATTGGTATTATTGATAAAAAAAATCATTGCACTTTTGCGGATAATCGTTATTCTTCAGCTTATCATTTAGAGTCATTAAATTCACAAATTTTGTACAATTTGTAGTTTTGTTGACATTTTATATGGGATATTTGTACTATCAATAAAAAAATGATTGAATTCCAAAGAAGATAGCAAATTTTTGAACAATTTTGGATTATGCTTATATTTTTCACCGGCATTCGGAATAGATTTAAACGATTTTCAATTTTGGAACAACTTCAGGTTATGCTGACATTTTTAACCGAGAATCGGTTACTTGAAAAAAAATATTAGGTTTAGAAGAGGATTTACAATTTTTAACAATTTTTTGTTATGTTATGCTAGTGTTTTTCGACTAAAGCTGCTATTATTAATGAAAATCATTAGATTTCAAAAAAAGAAATTCATAATATTTGAAGAATAATAGGGTTTTTCACTAGAAATATTATTTTATAGAAAAATCATTTGACTTGAAAAATTAAACTTACAATTTTGAACAACTTCAGACTTGTTAGTCTCCTCCATCATTTTTGAACAAAAATTTTAGTAACTGAATTGTCTGTATAATGTACAAGAATATGATACATAAATTCTGATGTTAAGATATCAGTTTTCATCAATTATCAAAAATATTGCCCTTGCCTTTCTTTTTTATCATT
Organism: Melikaiella ostensackeni; assembly: GCA_032362435.1. Taxonomy (NCBI): domain Eukaryota; kingdom Metazoa; phylum Arthropoda; class Insecta; order Hymenoptera; family Cynipidae; genus Melikaiella; species Melikaiella ostensackeni. Next base: position 9,711,143 of record JAUMHM010000088.1, read on the forward strand.
TTAGATAACAGATAATGAGGAATACATAAATTTTGTATCAATATTAATTTTATATTTTAATTTGAAAATTGCATGAAAAAAATCGCGCATATGTTTTTTTCTAGTTATTTGAACTTAAAACATATATGAGTAGTTGCCAAAAAGTAAACCATTTTAGACAATGAGATTTTCGAAAACAAACAAATTTTCAAACCACCGAAAATATATATTTTTCCAATTAAGGGTAATCTAAGAGAGTATGAAAATTTAAAAGTAAGAAATCAAGAAATGTATTTATGATGGATATGAATTTTACTATGATTACTATGATTAGACAAAAGTCTGGAATTATTTTTTAAAATATATGCAGAACAGATGAAAATATGTAAAAACATGGAAAAATAACTATTTTCACGATTTATTTGATTTTGATTTTTGCTTTTCAAAAGACCTTCGCTTTTTGCAGTATGATAAAATAATATGAAGCGTTACCAGAAATTTTATAAAAAGCATTACGCAAAAATAGTAATTATTATTTACTGTTGTTTGAAATTGATGTTGATAAACATAATCATACTAAGGTCTTTGTAAGTATAAAATTAAGTATTCAAGGCCGTGTTGTAATTATGAGTAATTATTTTCGAGTTCTATCCTAAAATAGCAATGCAGCGTGAACAGACAAAAAAAACATGTGGCACCGACTCTGAAGTGATTTTTGAAATCTCTATCTCAAAAATGTTGAACTCTGCTCTTTTGGATTTTATCTTTTTAAACCCAATATAAGGGACACCTGTGAATCTCAAATATTTAAAAAATGTTGTTAATATTATTTAGCAACTTTTTATTTTTGTAGTTTGGGACAAGTGCGTGGTAAGACACTGCATACTTTTTATTTAGAACTTCTTAACAAAGTCGTCTCCAATTTTGAAACTTTACTGAATTCTGCTTTGATATGAGTACTTTACTGAGATATTTATAAAGATGGTATTATTCGAAAGAAAGGTGGATAATGGCTGGGACTTAAATTCGTGAACTTTTTGGCAATTACCCGTAAATTACGTTTCAAATTTGAATCCTTAAATATTCCTTTATCCAATGTAAAATTAATTATTATAATATGAAGTTTTTATATTTCAAATGTTTTCAATTAAGAATTGTCTATTCAAGGATGTCTGCAATTTCAAGTTCTTCAATTTCAAATGTATCATACAATTAGAAGTATTTTAATTTGTATGGTTCTGATTTTTTAAATTTCAATTTAATACATTTTCTTTGTTCAAAAATATCTACTATTCTAACTCAAAAAGAATTATCTTATCTAAAATCGCTCAACAACTTGATAAATAAGATGCTGTTTTGCAAAGGAAACTGAATCCGGCTCGAAGGACCAAAATGTTGACGATGCTGACCGAATTGCTGACTCAGGAATTTTCGTGTTATTCTGAGGAACTGATCAGATCTCTCGATCGATTAAAAGCAAGGAACTCGAAAATTATTGTTGTTCATGAGGGAGGTTGATAATGAATTAAAGACATTTGATTAGGTAAAATCATAATATATTCAACAAAATAAACTAGAACGTGAAGAAACATAGATTAAAGATTTCAAGAAACTACCGGTTTCTCTTCGAATAGTTCTTGACCAATAGATTGTCTAAGATCGACTCAAACACAGTGAGGATTTTGAAGGATCTCGAAGAGTCGCCCTTAAGGTGGAAGGGATAGTAGTCAGATTGGAAGTTATGGTTTTCCAGGGACAAGATGTGGAAGTCGAAAGCTCGAAAATACATTTTTCTCAAATTACAACCACCCGGAAATACTGGAATTGGTTCACTGTCATCGAAGGTAAGGAAGGGCGGAGCGACGGTCACCACATTTGGACAATTATGTTAGAGGCTAGAGCCAGACGTTTAACCCACGATGGGTTCGACAGATACGATGCAATGACAATATGATAAAAACATAAAACCATAAAATCATAAATTTTACGCGGATTTCGAGAGGCTTTTTAGGTTTTGGGAAAATGTGCAAACTGAAACTGTTTGAAGGCTTAAGATATGAATTGAGCTATAAACAATATCCTTAGAAAATGAAGAGTGGCACGTTTCGAAGCAGATGTTCGAAACTCATAATTCATTAAACTTAGGTCTCAACACATACAATTAGAAGTATTTTAATTTGCATGGTTTTAATTTTTAAAATTTCAATTTAATACGTTTCCTTTGTTTAAAAACATCTACTATTCAAAATCTTCATTTCTTTACCATTATCTTTCAATATTTACCATTCCTGTTGATACTTCAATAATAAGAACAACATTCCGCGATAAATTTCGATCTGACTAAAATGAAATTTTAATTCAGAATGATAAATTTTCTGCTTAGTTCTTTTCCCAGACGAGATATCTCTCTTTTTCGTATGTTTTGCACATATAGAAATTCTCGAGGGTCGTCGGAGTGCATTGAGAACAAGTGGAAAGATGCTAGGAAGAAAGTACGAGTCTATTCTCCGGAAGAGTAGTACCTGTCTGGGGACGAACCATATTTTTCAGATCCCGAGGGTCGATTTCGAGAACCAATTGTCGCGAATATATTTCCCATTCTGGGTCATTTTGAATTTCCTCATGGCAAGATAAATACTCTCAGAATTTATGAGTTATGAAAAGTATTATTCTTTAAAATTAGAGTTTGCGGGTGTTCGAACTGCCCGCCTTGTGGCTACGGAAGTGCTCAACTTCATTGCGCTCACTCGACCTCTCTCTCGGCTCATTGGACCCCTCATCAATGAATGCGAGCCGGTGGATATCCTGTAGACTCGGTAAATGGAGGGCCGTTAAATAGAGGTCCCCAGTGTAGTTTTGGAAACAAACATTGAATCATGTTGAACAAACATTATTTGATATAAAAATGTTACTAAATACAATAATCATTGAAAATTTGAATCGATAATGAGTTACTTACAATTGGTAAATAACAGAGATTTTAAAGTCACTCGGAGTTAAGAGTGATACGTAATTATTGAAAATTGAAACCGGAAGGCATTATAGTCATTATATGTAAGTTAATGCACTCCTGGATATGCAGTACACTTTTAATGTTAAAAATTAATTATAATATGGACAGCACTCCTCTTCACCATGGCTGCATATCGAAAAGTGAGGTAAGGTACAACATGCGTTTATAAACGCATATTTTTTTGCTCTTGCAAACATTTGTGGGTCTTGTAGTTTTCGAAGCAATTTTTTAAAAGTAGATTTTTCGAATACAAAAAACTTAAATCGTTTTTCACTGCAACTCGCGTTAGCTAGGCCAGTTTTTAGAATTTTCGATTTTATCATAACTATCATGCACGCTCAAGTCTTCTGAAACTATTTAAGAAACAAAAACGTGAATATTTTAATGAACAAAAAAGTTTTTTTTTTGAGACTTTGCAAAAATCATGAATTTGAACCTTCAAGCGCTTCATTTATCAAGAGAATTTCAAGAAACGGCAAACTTCCAATGATAGACTTGTTCACTAAGGTCTAAAGAAGTTTTCTGAAAAAGTTTAGTTTAATCGGATTGATGGTTAAAAAATTATGAATGTTTTAAATTGCAAGCGGCAATCCTAACGCTGCCTGATGCACGTGCCACCTTGGCTACAAATGTACTGCAGCGTACGATATGAAGGTCAAGTCAGATACCAAGACAAATGATAGCAACCGCTTGTAGTTTTCTTCTATCTAGAGCATACTACAAAGTAAACTTTCATTTAAAATGTAAAATTTTTGGACTACTTTTTATTACTGATTTTTAAAATAATTCTTTCATTGAATCATTTGTAGATAGCCTGAAGTAATTATTTCTATTTTTTGATGAAGAAGCTGCTAGCATAATTTATTATTATTTTAGTGAAATGAATACATTGCAAAGTATAAAATTAAAAAAGGCTGTGTTGAAGATATTATAATCCCAGAGAGATCTTTCAAACCTATTGAATCCTGCTGCGGACAAAAATGTTACAAAAAATTTTCAAGTCTTCAACAAGAAAAAGTAAAGGAAACTCGATTTCACGAAAATCTTAATATTTTCAGAGATTTAACAATATTCGAAGAGATTTCAAGGAGTTTAAGCATGTTTCAAGAGACTTTATGGAATTTCAACAGATAGCGAAGGATTTTCATGAATTTACAGGGATCATAAGAAATGAAGAACTATTTCCGTTGATCACCAAAGATTTTGAGGGATTCGAAGGGATTTTGAGAGATTTTGAAATATTTAAATGATGTCAGGGGAATTCAAAGGGTTTTGAAGTATTTCAAGAGATACCGAAGTATTTTCACGAATTTCGAAGGATATCATGAGATTTTAATTGGATTTCACAGATTTGAAGGGATTTCAAGGAATTTCATACGATTCCAAAAGATTTGAAAATATTCTACGGGATTTTAACGAATTTTGAGGGGTCCTTCTACTATCTCGGCAAAAAAAATGATTTTCAAGATTTTTTTTCTCAACAACAACTTTATATGATTAAATAAAATTTTCAGTGTTTATTTATGCAGTCTCAAAGTTAACAAAAAAAATTTCTCATAAAAGTATTATTCAGCTTAGGTATTATTCAACAATAAACAAAGTGTCCAAAATGTCCACTGCGCGCACGATTTCTCAAAAAGTTGTCAACCGATTACTTTCAAATTTTCTACGTTCATACTAAACATAAATATCTACAAAGTGATGAAGCGGGTTTTCAAATTTCCAATTTTATCATAGTTGAATTAACAAAAGAAGAGGAAAAAAACACGATTTTTTGAGATTTTTTGTTTAAACTGTCGCCATTTTGTTATTTTGCAAAATGAAAAAAATCCGCTCAGTCACTTTGTAGATATCTATGTTTAGAATGAACGTAGAAAATTTGAAAGTAATCGGTTGAAAACTTTTTGAGAAATCGTGCGCGCAGTGGTCATTTTAGACACTTTGTTTATTGTTAAATAATACCTAAGCTGAATAATAATTTTATGTGAATATTTTTTTTTTGTAAACTTTGAGACTGCATAAATGAACGCTGGCAATCTTATTTAATAATATAAAGTAGTTATTGAAATAAAAGTTCTTGAAAATCACCTTTTTCTTTTCGCGGGGATAGTAGAATGATCCGTTGAAAGATTTCTACAATCCCACAGATATCCATGGATTTTAGAGTATTTCGGAAGATTCCAAAAGTTTGAACGGAATTTCAAAGAATTTCTAAATATTTTAAAGGAATTTAAGAGATTTTGAGGCGTTTCAATGGCTTTTGGAAGATGTTAATCAATTTTCAAAAATTTTAAGGTATTTAAAGATATTTGCAAAGATTCCCACAGATTTGTAAGATTTCAATAAATTTCAAAGAAATTTCAGAGATTTTAAGGGATCTCATAATACTTTAAAATATTTTACGGAATTTTAAGGATTCAAACCGATTTTCAGAGATTTTGAGGAATTTTCAAGGATTATAAGGGATTTTTAAAGGATTCTAAAGATTTCAAGCGATTTCAAGGGTTTGAAAAGATTTCACGGAATCTCAAAGAATGTTAAGGGATTACAACGGATTTTAACAGGTTTCGAAATATTTTTAAACAAGTCATGGTATTTCAAAGGATTTCAAAAGAGTTTAGAGTATTTTAATGCAATTTCAAATATTTTAATGGATTTTAACATATTTGGAAAAACTCTAACCGATTTTAGAGATTATAGTGAATTTTAAGGGGACTTCAAAGATTTCTTAGTTATGTGATTTCAAAGATTTCAAGTGTTTCAAGAGTTTTCAAAACATTTCACGAAATCTCAAGAAATATTGAGGGATTCCAAGGGATTTTCAGAGATTTCAAAATATTTCAAAAGAAGTCATGAGATTCCAGAGAATTTTGAAGGATTTCACTGGACTTTCAAGTATTTCAAGAAATCTTTTCAGATTTGGGAAGATTCCCACGGATTTTACAGATTTCAATGAATTTTAGAGGGACTTTAAAGATTGCAAGGGATCTTTGTGATACTTCGAAATATTTCAACATTCAAGCGTTTTGTTCATCGAGCGAATTTTAAGCAACAACAAACTTCCAGCGAAAAAGTTGTTGACTAAGGTTTAAAGAAGTTTTCCGAAAAGTTCTAGCTCAATCGGATTAATGGTTAAAAAAATTATAAATGTTTCGAATTGGAAGCGGAATTCTTAACGCTGCCCGATGCACATGCCTCCATGGCTACGAATGTGTTGCAGTGTACGATATGAAGATCAAGTCGGATATCGAAATAAATAATAGCAACCGTTTGTAGTTTTCTTCTTAAGTATACTATAAAGTAAACTTTTATTTCAAACGTAATATTTTTGGACTATTTTTTATTCTTGATTTCTTAAGTAATCATTTCATTAGATAATTTATAGTTAGTCTAAAGTTATTAGTTTTATTTTTTAATAAAGAAGTTGATAGCATAATTTATTATTATTTTAGTGAAATGAATACATTGCAAAATCTAAAACTAACAAATACGGTGTTAAAGATATTATAATCCCAGAGAGATCTTTCAAACCTATTGAGTCCTGCTGTGAAGAAAAATGTTACCAAAAATTTTGAATTCTTCAACCAGAAGAAGTACAAAAAATTCTTTTGGGATCTCGAAAAGTATAGTAAACAAAATTTGTTCCTTAATGGAATGTTAAAATAGAAGTATCCTATCGAAATGAATGCAGGTATAAAAGTAGGGCGTTTAATTCATTGGATTTATTTATTTCAGACTGACGAAGAAAATGTTTCAGTTTGCAAAAAAATTTTTTGTGCTCTTCTATGTTTGGGCAAGAAAAGACTTGAAAATGTTCAAAAAAATATTTCAAATAAGCAGCAATTGAAAGGTTTGGCAGGTGGACTACGCGAAAGTCGTGTTGAATTACTGGAATGATTAAAGAGCATTGTGAATCAATCCCACATTGCAGTTCACATTACAAACGAAATTCCAGTAATCTAAAATATTTTGAAAATCCTTCATTAAATCTTATAGAACTCTACGAACGAGAGCTATATATTTATTATTGTTCAGGGAATTATTAAGAAAACACTTTTTGCAGTTTTATTCAATACACGATATTAAAAGAATTTCATAAATAAAAATTCAACAGCATAACTCTATATTCAGCTTCATGTCCCGGACAAAATAAAAATTACGCAGTACTTTATTTTCTGGTTTCATTGGCAATTTATACGCAAAATGAAATGAAATATGTGTTTCCAGTTCGAAGACATTCCTATTGCCACTGCGATAGAAGTTTTGGCACAATTTCGCAAAAATTAAAAAGATTGGCACGAATTGAAACTGAAGCTGAATATGTGGAAATTATTCACAACGCTCGTTCTTCCTCATTCACAATGGTCGAAGAATATGAAGGTCTTCTGCACGATTTTGGAAAAAGTTTCAAACGTGAAATATGAAAGCCAAAAAACTTCAAAATCAATAAAGCGTTCGTTTAAAATTTTTTCCCTGATGGAAAAGTGGTTGTTTATGACATTCACGAGTCTCAAGATCAAACCTTTTTTTTTAAGCCTACGCTTGAACTAGAAAAACTTTCGAAGAGTTTTCCATCTTGAATTGGATTAAAAGCGTCCAAAGTGAAGGATGTAAAAAATCTCTGTAATTATTTGAGACCATCAAGGGAAAGAATTTTTTGAAAACTATTTTCTTAGAGTAACAACTCAGAGTCCAGATGCCGAAGAAACTTAAGAGCGTGACGAAAATAATTGAAAGTAGTTTTCAATAAAGTATTATTTCAATATTTTATTGTTCCAAATGTCTAGTAAATATGTTATTCTAATGATAATATCTTAAGTATCATTTCAGTATCCAGTATATATTCAGTATAATTCTGTATTCAATATATATTATTATCAGTATCGTCCGCAGCAACACATTCGTACCCAAGGAGGCATGTGCATCGGGCAGCGTTAAGATTGCCGCTTGTAATTAAAATATTCATAATTTTTTAACCATTAATCAGACTTAGCGAAAACTTTGCAGAAATTTTTTTGAACCCTAGTCAACAACTTTCTCACTGGAATTTTTCCGTTGCTTAAAATTCGCTCGGTAAACGAAGCGCTTGAAGTTTGAAATTCATGATTTTTGCAATGTCTCAAAAAATAACAAATTTTTTGTTTATTAAAATATTCACGTTTTTCTTTCTTGAATAGTTAAGGTCAAAGTGATTTGCAGCAGACTGATACACAGTTGATTAAAATAATCCAGATTTTGTATTAAAATTATAATTGAGAAGTAAACATTAACATTTGATTCTTTTGATTGATTCTTAGGGTATTTTAAACATTGCGAGGGGTTTCACAGATGTTGAGTGACCTTAAAAGATTTTAAGAATTTGAAGAAATTTCCTTGTACGATTTCAGAGAAATGTTGATATTTCTAGAGATTTCACAATATTTGAAGGGCTTTCAAGGAGTTCAAGTAGATTTCAAGAGATTTTACGGGATTTCAAGACATGCCAAAGGATTTTGATGGATTTATGGGGATTTTAAGGAATTAAGAATGATTTCTGCAGATTACGTAGGATATTAGGAGATTTCAGGTGATTTGGAGAGATTTTGGAATATTTGAAAGATGTCACGGGATTTTAAAGGACTTTAAAGTATTTCAAGAGATACCGAAGTATTTTCACGAATTTCGAAGGATATCAGAGTATTTTCGTTGGATTTCATAGATTTGAAGGGATTTGAAGGAATTCTATACGATTTCAAAAGATTTCAAAACATTCTACGGGACTTTAACGGATTTTAGGAGATTCATAAAATTCCAAAGTTTATCCACGGATTTTAAAGTATTTCGTAAGATTTCAAAAGATTTAACGGAATTTCAAAGGATTTTCGAAAATTATACAGGATTTCAAGGAATTTCGAGGCGTTTGAATGACTTTCAAAAGACGTTGATAAATTTCTAAATATTTCAAGGAATTTAAAGACATTCGGAAAGATTTCCACAGATTTTTGAAATTTCAGTTGGTTTTGAAGTAGTTTTAAAGATTTCAAGGGATCTCGTAACATTTCAAAATTTTTCACGGAATTTCAAGGATTTTAACCGATTTTCAGAGATTTGAAGGGATTTTTGAGGATCAAAAGGCATTTTTATGGGATTCTGAAGATCTCAATTGATTTCAAGGATTTCAAAAGATTTCACGGAATCTCAAGGAATTTTTGAAGATTCCAAGGGATTTTAAGAGATTTCAAAATATTTTAAAAGAAGATAAGGGATTTCAAAGGATTTTGAAAGATTTGAAAGTATTTTGATGCGATTTTAAATGTTTTAATGGATTTTAACAGACTTGAAAACATTCTAACGGATTTCACAGATTTTAATGAATTTTAAAGGGATTTCAACGATTTCTTAGTTATGTAATTTTGAAAAATTCAAGTCTTTCATAAGATTTCACGTAATCTCAAAGAATGTTGAGGGATTCCATGGGATTTTCAGAAATTTTGAAATATTTCAAAAGAAATCCCGAGATTTCAGAGTATTTTAAAGGATTTCTAATGGACATTCAAAGATTTCAAGCGATTTAAAGATTTCAGAAGATTTCGCGGAATCTCAAAGAAAATTAAGAAATTCCAAGGGATTTCAAGAGGTTTCCAAATATTCCAAAGGGAAGTCATAAGATTTCGGAGGATTTTGAGAGATACCGAAAAATTTTCAAGAATTTTGGAGGGTATCAGTGGATTGTGATTGATTTTTGAAGATTTGGAGGGATTTTATGAGATTTCAGAGGATTTCACCCAACTATAACGGATTTCAACATATTTCAAGCAGTTTTGATGACTTCATGGGATTTTAAGAGATTCAGAAAGATTCACAGGGATTTTGAAGATTTCAACGATTTTTGAAGGGATTTCAAAGATTTCAAGCGAACTCGTCATACTTCAAAATATTTCACAGAATTCAATAGATTTTAACCGATTTCGAAAGATTTTGAGGAATTTCAAAGGATTACAAGTGATATTTATGATATTTTCAAGATTTTGAGCGGTTTGAAGGATTTGAAATGTTTTTACGGAATCTCAAAGAATTTTCAATGATTCCAATGAATTTTGAGGTATTTCCAAGTATTCTAAGAGGAATCATGGGATTTCAAAGGATTTCAATAAATTTAAAGCGATTTCAACGATTTCATGGGTTTTCGAAGGATTTTAAGAGATTTCGTGAAATTTTAGTGGCTTACGAAAGATTTTAAGGGATTTTCAAAAATCTTAGGGAGTTTCAAGAAATTTGGGAGGATTAGCACGAATTTCAAGGTTTTTAATGGATTTTAAAGGCATTTGAAATATTTGAAGGGATTTTGTAATTCATCAAAATATTTAACGGAATTTTGAGGATTTTAACCGATTTTTGGAGATTTTTAAGGTATTTCGAAAGATCTTACGGAAATTCAGATAGTCTTAGGGGATTTCCACAGTTCTTACAGAATTTAAAGAGATTTCCAGAAAACTCAGTCGTTTTTAAGGGAATTTAATAGATTATTATCATATTCAATTCACTTATCATTATTTTACTTTTATTGAAGATATATTTGTATTTTTTATGTCTTTCATTTTTGCATTCTCTTTAATATTATCATATTAATAATGAATATGTATATAATTATTATATTATTATCCTATCATTACAAAAGAACACAACCCGATTGTCGAATTGAGCTGCAGCACTTCTGATATCTCAGGATTTACTGCGACTTGTGGAATGTTTTGATATTTTGATATTTTTTAAAAATACCTCATAGAAAATAGGAAAGTTTGGAATGAGTAAAAAACTTAAACAATGTTTAATATAACTTCGGTAATTGTTATCAAAGATGGATGAAAGATTGGAAGAATTTAGACATTTTCATTAGAGAAATTATGATGAGAAACATTCGAAGAATAATTCCAATTCATGCAAATTTTCTGCAGGTGGTGTATTCTTTTTTCGCGAATGAATTTCAGAACAAATTCTAGTAAATATGGAATTCAATTATCGTAGCTAATGAATCTTTGAAGCATGCAAATTACCAGTGACAGTAGTCGTTAGTTGAGCGTCAATCGAGCGCGTCAAGATAGACTTTAGGCAACCCTTACGGAGGGTCGGCTTTACTCGCGAACAAATTCAATAAGCGATAATCAATGCGAGTCTGACAGCGTATCCGGTCGAGTAAAAATCGTTCAAACAGTCAATCAAAAGGCCTCACCTTCACCCTCATCTCCCTCCCTTATCACAACTTCGTCAAAGATCGACTCGAACGAAGGGAGTGGAAAAAGGGGTGCAAAAGGAACGAAACGTTATGTGAGAAAATCGACTCATTTTGACACATGAAGCGCAGAATTAGACACTTTACGGGC
>JAUMHM010000088.1:9722504-9736323 GCA_032362435.1 Melikaiella ostensackeni
AGGGCTGAGGGTTGAAGGGTACATGTGGATGAACTTTCTTAAATAAAATAGATGCAGAAACCTCACAGGATTTCACCTGTCTGACCAGGTGATATCCCTCAGGAAAATGTGTTCCAAACATTGGAGTTGATTCTGAATATTCAGCTCTCATGCTTTTGGATCTAAATACTTCTACTTTAATATTGAGACTTCCTCGACGGCGAAGAGTATCAAATTGGAGGATTTGAATTTTCTGGCCTGGCTAACTTTGCTGGGATTTAATTTTCTAGTCCGGTATATTTGGTCATCAACGAATTGTATTCTTGCGCAAGGTTTTTGTAAACTTTACCTGAATGATACAGTATATCGATGCCTCCATTTCATACTGCTCCACGTCATGCTTAGGCTGTTTACAGTGCCACGTCGCGTTTGGTCGGTGTACAACTCTTCGTCGCGTTTGATAGCTGTATAGATACAGGTCCTACGCTTATACACAGAACTTGGAGCTATAATGCGGCCAAGCGCGATGGAGAGTTGTAAACCGACCAAACGCGATGTGTAGCAATATGGAATGGAAGCGTTCATTTGATTATTTTATCATGAAATTCAAAAGAATGATATATAAATACAGATAAACTGTCACAGTCAAGAAAAATTTCGACGGCTTTAAATTTTCTAGTATGGCTTACTTTGCTGGAATATGATTTTCTAGTCCGGCAAATTTTGTCATCAACGAATTTTCTTTTCAGGCAAGATTTATGTAAACTTTACCTGAATAATACAATACTTCGACGCCTCCATTCCTTACTGCTCCACGTTGCGTTTAGACTGTATATAGCGTTACGTCGCGTTTGGTCGATGTACAGCTCTCCGCCGCATTTGTTCACAGTATAGCTCTAGGTCTCATGCTTATATCCAGGACTTGAAGCTATACAACGACCAAACGCAATGGGAAGTTGTACACCGACCAAACGCGAATTGTAATAGTATGGAGTAGAGGCATCGATTTGATTATTTTATCATGGAATTAAGAAGATTAATATATACATACAGATGAACTGTCACAATCAAGACAAATTTTACCGGATTCAAATTTTCTAGTCTGGCTAATTTTGCCGGAATTTAATTTTCTAGTCCGGCAAATTTTGTCATCAACGAATTTTCGTTTTAGACCAGATTTTTGTAAACTTCACCTGAATAATACAATACTTCGACGCCTCCACTCCTTACTGCTTCACGTCGCGTTCAGGCTTTATATAGCTTCACATCGCTTTTCGTTGGTGTACAGCTCTCCGTCGCCTTTGTCTACTGTATAGCTCTGGGTCTTATGCTTTCATCCAGGACTTGAAGCTATAGAACGACCAAAAGCAACGGGGAGTTGTACGCCGACCAAACGCGAATTGGAATAGTATGGAATGGAGGCGTTGATTTGATTCTTTTATCATCAAATCAAGAGGATTAATATATAAATACAGATAAACTGTCGCAGTCAAAAAAAATTTTACGAGATTTTAATTTTCTGGTCTGGCTAATTTTGACGGAATTTAATTTTCTCGTCCGATAAATTTTATCATCAACGAATTTTTTTTCCGGCAAGATTTCTGTGAACTTCACCTAAGTAATATAATATTTCGACGCCTCCATACCATACTGCTCGGCATCGCGTTTGGTCGGTGTACAGCTGTTCGTCGCGCTTGTTTGCTATATAGATCCAGGCCTTATGCTTATATATACGTCTTGAAGCTATACAACGACCAAACGCAACGGAGAGTTGTACACCGACAAAACGCGACGTAGAGTGATATGGAATGGAGGCGTCGATTTGATTATTATTTCATGAAATTGAGAATATTAATATACAAATACAGATGAACTGTCAAAATCAAGAAAATTTTTGCCGGATTTCAATTTTCTAGTCTGGCAAATTTTGTCATCAACGAATTTTCTTTTCAGGCAAGATTTTTGTAAACTTCACCTAAATAATATAATATTTCGACGCTTCCATTCAATACTGTTCGACGTCGCGTTTGGTCGGTGTACAGCTCTCCGTCGCGTTCGTTCGCTGTATGGCTCCAGGTGCTATGCTTATACACAGGACTTGGAACTATCCAGCGACCAACCGCGACGGGAAGTTGTACACCGACCAAACCCGACGTGAAGCAATATGGAATGGAGGCATCGATTTGATTCTTTATCATAAAAGGAAGAAGATTAATATATAAATACAGATAACCTGTCACAATTAAGAAAAATTTTGCCGGATTTGAATTTTTTAGTCTGGCAAACGGAAAAGTACGATGTTGGTGGAAATAAACTTTCAAGATGATTTTGGATAGGATTTTTAGTGAGAGAAACGCTTCCGAAACTAAGAAGCGACCTTTCGAGAACTCAGTATCAAAATATCCTTTTTTCAAGTTTCGAAATCTCCTTCTTCATAAAAAATACTTTCGGAAATCGTCCTGAAACTTTGTCGCCATTTATTATTATAAACTATTGAAAAAAGCGCGCCACGCGCGCTTATAACATGTTCCTTCTTTTAATTGCCTAATTATCAGATTAAAATATATGCTTGAGTTCAAAGAACTATATAATATAATTAATAATAATCATAAATTAGAATAAATATTGAAATAGCTGCAACAACTTTCGTACAGTTTCAATGTAATTTTAATCAGTAACTTGTTTAATTTTGAATGTTAATAGTTTAAAATCGTGAAATTAAATTTTAAACATCTTTTTGAAGTAGGTCTGCCTTGCGGATTTGCAACTGAAGAACCTTCAGTGCTGAATGTGTATAATATAAAATGATGTCATTTTGAATGCTTTTTTTTAATAGTTGAATTTTAAAGGTTCGCAGTTGAAACTTCTTTAATTTCAAAAATGTATAAATAAAAATTCTGAGATGTTGCTGATTTGGAAGATCAAAAGTCAAGAGTTTTCAATTCTAGATCTTCCCAATTGGAGATATTTTAAATGTTAGTCATTGAAATTACAGGATCTTCATTTGTAAAAATTAATACTTGCATAATTTTTTATTGTAAATTTTCTAAACGAGAACTTTCCATTTCCAAACTTCTACAATTTTGAAGAGTTACAATTGAAAATTCTCGAACTTTTAAAATAAAGAATTCCCAATTATTCAATTTTCAGGATTCTTAATTTAAAAGTGTGTAATTTTCAACGTTTTTTACTAAATAGTATAATTTCGCAGATTAAAAATTAAAAATTAATGAATTCTGAAGATGTAAAATTGAAATTTAGTCAATTTTACAGATTTTCAATTTGAAATTCATCAATTTTTCAAATTGATGACTAAAGATTTATTAATTTGGAATGTTCGCAGTTTGAAACGATGTCATTTTGATCGTTTCTTGGAATATGTAATACAATGGAAAATCGTTTAACTTTAAATATTCGCGATGAAAGACTTTTGAATATCTAATGTGTAAGATGGAAAATAATGCGATTTTGAATACATTTCTTGGAATAGTTCAAATTTAATGATGTGAAATTGAAAATCATTTAGTTTTGGAGATATAAAGTTGAAATTTTTTGAACTTTATATATTACATTCGAATTTCTTCAATTTTTAAAATCATGAATTGACGACTTATTAATTTGGAATGTTTATATCTTAAAATGATATGATGTTGAAGGTTTTTTTTGGCATATGTAGTTTAATTTTGAAGACTTACAATGGAAAATTTTTCAATTTTGAATATTTTCAATTAAAGACTCTTCAATACTCAATGTGTGTGCTAGAAAATAATGCAATTTCTAATAATTTTTTTGTAATAGATCAATTTTGAAGATATAAAATCGGAAATAGTTTAGTTTTATAAATTTGTTGGAAATGTAAGAAGTTACTTTTTCCACGAAGTTACTGTAGCTGTATTCATTACATTTTTCAAGTAATTTCCTCAACACTGCATCTAATTTTAAATGATCCTAAATTCAGATAGAAGGTATTTTGATGTCGGTCTGACATGATAAGAGTTTGATATTACAATTCAAAGTAAAGAATTTCCATTCACTCGAAACAACTTCAAGTGAAAACAGAATTTCATAAGATGTCAAACTGACGTATACTAACAAGCTGTCACATTGAGATGACAGAATAAGTCCCTACACAAAAAAACACGCAAAAAGTGAGGAAAACATAGGAACTTCAGTGTGGGCAAAGTTAGTGAATCAATTTAAAGATTATCATAATTACTAATTCAAGCGTTTTTAATTTTTGTTAAATTACGTACTATATAGTAAGTAGCAAAATATTATTTGTTTATTTGAACGTGTAAGGACAACAAGTCGTGTAAAAGCTCTTATTCCAGTCTCTTCGAGTAATCTCTTTTTGCTCCCCATCTCTTGCACAGCTAGAGGAGTAATTGTAAAATTAATTAAGAGACCGGGAAAATATTAATTTTTCTAATAATTCTTACCGCGATGTTATATTTTCTTGGGACGCCCAGGGGCCACCGCACCCGGAGGGTTGAAATAATTCCATAAGGGCGAAACAAGAGCCGTAACAAAGACCACCCTCGTATCTATCCATAGCACCCACACACCACCCTTTTCTCTGTTACTTCTACCCCTAGCACACGCAATTGTGTTTCCGCCTGGAATTTCCCGTATCGTCCACTTTAAACACTTTCCCCTTAGAATCGAACATTGAAATTCACTTTGACTCACGTTGAACAATTTCCTGAGTAAGGTCGTTCGTTTGGTCTACAAAATAGTAATTTCGAGGTGAATATTGCTGATATTCATAAATGAAAAGTACGATTAAATTAATTTTGATACTCTATCGTTCTTTCTGCTTTAAGTTTATGCAACTTATTAGCAGAAATAATTAAGATAGATATTTGTGTGAGGAATAATTGTGTATACTTGTTATCTCAGGGAATTTATTCACCCGTTTTTGAATCAGACAGAATTCTATTCTCAGCTTGTTTTGTAATTTATTGTTTATTTATCTCACTTGGTATACAAATAACTCAATTTTTCAGTACCTGTGTAGTGTAGAATTTCAATTAATTTACAGATAAACAGAAGTTTTTCTTGAAAAATTAGTGAAAGTATGTAGCAGGCTTCTACAAAAAAGGGTTTCTTCGCCTATTAAGTCGTTAATAAAGTCCTTCAAATCTCCCCTTCTCTTAACTTTCCCCTACTTCCCCACCTCCTCCCCCACTTGCCCTCCCCTTTCCTCATTTCCGCTCCCCCACCATTATTTCCTTTAATTTGTCTTTTCAGAATTTTCACTCATCCCTCCCTTCACTTTCCCTCATTTCTCTGTTACTTCTCCTCATCTCTTCTAGATTCTCCTCATTCTCCCTCCACTAATCCACTCCCATCGACCCCTGCCCTAATTTCTCCTTACTTGCTCTCATTTCCTCATTTACCTCCCTCCTCATATTTTCTCTCAACCCCTCCCCTTACTTCCACAAACTTCTCCTTATTTCTCATTATATTCTCCCTGCACATCCCATCATTACCCTTCAACCCCTCCCTCACGTCCCCTTTTTTCTTCTCACTCAACTTCCCTTCAGTTCCCCTTACTTTTCCTCATCACGCCTCCCTTCCCTTCCCCTTATTTACCCTCGCGCCCCACCTCACTTTTCCAAATTTCTTCTTTTTTCTTCTCCTATCTCATAACATTCTCTCTGCACAGCCCATCATTACCCTTTACCCCCTCCCACACGTCCCCTTATTTCTTCTAATTAAACTTTCTCTTAGTTCCTCTCATACTTCCTCATTCCGCCTCACTTCCCCTCTCCACATTAACCCTCACGCCTCTCCTCACTTTTCTAAATTTCCCCTTACTCCTCCTCATTTCTCATCACTCCCCCCACTGTTTTGAATTTTCAATAATTTCCCCTCACTTCCCCTCCCTACTCATCATTACCCCTCACCCTCTTCACGCACTTCCTCTTATTTCTCCTCACTCCCACTTATTTTCCCTCCCTTCATTCCCCTCTCCATCACTCCTATCACTTCACCTGATTTCCTTTCGACACCTGTTCTCACCCTACCTCATTTTCCCTCAATTCCCCTAATTTCCCCTTACTTCCTCTTTTTATATGATAGGCGGACGCCCGACCGAAACTATGAGGGTTACTGTCCGGGGCTAAGAAAACCTAAGAAATTAAAAATGATTTCAACAAAATCAGTAATGATTAAATCATGAATGCTAGGCAGTTTTCTGCTTTGTTAATTTGGAATATTTTGAATTGTTCGAATTTCAAATCTCTAACTTGCCCAAATTCGAAAATTGTCGTGTGTCCATTTTAAAAGGTTTTCAACCTTGAACACTTGAGTTCGAAATTTTTCAAAAGTGAACGCGTTAATATTAAAATTGTTAAATTCTGAACATTTTTCTTTCTGATCAGGCTTATTGAGTATCGCTTTAACATCTAGATCATTAGCGACAAAATATAACTCCTATCCATTCTACAAAATATTATTTTGAATAAAAAAAGTAAAATTACGTATTATACTATCGAAAAAAGAGGGTAAGAAATTATTGCGTATAATGTTTGACTAATAGGTTCAATAACTGTTTGTTTTACTACATTATGGAGAACTACTTTGTTTCTTTGAAGTAATAAATTGTTTTTTCAAATTGCCTGGGTTGACCATGAATTTCTTGGAGTCACCTGAGTAGTTTCACTGTGAATTTCAAACATTTCACTTTGAAAATTACCAAATTGTCAGCAAATTGGAAACTGTTAAATATTTTTATTTATTACACTATGCATTATTCAAATTTCATATTCTCAAATTCGAAGCACTAAAATTTCCAACAGTTTAATTTGGAAAGCCTCTCTAATTTGAAATTTCTAAATTTTGCCATGCATAAGGTAAAATTTTAGTTGAAAAACTTAGAACGGTTTAGTTTGGAATTTTGAGATTCGGAATGTCAAAAACTGAAAATTGTTCAATGTTGAAGGATTATAGCAATCCAAGTAGTATAGGTCAATTTGAGTCAGACAATTGTCGAAATTGGTCACGGACATATTTTTTCATAAATTTGTCTATAAAGAATTCATCATCACTATAGAAAATGAATTGTGGCCTAAAAGAACACAGGATTCCGAAGTCATTTTTGCTCAGACTCAATATTAAAACTTAAGACGTTTTGAGTAGAAAAAGTTATTTTAATTCAGCCTTAAAGGGTATTGAGTAGTATAGCTCATTTTAATTCTGCTATATCGATAATCCAGGTAGCATTTATGAAGTAGTATGAGTCAATTAAAGTCAGGCAATTTTTGGTATTGGTTACGGACAGATCTTTTTAAAAATTTGTCTTGAAAGAAATCATTATCTCTAAAAATAATGAATTGTGGTTTCAAAGAAAACAGATTTTGAAGTGAATTTTGCTCAGACTGAATACAGCAACTTAAGACTTGTCAAGTAGAATAAGTAGTTTTAGTCAGCCGTAAAGGGTGTCAAGTAGAACAGGCCATTTTAAGTCAACCGTGTTGAGATCGAAGTAGTATATGCCATTTTCCTCCAGCCATAAGGGGTATCCAGTAGTATAAGTCAATTCGAGTCAGACAATTAGTGACCTTAGAACCACAGGGTGTTATCTCATTCTTTTTACAAAAATGAGCTCATGACACCAAAAGGTAGTTTGATAAAATCTCTTTGCGTAATTTTAATCTCACTCCAAAAAATAATCTCTAAATAGTTAACATTTATAAAAACAAATTTACATAAGGTAAATTCGTTAAATCGCAACGTGCTGTCCAATTTCGAAAAGCCTGTCCTGTAAAGTTTGCAGAATCGAAGATAGCATTCTATGGTCTTAGGGTCACGAATTATTGACATTGGCCATGGACATATATATCTATAAAAGACAGATAGATATCTCTAAAGATAATAAAATCTGGTTTGAAAGAAAACATAATTCCAAACAAAATTTTGTTTAGCGTGCATTTTCGAGAAAGAGTATCACTTGGAAAAGACAGGAAGATGAGTTTGTGACGAAATGACTTTCATGCGGAATCCAGCATCTGAAGATTCCCGGTTTGCGGAGTCGCTGCGGATAATAGAGGGAGACAGCGAACGAGCGAGCAAGCGCAAATTAACCTGGGTAATGAAAACACAATGAAATTATAATAAACCAATTGCCGGGTTGATTCGTAGTCAGGAAGGAGGCCATTCAATAATAAAACACGTACCCACCTACCAACGTACATATCCTACCTTCCTACGTACCCGGGGAGTGAGAACCAAGAGAATTAATTTCTCGAGAGCCTTTATGCTCTCCGACTGACCAAACGTTACTATGTCCCGACCACACACGAAACACCAAACCTAGACTCTTCCGCAATTTTCATATGTGCACACCCTTGCTTCGGGAGTAGGAGCAAAGTATATGTATGTGCATGCATGTGTGGTGCATGAATTCGAAATGGAAATACTTCCGCGAAGAGCGCGTAAGTACAGCATGGAACTTTAATGCAAATTGCAAAAAGTATATCTGAAATGGATCTTTTTCTTGATGTTGTGAACATGAATGTTTGCAACATGGGCATGTTGGAAGTTTGTGAATTGTGTATTATGCACCTAGGGATGAAATACGCCTGTTTCATCCCGTGATGCATAATATATGAGTATGGTGAAAAATCGCGGATTCGAATCATGTGTAGCGGGCTGGATGTTACGGCTTGTTAGCCGAAGGAAAAAACTGGAAAGAAAAAACTTCTGACCGGGAAAAAAACTCTTGTCAGAAGGAAAAAAACTCGGACGTGCTGCCTCCGACGGAGAATCTTGTAGTCGTTACAACATGCTTCTGCAGCGACTGCCAGATTCCCCGTCGGAGGCAGCACGTCCGAGTTTTTTCCCCTCTGACAGGAGTTTTTTTCCCGGTCCGAAGTTTTTTCCGGTTAACAAATAGCAATGTCCGACCCGCTTCACATGACTAGAATCCTGCAATTTTTCCACTAGGCGTTGAAGAAAATATTGTACGCACCACGGGATGAAGCAGGCGTATCTTATCCCTAGATGCATAATATACCATTTATCAACTTTCAACACAATCATGTTGTAAACCATATGTAAAGGGAGATTTTAATGAATGGCTCTATTAAATGAAAGTACTTTTGATTCAGCGGAAATTAAATTACAAATTTTAGCGTGTGGAATATAAATATATGAATAAAATATATAATTCTATTACAAATTAGACTTAATGTGATATAATATGCTCATTTCATTTGAATAATTAAAAAGGCAAGTCACTGAACTGAATTCAGGTTCCTTATTATGAAAGCGAGATCTCGTTAGTAATAATTCATTGATAAATGCACTTTAGAACTGATAATTATAGATATTGCAGCATTGAGAGAATATATTACCATTAAAACAAGTTAGCATTATGTGAATTAACATTAATTAGGACTTCATAGAGCAACTGTCAGTATTGAGTGACAATATTATTGATAAGGTTCAGAATATCATTTATGAATTTATAATATGTTACAGGGTAAAATATTATTTTTAAAGTAATATCTCACTTTTCTCTTCGATTCATAATTATATTTTCTCTCAGTCGGTTTGACTTCTTAATATTTTATTAAAGATCTTGAAAAATGACGTTTCTGAATTTGTGAAATTTTAATTCGAAATTATGGAATGGAAATTCAATCTCTTTTTATGTTTATCATTAATTTTTAATTAAATTTTGTGCTCTTTATTAATTCAACAGACTGTACTTTACGTTCACCTATACAAGTATAAAGACGCAAGATTATTACAGCACGCAAAATTTCAAAATACACTTAACGGCAAGTGTGCACCGGGGGAACCGTATAACACAATGATCAAACACGACCGCGTAAGTACGCTCATATTCGCCTGAGGGGTAAGTATAATTTCTGACCAGAAATTCTCAACAATTCGACCGTTGATTCATTCGCGGAAACAATTCCTTTGTTCTTCCTCTTTTCCGTTTTTACTTTCTGCTGAAATTTCTATCGTAATCCACGGCGAAAAGTATTTCCACTTCTTAAGCTTCCATTTGGTAGTTTCGTTTTTCTTGAAAAATAAATTTTTTATTTGAAAATATATGCATTGGACAATTGTATAAGTCTATGTTTTCTTAATTAAAAAATGTGAAACAACTCTCGGGGGCCGTTCAAAAACTACGTTATGCTATTTTGGGAAATAGGATGATTTTTCACGGAAATAGGGATTAATAGGGGAATCAATTCTTTTGAATAAAACTAATGCATAGGTAACATATTGAGTTCGATATAAAATGCTTGAGATTTTAAGAAGAAATATGTTACATTTTCAAAAAAATACTTGAATTTCCAACCAAAAAAGGTTAATATTTTACGAAAGGAGATGAATTTTCAATGAAAGAATGCTGAACAAAACAGTTGAATTTTCAACAAAATAATGAAACTTTTGACATAGAAGTTGATTTGAAAAAAAGGATCAAATTTTCAAAGAAATAGTTGAATTTTCAACTGAAGTGATGTCCTTTTTATTAATAAAAATGAATTTCTAGAAAAGAATTTCAGCTTTCAACCGAGTAGTTGAATTGAAAACAGTTGATTCTTCAAGCAAAACGTTATCTTTTAACTGAACAGTTAAATTTTTTACAAAAATTATAGAATTTTTTCCACTCAAAAAAGTAGAACTTGCAACAAAATAGATAAATTATTTACCAAATTGCGATAAAATTTTCAACCAAAACCGATCAATTTCTAGGCAGAAATAGGATAGTGAAATTTTCAGTTAGAAAAATTATTTTTCAACCAAAAAGAACGAATTTTCATCAAAAAAGTTGAATCTTCAACCAAATGGTAGAATCTTTAACATAAGAAGACAGATTTTCAACGAAACAATTAAATTTTTGAGCCAAAAAAAAAGTTTTCTACAATGCAGTTGAATTTTCAACCCGAGAATATGAGTCTTCAACAAAAAACCTAATGAATAAAAATCTAATTTTTTTCTTTACAGTATCTATTATCTGAAATTGCAGACATGAAAAGCAAGGGCAATATTTTTGATAATTCATGAAAATTGATATCTTAACTTCAGAATTAATGTGTAATATTTATGTATGAAGGATGCAAACAGTTGCATTTTTTTAAATACCAATTTTCGACGAAAAACACTAACATAACCAAGAGTCGTTCAAAATGGTGAGTTTAATTTTCAAAGTCAAATGATTTTTGTTTTTTCCAGTAGAAAACGCTAACATATCCTATTATTGGTCAGATATTGCAATTATTTTTTTCGAATCTGATGATTTTTCATTAGCAATAGCAATTTTCATAGAAAAAAACTAACATAACATAACAAAAAATAGTTCAAGATTGTAAATCTCCTTTAAAACTAATGCCTTTTGTTTACAATAACAGATTTCATTTATGAGTAACATAAGTAACAATTTATGTAAACATAACCTAAAATTGTTTCAAAATTATAAGTCTTATTTGAAACCTATATCGAAATTTCTAGTGGAAATAAGTGGCTTGACCTACAATTGTACACAATTTTTTAAATCTTCTATGCAATCTAAGGATTTTATACAGAAAATACCGTTTTCTGCTGTGAAACGCCAGCATAACCTAAATCTTGAAAAGTTTTGAATCTTCTTTGAAATCAAATTTTTTTAGAAATTAACATACCAATTTCTGACTAAAAACTCTAGAGTAATCTAAAATTGTCGAACGATTCTACATTCCCTTCAAATTATAATGATTTTTTTTTGAAAATACTAATTTTGAATGTAAAACTCATTGCATTTAAATCCAATAATACTTGTTTAAAAATGCCAATTTCAGGTTGTTGAAAAATTGTGAATATTCTTTGAAATCGAATAATTTTTGGTTAAAAATACCAATAACTTCCGAAAAAAACACCAACATAACATAGGAGAAAATTGTTCATAACAGTAAATCTTCTTCGAAATTTAATGATTTCAATTTAAAATAACCGATCTCCTGTGAGAAACGTTAATACAATCTGAAACTATCTAAAAATTGCAAATCATGTTCAAACTACAATCATTTTTGTTTTATAACACCAATTTTTGGTGTGAAACGCTAACGCATGACATAGAATTCAAAATGAAAATAAAAAATATAATATAATAATGTATAGTAAATATAATAATATGATGAAGAATAGGAAGTAAAAAAGAGATATATACAAGAGAAAATAATTAAAAATAAGCAAAAGCTTACAGGTATGTCTCGGATACCCAGCCGGGGTTGATATTGCCTAGTTTACAGCTAATTTAAATTGTTCGTAATCATAAGTGATCCTCTAAGTCCTGAAATTGAGAGGACTATTCTTAATATCTACGCTAATTATTCTAGTCCTAATATCTATCTTAATATAATCGCTTTTTTCTACGAGGTGCATATGGTCTTGCTTCGCGGTAGTAGGACGCCCGATCCCTCCACAATCTGAAACGCATTCCAGCGTCTGGCAGTATTCCTGCTGATTCCATCTGATCCTCTCCTAAAAAGTCAGTTTGTGCTTAGTCTAAGTTCGGCCATTCGCCGTAACCATGACGTAAGCACGGTTGGGCACCGTTACTTGGGTGAGTGCGTGACTATGCGCTGTCGCAATGGTTGAATGCTGGTTGTGGACCGACTTTAAGCTGTGAAGCTGGCTGAAACCCGGCGTCTGAGTGTGTGTGTGGCTGTGCGTTATCGAAGCGTTTGAGTACAGGTTGTGGACCGACTACAAGTCGTGAGGCTGGCTGTACCCCGACTGTGTAACTGGTTGTGAACCAATCCTGCGTTGCAAGACTAGTTGTACCCCGGTGGTGAGTGTGTGATTCCAGTTGTTGCCGTCTCTGGGCTTATAAAACGGTTGTACTCCGGTGGTGAGGTGTGGTGTGAGACTGGCTGTTCGGTGACTGTTGTTTGTTGTGGGGTGTGTTGGGGGCACGTACGAGAGAGTCGGCACGTACGAGAGAGAGTGGGCGAGGGCGCTTCTAGTGTGACCGTACATAGCGCTGGGTCCAAGATGGCGGTTGAATGATTACGTCTCGTGTGCGTGTGAGAGACAAGGACTGGAAAGAGTGAAGGGTAGATGGAGAAAGAATAGTGGTTCGTGGGAGGGAGATACGTGGATCAGTTAACCAGTATGCTGGCTAATCCACGCCGCGCGAAGTAGATCCGGGGTCCGTCAATGGAAAATGTTGTGCAGAGATGTGTAGGGGTGGAGGGGATCCTAGAATGACTCAGGGTGACAGCCAGTATGCCAGCTGTCAGATTGC
Source organism: Melikaiella ostensackeni (assembly GCA_032362435.1). Lineage (NCBI taxonomy): Eukaryota > Metazoa > Arthropoda > Insecta > Hymenoptera > Cynipidae > Melikaiella > Melikaiella ostensackeni. Next base: position 9,735,733 of record JAUMHM010000088.1, read on the forward strand.
GGAAGGGAGAGAGGGAAGGAAGGCGCCAGACTACCGAGATCGCCTTGTCGTGACAGCCAGTATGCTGGCTGTGCCGCGTTGAATAAAGGAAGTAACAATCAACTAGCAAAGAACTTACCATAATGCTGGAGATATACTTTATTGATTATTTGTACAGTGATTTGCCGATAGTTTATGCTTGCTTGGGTATAGTAACCGGAATACCAGGCTGTTCTTGCTGCTGCCAAGAAGGCAAAGCTGAAGCGAAAACTCTCGATTTTCGCTCGTGCATGGCCTTTTATGCCCGTACCCCCAGAGAGTTTCACGGAAGGCCACGTTGGAGAGGGCAGAATCGAGTGGCGGGAGGTGCGCGCGTCGAGTATTACTGGCGCTGCACTCGTAACGCTCACCTTCGCCCGGTTCTGCTGCTCTGCTGGCGCAAGGAGACGCGTCTTTAGCCTGGCAAGGACAGACTGAATATTAGGTGTGTTCATACCAGGGCAAGGACGGTGTCTCTCAAAAACGTATATGTGATGCGATCTGAAGAAAGACCCCTAAGCGCCAAAAAATCGATTTTCTGATTATTTAAGTTTTACATAGATTCGAACCTGC
>JAUMHM010000088.1:9740701-9755265 GCA_032362435.1 Melikaiella ostensackeni
GAAACACTTCTTTACTTCGGACTCTGTCCGAAGAATCCTTGATCAATCTGCGGAGTGCCCCTGTCGCTATGGGAAAAGCATGGAATGCCAAGACTTTTTCTGATTTTTACATCTTTCATTCATTGTGTTGCCTATTTAACTTTCTTAACGAGATATATGCGAACTCTCAAGCAGAATAAAGAAACAATGTTGAAAGAAGATTATCAAAAAAAACTATCTTCCTGAAATATTATTATTATGAATACTCATAAATAGTTTTGAATATTATCAGAAAATATAAGCTTTATTATTGGAATCTCCACCCTTATCTTACGATATTGATTCGTGTATCTAAATTCACAAAATACCGCGTTACAAATTTGAGTTACTTATTTCAGCAGAAATTAGAGCCATGACATTTTGAATTACATTGTCATATGGTTTTTTTTACATTTACAAGCATTATTGATATACTTCTTCGTACAATGACACTTTACGTATCCTTGCAAACCGGAAAATGACTCTTCACCATTCATTTGTCGTGCAGACACGGTTTTGTTAGGAACTTCATTCAAGCTTATAAACTTTTCTTTACAAACTGCAAATCAATTCCGAGAGTATGATAATCTAATTATACCATTCTGAGTGCCTACTTTATGAAAACAAACTTTGGATACCTCCACAATAATTCCTAATATGCACACCTATTTTCTAGCATTTGAAATTTACTGATTTTGAGAATCCTGAGTTTAATTTTTTTCTCTCAAATAGGTTTGTAAAATAAAATAGCAAAAATAGTTCGAATTGCAATGTAATGAACAGTTTTCAATGTTCTCGTGCTCATTTTGAAGCTAAGTCTCTGAGAAATCGCAGTACTTCCTTGCATGGCGCAAGAAGTTAAAGTATAAGCTGGAATGAAATATTTGGAAAAATTTTGTTTATATGTGAAATAACTCATCATAAAATTAACAAAATTTCAATGCTAAAAAATGGGTGTCCACATTGGGGTGGGTAAAATAAAAAATTCTGGATTTCTGAGCCGTCACTACGCGAGAAAGTAGCGTATTGGGGTCCTAAAAAAGTACAATGATTTTTTAAAAAATGCTTAAAAAATGTCTTGTTTCCAGAGTTTCTGAATTCTCTTGAGTTTCAATTTTTCTTATACGTTCCTGGAGGTCAAAAAAGTCTTCTCAATTTTCGGCGGATTTCAATCAATCATTCTCTTACTGATAATTCCTATTTTTTTATCCCCGTTTTCAGAAAAAATTCTTAACACTTGTGTAAATACGAGAAATTCCTTCGCGTAATTGAAAGCTTTCCATTTCACCATCATCATTCCTAATTCCGACCTACTCAGTGCTAGTATTCCCTTTCCTAATCTTCTTAACACATTTCTAAAATAATTTCTTCTTTCCTTCAAAATCGTTTTGCATTTTTTATCTTCTTTCGATTTTGTTTTACCTTTGCGTTCTTTGACTAGAATCTTTGCTTTTCTGTTTCTATCCCTAAAATCATTTTTTAGTCTAGTCTTCTCTTCATTCCTGAAACCTTTAATATTAAGCTTTCTCAAGTACGCTTGCTTTCTCTTGTTCACCGCCACGCGGATTTCATCATTCCACCAAGCATCTCCAGTCTACCTCACACTTCAGATGCACTCTTCAAGATGCTATCTGGTAGTATTATCCTTGCACCCTTTACATTTTTATTGCATAATTCCGTCTTTCAGCCTTCTTTATGAGGCCCCACATTTTTATTCATCATTTTACGACATACTACTTGTCCTTCTGGTTTCTGAAAATTCTATGTTCTGTGTTCATTTTTTGAGCCATAAGGTAGTAATCTGTTCCACATTAAGAGCCTCTCATAACTCATGTATCTTTCACTAGCCCTCGCAGTCTCTCATCTGCTACAACAAAGGCAATCGTGCTGTGACTTTCGCCTCTGCACCAAGTATAGATGTAAATCATTTTATGTCTGAACCAAGTATTTGTAGAAAACAAGCCTCCTTCCAAGCATATGTTCATGAATTTCTCCCCCTTACCATTGGTTTTTAGGTCTCCGAATTGACCGAGTACCCTGCCCGTACGTTCGCATTGTAGAACAACCTAGACTTTCATATCTCCGAGTATAATGATTCTTTCGCCAGGTTCGCAAGTACCTATAATATCACTCAATGAATCACAGAAGATAGCTTTCACATTATTACTGTCACCATCAACTGGAGTGTAGTGCGCTATAATAAATATCCTTCTGATTTCCACTTTCATTCTAACCCATAATAATCTAGGAGATTCACATTCACACTTTTTGACATGCTATTTTGCTCACTCATTTATAATCTTACAGACTTCTTGGCCATAACGTGATTCATTATGCACTCCTGACCAAAGTTCTAGCCCATTTTCTATCTTTCTTATCTCACATACCTTCTTCTTTGTTTCCAGTCCACATAAAATATCTTACTTCTTTACGCGCATTGTATGCCGCAGTTCTCTTTTCTCAGGATGACTTACAGCACATGCATTGTGAACATCCAGTCTCTATTCAAGGCCTGAAACTTTTCTGAGTGCATGTCTTTCGTCAACAAAAGTGCATCATCATCATCATCAATCATCATCGATCAATTCTAAATCATATTTTAAAAACTCTCATTTTCTATAGATATTTCTTAAAGCCTAACATCCAATTTTTTATTAATAATTCAGAGTTGGATACGACAAGAAGTAAAAGCAGATTGTGTACGATTTGTAGACAAATGAGAGTCGACCTTTAATATTCCGTTTGAATCAGACCTTTATACAACGTTACGAGGAGAGATAGCTTCCGGCTTGACGCGTTTGCATTTGAGCGAGCCCAGAGTATTGGATGCATATGTTAATCAGCAATATGGTGCGGAGTAGATATTACCCTGTGCCACTGTATCCACCCCACTCGAACAACTACCTCCAACCTCACTTCTCCATGGCCTCCACCTATCCTAGAATTACGTAGTACTTCGTTGGATATATTCTCGCACTCGTATCTGCAATCTGTGATTCGCGATTTGTGATTCAGCTCATACGACTCGAATTCTATCGCAAGGTGCGAACAAGCCCCCGACGTTGCGCAAACTCGATTCATTCAGAGTCACACGTGCTTCCAGCCCATCCTGTTTCTGTTTTCAAATTTATCTCTGGACCTCATCCTGCAAAATTGCGGTTACTGAAACGGAAACACGATTTTCAAAAAAAAATGTTTCTTAATCAGATGACAAGTGAAAATGAGGCTTGTAAATCTGGAAATTTGAGTAAGAGTGGAGGAAGAAATTATGTAGGATTATTATATAATTTTCAGGCTTTTTAGTAGCGCCAGGCAAAAACCCTTGTATCCAAGATCGTATTTGGGTGCGTCGTTCACCGCTTCTAATTTCTGAAATATTTGGGGTATTTCACACAAAAAAATTCTTTGTTTGAGAGGAAGAAGGCCCGAGGATGGATAGATTTATGCACTCTACAGTGCATAAATCCTCGGGCCTTCTTCCTCTGGAACAAAAAATCAAGCTGTGACAGAGGTTGGTCTTTTTTCAATGTTCATTTTAACATTTTTCATATTTATCTGTCAAAGAACATTCGAGGAAATAAATTTTTATCAAGAAAAAAGTTGCGTTTGTAAAAGTATTGTTATGTGTTTATTGTTGGGGACTGTTATTGACAAATGCTGACGACTATTTCCGATCGTTACTACGGTGTTATTACAAATCATTTCTACAGGCTTGTTACTGACACTTTCCATGGGTTTTCTTCATAGTTTCTAGGGATAATAATAATTTTCCATTGCTAGGTGTGGTGACTGACCATTCCTTAGGATATTTACTGACCATAACCATGGGTTTGTTGTTGGAGGCTATTACAGGGTTGTTATTTACCATTCGATTGATTGATTGTTGGTAGGTCGTGTTATTTACTCTTTATAAGGGTATTCGGTTGCTATGAGTTAATTTTGGTAGTGACCGGTGGTTGTTATTGACTATTGCTAAATTTGTATTGTTCGTTACTGATCATTGTTATCGGTTATTTGTATGGGTTGTTTTCATAGTTGCTATGTGTTATTATTGTTCATTATTAAGGATTCCTATGTTTCAATTACTAACGGGTTATTACTTACGATTTCTGGGTGTTGTTATTAGCCGTTACTAGCGATTCTTTCTGACCATTACTGGAGGGTTGTTATTTACCATTGCTGGGGGTTGTTATTTACTATGTTGTACTGTGTTATTGATCTTATTACGGGTTTTTGAAATAGTTTTAAGGGGTTGTTGTTGAACGAAACTAATGGTTGTTTTTTACCCTTAATAGTGGTTGTTAGTACTGACCGTAGCTAGATATGCGTTGTTTTTCATAGTTCACAGGGGTTTTTATTGACTGTTACTGAAGGTTGTCATTCACCGTTTCCTCTGAGATTTCGATTGTTTGTTGCTCGAGGTTGTCACTGACTCTTTCTAAGGCTATTTCATCACTATGAGTCGATTTTGATAGTAGCTGGAGGTTGTTATTGACTGTTGCTAAGGTTTTATTACTCGTTACTGATAACTGTAGTCTATTATTCACGATTGAAGCAAACTCTACAACAGTGAATTATGCAACACTTGTTGTTAGGTTCATCTTATATGTGAATATAAGTACAAAATGATCCTTATGGCAAGTGGCGTATAATGCACTGTTGTAGAGTATGCTTCAATTACTGAGGTTGTTACTAAACGTTTCTGTGGATTGCTTGTGATATTCGCTGGGTGTCGCTACTGACTATTGCTCAAGTTGCTATTACCTGTTAATGAGGATTATAATTGTTCCTTTAATAAGGTTCTTATTTATCCCTTTCTGAATAGTTATAAGTGACCACTATATTTGATTAGAAATAATACTTTCTAATGCTCAACACTTACTTTCCTCGTAAGCTTGTTCTATTTATAAAAAATTTGACTCCATAAAGGTATCGATTGACTTCCGAACGGACACCCTTGGATATTTAATAGAAGGTTAACTGAAAGGTTGTTCCACATCTTTCTCGAAACTCTGAGGCTACATAGGGCGACAATACGCAAAAGAATATAACATTGGGGGCGATCAAGATATGCTCACTCAACTAGAGGCAGTTTTCATGGGTCATTTCGCACGATTCGCATGAAGGAATCCTTTCCCTAGTAGCGTCTTCAGAAACGTTCATAAAATATCAAACAGCACTGAACAGTGTTGACGCCTTTATAAGTACGACGAATACTCTTAAGATTCCCTTTTTACACACCTATAAGGCTGAAGTTCAGACTCTTATTTTTATACAAATTTCCTTTTCATTTCCATTTCATAAAATATGGCTATTATTATTGTTTATGATAGTTTAGTTGCTGAAAGTATCTGCTTCTGATCTCAAGCAAGGGAGGCTTCTCACTTCAGTTTTATGATCAAAGTACTCGCGGTTTATAGAAGACTCAAGGAAGATGATAATCAAAGCTCTCGCGAATTCATCGAGAGGTATAGAGGTAATTCAAGATTTACTTTCTCGATTGAACTTCACCGCAATGAAGGGGAGGAAAACGAGCTCAAGCGACTTTTGACACCCGAACGATCAAAGTAAAAGAGACACGTAATCGCCAAAGGATGTTCCTTCATAGATTTCTTATTTGAATTTAATTTAGAATTATTGAGGTGCGTAATTTGCGACAAGAAAACGTGAAATAGGCGCGATCAAGATGCAACTGAGGTTTACCATCGGATCGATGAAGCGTTTCATAAAATCCGCCATTTTTTCTGAAATAAGAATAAATCTGTACAGAAATCAGTTGGTTTAAGGTTTTGATGATATTTATTTAATATTTAGTGGAGAGATACTTTTACTGCTTCGGAGATCCTTTATTTGAACCAGTATGAGATCAGAAAGGCTCTTGAGTACTTTAGATCTAGAGATTTCCATTGTTTTCGGATTAATGACACCATGCGAAGGAATTTGTTGCATATTATCCGGAGCTTATGTATGCTAAGTACCGGAGGTAGAAGAAGCCGAACGTTTAGTATGCAAGGGCATTGCCGGCGGGTGCATCCCTGAATGCACATTACGTCAGATTGCATGGGCTTGAATTCCGTAAGGCAATGTATAATTGTAACAAACTCAGCGTTCATAAACTATATTCGATCATTCTGTAATATTAGCAATAACTAATTCGCATTACAACACTTTTATTAGTTCATGTATCGTCGACGTATTCCCGAAAAGTACTTTCTTTTAATCGTCTATAAAATACACTGTCGTAGGTATTTACTACACGGCTATCGTAAGCGACACTAAAAATCACTGATGACTTTGAAATACGATGAATCGGTCGGAAATGAAGCTAGACATTATTTTAAAGGTTAAAAAGATTATGGAATTGCACGTCGAATTAACTGTGGTAGGAATATCTCTGAAGTTTATAAAGAGGAAATAATCACATGAGAATTTTTTTTAAAAAATTTAAGAATTACTCGAATTTCTCACCTCGACGTCAACTTGTGGTATGATTTAGGAAAATTGTGAAAAAATTGAAATTTTCAGGACGCAATCTACAAAATCATGTCTTTAATTGAAGTCAATAAAACTTCAAGAATCTTCACAGGTTTCCAAGATATTCCTCAAAATGTTCAAGTGTGTTTGCGACACAGTGGGGCAAAATGTAAAAATTTATTTCAAGAGAGGCGTTTTAAAGTTTGAAGAGCTCTACAGAATCCGAAATATGTTTTCAAGCATTCCTGTACCAATTCAATTGGTTCGAAATATAATGTAAATTCGAATATTGTTATTCATTTTGTTATTCAAACGACAAGACAGAACCTTTGTATAATAAATTTTCAAATAAATTTATAGTGAATACAGCATGATGTTGTGACAAGTTATTTTAATTGAACCTCAATGTCATACTTTTAAAGTGAGGGAAGAGAAGAGAACGTCAATAATTTGAAACATTTGTGTTTGAATTCTTATAAATATAATGTTGTGAAATAACTCTCAGTAGCTGTAGTGAATGATAACGAAAGAGCGTCGGTATTTCTTTGGAGGAAAACATCGATGTTTCTAATTATATATGATACTTTCATAAAGAAACGTGTTAACTTTTTATGAGTAAGTATCAGTAAAACCTAAAACTCAAAACAAAATAACATTCTTATACTCATTCGTCAAACCTCCCGTAATAATTATCAAACAAGTCTTTGGTTTGAAAATTTTGAAAACTTCAAAAATGCAAATAACACAGAAGATCAATGGTACATATTTCATAAAAGAAATGTATCGTATTTAAAATCTTAATGATAAGATCCTTCATCTTGGTGGACAATCTCGTTCTCCTGCTCTGCAAAACGATGTGAAACAATTTTCTGTTGGATAGATTCTAAATTTATTAGCAGCAGTCAAGGATTGCTTCATTTTGTAGGCGAACAGTGGTTTGTACTTGGATAGTGACTTCAGCCTTCCCTTTTTCTTTGGTGATGGTGGAAATATAACTTGGATCTTCATAGGCTTCTTATTAAAATCGTACCTGCATATAAATTATTCTTATACTAATAATAATAAAAAAATACTACAGTAATTTCAGTAGTATGAAGGTGAATGCAGAGTGAATTTTATCAAATGATTGCACTCATTAAATCAGTTTGCTTTGATTTTCAACTAACTAGTAACTTTTATTGCTAGAAATAATTTCCGTTCTCTTAGTTAATAATGATGATTATATAAATAACTCAATTAAATTTCTCCTGTGACGTCACCGTTAGCTGCCACTCTTCTCATTTCCCTCCAAAATACTTTTTTGCCTGAAACGTCATTGTCCCATAGCTGCTCATCTATCAGTTTGCGGAAATTTTACACTGATTTTTCATCTACTGCTACAACTTGGTATGCTTTGCATCTTTGATAACCTCATGCCACTGCTCCAGTACAAATATTTCCCGATGTTTGCTGGTTCTCTCAATCAGATCCTGAATGCTATCACCATAATTTTGAGTGTGTCCTCTTTCAAGGTATCGGTGGGTTATTTTATACCATATTTGGCAGCGGCTGATACGCATCGCAAGGATTAGTCTATTTTTATTTTGACCTCCAGCATTGTCCGACCAAAATCTAAAACCAGATTCTTTTATCATCTACGACCTTGAATTTTCGATTAATAAAAGACAATAGATAGCTAGACATTTCATTAGTTCCTTGCTTTGCCGATGTTCCATTCCAAACGGAGCAGTATTCTTGATGACTACCCCTTTCATAAACAGTGAAATTATGCACTGCTAACTTCCTCTTATAATGGACAGTGCCATTTTTACATTTTGGCGTACTAAAAACTTTTTGCAGGTGAAAACATCCAAAGAAAACTGGTGTCTTTTCTAGCAGAGTCTCTTTCCTGGCTTTTTCTTTCTGTTCGCGAGCTAACCTTTTAAAAACAATGATTATCATAACTGTCTTGTAATTCAGCTTTCTCATGATCATTATCAGACTTACATACAATGCCTAAGTCGCACTGATCATCTTTCGGTCGAAAAAATCCAAGATTGAATCCCTGATTAAAAATATCTCGATAAGTTCTTTCTGACGCCCTTAGTTCTTCCTCCTTTTTTACATTGTAATGGGACTCTACTTTTTGAAAAAGTTGATGTGGTCCCTGACGGATTGTTTGGCCCTCACAAAATTTTCATTTTCTTCTTGAGAATGCTTCCTTTTTTTGTCTGGAGATACGTTATTATTTTTGACATATTTTCTGGTTACTGTGCATACGAAACTGTCCGAAATGTTAAGAGTTTATAAAGACATTTGTCTGCAGACCTTAAACCCTTTATCGAAAACCCGAAAAAAAAAAATATATTCTGCTCTAATTTTTTCGAGATTTATCTCCTGTCTCCGCTGTTCTTGTTTTTGGCCTTTCTATTCTCATATATTTAGTGATAAACTCCCACTGTTTCATGTGACCTTGACTCCATAATGCCTTAGATATCTGTTGACGATTCTCATGGCCAACTCTGTTTTTACAATGAAATCTGCAATTATCAGAACAACCGTCGCCAATCTTTCTTGCAGGTACTAGTTTATTTTTTCGATTCAAGTGTTCAAGTGTTCAAGATTTCTTCTGAACTTCTGGATTTGCATTCGAAAAAGGTGAGACGGCTCTTGATATTAGGCTTTTGCCAGACGAGGTACTTTCCTGGGAAGGATTTACATTAGCTATGGAATTGTCCATTATATTTGTAGCTTCAGGTGTTCTGTCAAGAATGTTGACGTTATTCTTATTTAATTCTGAGAGGCAATTCCCTCCACCATCAAACAAAAGAGTCCCTGCGATGAAATCAAAATAAATAAATTAATTAATTAATTAATTTGAAAATATAATAAACGATGAAAAATATTTTCAAAGCCTCTGATTGCAATTAAAAGGCAGTTCAAAAATTTCGAATAAAATTATTTGTAATTACAAAATTCAAAGAAGTTTACCTACCATCATTCCAGCTGAAATTACTAGGTTCTCCTCTGGATGTATTTCTGTGCTCCAAGAAAAGTACGTCCAAATCTAGAGAGGTTTTATCATCATTAAAATTTACATGTAAATTTGAATACTCTGTGTAAAATAAAAGCTTGTTATAATTCACACATCCGAGCTTTTCAGTAAAAAAAGTTAATCTAAAATTATTACTTAAGCTTCTTTAGTTGAATTATGACTTTCATTATTGGACAGATCAGAAAGTGACATATTGAAGGCCACTTCTCGTGTTCCTTGATTAATAAAATTTCCGGAATATTCGTCTCCTAATGCATCTAAAAAATTATTAAGTGACTCATGACCAAAATTACTGAGTTTTTTCGATTAACGTTTATTCAGGAGTCAAATAAATAAATATGTAACACGTACGTCCAAACGTCGGTGGGAATCATCAGTAAAACATCATTTAAATCACAAGAGTACCTTATATATTTATAAGAACTTCCTTAATTCTTATAACAATTGCAATCAAAAGGCGCAGCAATTTGATGTTTATCTTTCCTAAACAGATTATCAGAAATAAATGGCTAGCATGGTATCATTCTCGCATTCCGAAATTGAGTATTTGAGATTTCAAAATTTAGAGAAGATTATAAGCTTTTAAGATTACATAATAGACAAGGGCGTTAAAATTGTTTTCCTAAATTATGATCATTTGTGGCGCTTTGAATAATTAATGAAGAACGTGGGCCAACAAACCCACAAGCTCCATAATCAAGGTTGGAATGACAGAGCTAGTTGTGTCGCCAAAGTCTATACATAAGCAGGCGTGCCATATTGCGAGTCCATGGTTGTGTAATATGAAGGTTTCGCAAGATCGTGACATCATAATATAATTTCACAGTTCAAAGTGCAGTTGGAAGATCCAAGTAACAATAAATGATATATATATATATATATATATATATATACTTTAAATTATTACGTCTTTTAATTGTAATTTTAATAAGAATTAACTTCGTTTTCATACCCATATAAGGTCTTCCTCTGATTGAAATTATGTTTTACTGATGAGGCCCACCGACGTTTGGGCGAAAATGTTATAACTTTCACCAAATTGATATCAATTTGAGAACAATAAAAACACAGGCCAGTAAAGAAAAAACCTGAAACATTTATTGTATTGTAATTTAACCTGGCCAAAAACCGTACCATCAAAATATATTGAGACGTCGAAGTCGACATTAGCAACCTCAAAAACCCCCTCATACCGAATCAAGGCAAATATGTACAAATTTGACAATATTGGCCGCCATATTAGACTTGTCATTTATAATTTGTTACTTTTCACGTCAAAATCAAAATTAGTGACTTTAAGTATCCTCTTGTACCAAGTTTTAGGTACACCTGTAATAACTTTAAAATTTTGGCTGCCATATTAGATCAGCCATCTTCAATTTGTAGCTTTTTACGAAATCAACGATCTCAAAAACCCCCTTGTACCAAGTTTCAGGCAAATCTGTGAGAAAAATAAAATTTTGGTCGCCATGTTTGATCCGCAATTTCCAATTTGTAACTTTTGACATCGAAATCAGCGACCTTGGGAATCCTCTTATGCTAAGTTTCATACAAATCCGACGAAATCTTGAATTTTGGCCAATTTTTGGTGTCCCTCAGCCCACAGTGTGTTGTATTGCTGGCTCAACGAAATTTATGTTGATCCAACAAACAGTGTTGTTGATATAACAAAATGTTTTGCTGCGAGGCTCGTTTGATAGGTGAGGTAAATTTCCCGCTAGGTGGCGCCAAAATGAATGTTGTAGTATATGGCCAAGAAATAGCACTCCTCAAACTAACCTCAACCAAGTTTCAGCCAAAACCAATGCTCAGTTTGCGTTTGACGTATAGTCTAAGCGAGTCCGTCAGTAGTTTTCGAAAAAATGGAATAAGAAGAGTTCCGTGCAGTGATGAAACATTTTTATTAAAAAAATGGGATGGCAGCGCAGATCAGAGACGAATAAGATAAAGTTCACGGGGATTCTGCTCCTTCGTTGAAAACCGTTTACTTTTGGATAGACGAATTCAAACGTGGCCGAACCACAATTAAAGATGAAGTGCTCTCTACGGCTAATTGAGGTCACCACATCGGGTATGGTGGCAAAGATTTATTATATGGTTATGAAAGATCGCCGAATCAAGGTGCCTGAGATTTCCAAGGCTGTAAGCATCTCCACTAAACGGGTTTATAACGTTTTGCACGAAAAACTGGAGGTTAAGGAGGTGTGTGCAAGATGGGTGCTGCGATTGCTGACTCCCGATCAAAAACGCAACCGAGAAGACGTTTAAGAGCAGCGTTTGGCGAGGTTCAATCGGAATTTGTAGAATTTTTACGCCGATTCGTGACTGTGGACGAAACCTGGATCCATCGCTATACACCCGAGACAAAGCAGCAGTCAGAGCAGCGGGTACTGTCTGGTGAAAGTGCGACGAAGAAGGCGAAGACTGTTTTGTTAGCTGGGAAAGGTGATGGCTACAGTATTTAGGGATTCACAAAGGATTGTCCTCATCGATTATTCAGAGAAGGGTAAAACTATAGCAGAAACATACGATGCATCATTATTGGACCGTTTGAAAGCCGAGATACAAAAAAAGCGGCCACGATTGGCGCACAAAAATGTGCTGTTCCATCACGACAACGCACTGGCTCACATCTCCGCAATCGCAGTGGCCAGAAAACACAAAAAGCAAAATACAAAAAACTTGAAGACCTGGCTCGGTGGAAAGAGATTTTCATCCAATGAAGAATTAATCGATGCAGCAAGTGCGTATTTTGCAGACGTCAAAAAACCTTACTTTTCTGAAGGGATGAAAAAATTGGAATCTCGCTGGACTAAGTGCGTAGCTCTCGAAGGAAACTATGTTGCGAAATAAAGGGAGAACTTTCCAAAACAAAAATTTTCACTTGCTTCTTAACCAGTCTTGTCAAACAACCCTCGTATGGTAAACAAAATTTGGTCGAACCAACCAAAAAATTTGGTTGCACGGAGAGCAAAAAAACTATGCTGTTGTCTGAACCAAACACTTATCTCAGTGCTCCAGCGATGTTTAGTGCTACTCACGCTAATCGTGTTGATAATTTCCGACGATAGTGTATTCGTCACAAAATTATGAAACTGAAAAGAAAAAACTTTGTTCACTTAGATATTTCAATAAGAAGGAAAACTTAAGCAGAAAATATCGTGGTTTACATTTTCCTTCAAAAGTATCCTGTCCTGTAAGATTGATTTTCTTTTATCCAGCTTTCTAGATTCTGTGGAATCGCGAGTCAAGTGGTCTCGTTAGAGCTCTCGAAAAGAGATATTGGTCCAAGGGATACGACGCAGCATCCCTTTTATCCCGCCCAATCGTTCGCGATACATCGGACGGTTCGGCTTACAAGCGCACAAATCTGTAGCCTGGTTTACCCTCGCCACGGGTGATTTAGCGGGTTTCCCGACAGACTCGAGGGCTATAGGAAGTGACTGCGACCTCTTTTATATCAATCGACTCCTTTCGACTCTAAAGGTTCGAAAGCGGGAAACTATTTGAATTTCATTTAAAAACTCTCAAATCGCTAAGTTCATTCCAGAATTAAACTTTATCAAATTGGATTACTTCAAATCAGGCCATACATTTTTGTCACCTGATTTTCCGCGCAAAGAGGAAAGGATGTCCTAATATTTTTAGGGCTTGCAGAAAAATATCAAAATAGAGAAAAACCATTTTTAACGAAGCGTTTCATCGTCCGAGAATCTGAAATGAGTATTCAAATATTTTTCATAAGCTTAGCTAGTCGTCTCAAATTTTTGAGCCGACTAGCCCATTCCCTCTTCCAACTCCCCCGATTTTTTGGGACGACTAGACATAGGCTTTTCTCAAACATATTTTGGTGATTGGACAAACCAAGGCGTGTGTTAAATTTGTATATTAGTATCAGAAAGAATGTTGTCAAACTCATTTTTGAAACATTCTCGCATAATGTTGAACAAATTCGGAAGAAACGTGAATCAAAATTTCAAGACCTGAATTCTGCTATTCTGTGTTTTTTCATGCCAATAATTACTTTAAATCACGCATTTGATGTTTTTCTGGTGTTTCATCAGATAGCTCATTCATACAATTTTAAGTTTTTAAGAGATTCATATATAATCATGAAACAGAAATAGGTAAAATTTTGATTTTAGTTGAAAGTGTCATACATGGCGGAATGAGCAACCTCTTCCTTTACATTAACCTAACTTCTTTGTGTAACAGTCTGTCTGCTAGGATTAAATTTTTCATCATATTGTATTGTGCTGTGTGCTAATTATGGTGCTAGTAGTGGAAGCGCAAAAGAAAATAATCTTTTTGTTTCTGATTTCAAATGAAAAAGTAAATTTATTTACTTAAGGCAAACCCTGCAAAATCTTGCCGATTTATTTGTGTCGATGGCCAAATCGGTTGAATCGACTTCCAATCCTACAGGCTATTGGAGTGGTAGAAACCGAGGAGGTCGTCGACATTATCGATGTGGTCGGGGTTACCAGTCCGATTATTGGAGAGGTCAACATGTTGATTACTAGGGAAGTCTACAGGCAGGTTGCTGGAGGGGCCAGCGAGCAGATCACTGGAGAGGCCGGCAAGAAGATCGCTGGAGAGGCCGGCAAGAAGATCACTGGAGAGGCCAGCAAGCAGGTCGCTTGGCCGGTCAGGAAGGAGTTAGTCCAGAAGGTCTTCACGAGAGTCACCAGGGACGCCAAAATTAATTAATATTCAATATTATAATTTTATATTTAATGTAATTATTTTAAATTCATTAGATACTATTACACTTTTAATATTGTAGTTTTGAATACTTATTTGAAACTCCTGCACACTGTTGCGCGCTTCGTGACGCTTAGCGAGCTACCACTCGCTTAGCAAGATTTATCGCTGTCACATGCTTTTGCTTTAACCCCTTCGTTGGCATTGACGCCTTTCGGCGACAAATTCTTTCGTGCCCTGCGTGGCATTGACGCCTCTTGGCGTCAACCATTTTTTTCATATTTAACTTGCTCCGACTTGGCATCCAAGTCCTACTCTAGGGTTTTTGGGCTCG
>JAUMHM010000088.1:9755905-9766476 GCA_032362435.1 Melikaiella ostensackeni
GAAAATGAGAAGAAGTTAGGGGTAATGGGTGTAGAGGTGAAGAAGGGAAATAATGGGACTTTGGGGGAAATTTGGATTGGGGAAATTAGGGGAATTAAGAGAAAATGAGGGGAAGTGAGGGAAAATGAGGAAAAGCATGGAAAGGGGTAGTGTGGGGTAATAAGGGGTAGTGAGGGGAAATAAGGGGTTGTGAGGGGAAATGAGGGGAAGTAGAGAGAAATGATGGAAAGTAAGGCTAATGAGGAGAAGGGGGTTGGGAGGTAAGGGGAAATGAGATGATAGGGGGATTCAGGAGGGGGAAATGTTGGGAAGTGATGGATGATAGGGGGATTCAGGAGGGGGAAATGTTGGGAAGTGATGGGTGGAGGAGGGGGATAATTGAACGACTTAATAGGCTACGAAACCCTTTTTAAGGTGCCTGCCGCCTGATTCTAGTAATTTTGTTGTTGTTGTTAATTAACAATATCAAACATGTTTCTCCCCATTGTGACGTAATATTTGAGGGCTCCATACCGGAAGCTTGAAGACTGGGAGTAATTTCCAATATAACGAGTTTGGATGTGTGATAGTGGTGTATCTGTTCGAGAGAAATTTCGTACGCTTTGCGAAATGGTAATACTACGAAGTCTATTTCGAGGTGTCACGAGAAATAGCTCCTATATCATTCTCCGCGAGATCCACTTCGAATTCCCAATTTCGCTGCAACATGGATATGAGTGTCATAGGTGAACGCGCTTTGTTAGTTTCCAATAGTCCCTTTATTACCACGCAATTTATTTCATTATTAATTTGAATTGATTTATAATTTTTCACATCCTGTCAAATGCTCTTTGTTCATGAATATTTGATTTAACTATATTTCAACATTTAAGAATATATGGGCGATTATCAAATTTCAAAACACAGTTTGGCATTAACGAACTTTAGCAACTTAGGTTCGTACTCTCGGTTAACGATTTTTAAGGGAAAATATGCAAGAGTAGGTAATTTTCAAGAGTGGATCATTTGAATATATAAGTATGCAATTAAAACTGTTTCTTAAACCTTAACCACAACATTTGGCACAATTTTTAACACAACTAGAAGAAATTTGATCGAGATATGAAAAGGAATAAGTGGGAGAGATAAGAAAAACTGATTTTGAGCATTGTTACCGACATGACTTCAATAATTGAATATTGAACAACTAACTGTACTATTCATCGTTTAAATGACTCAATTTAAAACTTAATTATTAATAATAAGAATCTTCAAATTGATTAATTTACTTTGTCCACATTGAAACTCCTATGTTTCTGCTCGCTTTTCGCGTGTTTTTTGTCTCGCGATTTTTTCTGTCATGTCAGTGCGACAGTTTATTAGTATACGTCAATTTAACATCTTATGGAACTGTTTTCACACATGAAGGAACATAAAGTTGTTGTCCTTTCATAGAAACCTTCATCATTGTTGATCATTGATTTTTAACACTAAACAAAAATTCTAGGATCCAAAGAAATGCATTTCTTTAATTCCATTCCTTTATGTCAAGAAAATTGTTTGCTTCTTTGTAATGAATATTGTTTAAAGACCACGAATTCGTTCATTAATTCGAAGAAATCATTTCTTTGGGTCATCATGAAATCATTTTTTTTCAAATTATTTGTATACGTCAATTTAACATCTTATGAAACTGTCTTCACACATGAAGCAACATGAAGTTGTTGCCCTTTTCATACAAATACTTCATCATTGTTGATCATTGATTTTTAACACCAAAAAATAATTCTTGGATCCAAAGAAATGCGTTTCTTTGATTCCATTTATTTATGTCAAGAAAATTGTTTGCTTTATTATAATAAATATTGTTTGAAGGCAACAAATTCGTTTATTAATTCAAAGAAATAATTTGTTTGGGTGCCATTTCATTGAAACAAAGGAATATTTCTTGGCCTATGAGAGTGTCAGATAATTAATCCAAGGAATTAATATATTTAAAACTAAGAATCTAGTTTCCTGGAGTCTCGTTTTCGCATCCAAAGAAATATTTCTATAATTAAATGATTTCGAGTCTTTGAATTGAAGAAAAATCTATTTGAAATAATTAAAATGTCGTTGCCTGGATGAAATATTTTGGTTTCTTTGAATAAAAGAAATATTAAGATAACTGAAATAGATATTAATTAAGTGAAAGATATATTTCTTTCATGTAAAGACTTGGTATTGTTATTCCAAAAGTACATGTCATTAGTCAAATTAAGTAATTTGTTCACTTAGGTATAGATTCATTTACTTGGAAGAAGTGTTTTTTTGTCAATGAATGAAATCAAGTGATTCATATCAAAGAAACATTTTCTTCGAGTAAAGAAATATATTTTTGAAGCAACTTCATACAAGATTGGTTCAAAAAAATATTTTTGTAAAATTCATGATTTGTACCGAGTAGTTAAGGACAAATACTGCCATGTGCGCAGAACTTGAGGTCTTACAGTAGAAATTGAATAATAATAATTATTGCATTTAATTTTTTTTTACAAATGGAACATTTGAATCAAAGAAATTTTATTTGATTCAAATACCTTCTTTCTCAGTGAATAAGTTATGATTATTTTGCACTTTGAATTAAAATGATTGAATTTTGAAAGGTGTGATGTATAATCTGAAAATTATTAATTTTTAACGACTTGGTTTCAAGATATTAAATTGGGAATTCTTTAATTTTACATGAATTTCAAAATTGTTCAATTTTTCATGTTTTAATTTTGAACTCATTAATTTTGAAAGTATCCAGTTAGAAATCATATGATTTTCAACGTTTTTAGAGTAATTAAATTTTAGAGTTTCACAGCCTTAAAAAATTTTCAATTTTGAATGGCAAAAATAGTAGTGATTTTTTTTTATACAGGAATCTAATTTTTTAGTAGTAAGATCTACCTACCCACTTTTGATGACACTTGATATTACATAATATAAGTCTATTATCAATGTTTATAGTCTTTGAAATTTCTATAATTCCAATTCAAAATCATAGTTTTGAATGAGCAATTCTAGAATATTTTAATTTTTGAGGCCTTGAAATTAAAGTTGTTTAGCTTCAGAAACTTAAATTCGAAAATATTTGTCTTGGAGTTTCCTAATTTTTAAATGCTCAATCAGGAGCAAAATTTAAAAAATACTGTTACTACTACTATTACTACTACTTCTACTATCTTGATATTTTTCATATATTTTTGAAATTTTACAAATTTTCAAACGTATAATTATATTACGTTACTGTTGCTAACAGATAAGAATAATTTCAAATGTACAGTTCTTAAAGCTCTTTTATAAGTATTAAATTTTCTAGGGCATTAAATTTGAACTGCTTCTGTCTTGGAGGATTCAAATTTCAAATTTAACAATTTTGTAGGCTACTCCTTATGAATTGTATATTTTTTTAACTCATATACGGGCATTACCTCTTAAATGTCCTAATCTTAAAATCGATCGGGCTCAGAAGCTTTATGCTATTAGATACATGTTTTGTAAATAATAATAAATTTCGGAAAATCGTGATGAACTGAGGAAATTTAAGTTACAAGTTTCGTAAATTAAAGATAAATTTAACAAAAATTAGATACAAATTTTTTAATTTTCAGTTACAATTACGGAATTCCTCTGATACACTTGATCTAAAAATTCCGTAATTTGTAACAAAAAATGTTGCATTTCGAGAAACGGAAGTTTTATGTTGTTATATGTAATGGAGAATTAGTAAATTACGAATATCATTCCATAAATGGTAAACGTACCAGAAAAGTCCCACTTCATTTTTTTCCGAACAGGTGTTTTTTAGGACCAAAGTCCCCGGAAAAATTTCATTTAATTTTTCGTCTAAAATGTTACAACTTATAAATAATTTATAGATTTTTTTGCTAAGCAGGACTTTTTTAGAACTAGAGTACCGAAAAAGTCCCACATGTTTTTTTTCAGCAAAACTTTCTTATAACTAAAGTACCAAAAATGTCCCACTTGATATTTTCTGAACAGGAGTTTTCTAGGACAAAAGTACCGGAAAAGTTCAACTCGCATTTTTTTGAGGAGTACTTTTTTAGGACGAAATTACCGGAAAAGTTCCACATAACTTTTTTCAAGCAGGACTTCTTTAAAACTAAAGTAGCGAAAAAGTCTCACTTAATTTTTTCTTTGAGCAGGACTTTCTTATGATTAAAGTGCCGGAAAAGTCCAACTTAATTTTTTGGTTTGTTTTGAGGATGATTTGTGTAGGACGAAAGTACCGGAAAAGTCTCACATACTTTTTTTTGAGCACGAATTTTTTGGGACTGAAGTACCGGAAAAATCCCACTTAATTTTGTTTTAGCAGAACTTTTTCAGGACGAAAGTCCCGGTGAAGGCCCACTCAATTATTTTTTCAACTTTTCAAGTTCTAAATAACCTTGGGATAAAAGTACTAGAAAAGCACCATTTTATTTTATTTTTTCGGAATTTGTATCAGTGCTGATGGGACTTGTCCAAAAAAAGTACTGGTGAAATATGACTGAATTATGTAGGATTTTTCCGGTACTTTTGTCCCAAGCAATCCTTCTAAAAAAAAACTTAAGTTTAACCTTTCCAGTACTTCAGTCCTGAAAATGTTGTGCTTGAGAAGAAAATTGAGTGAGACATTTCCGGTACTTCAGTTCCAAGAAATTCCTGTTTAAAAACAATATATGTAGGACTTTTCAGGTACTCTTGCCCTAAAAATATCCTCCTCAAAAAAATAAGGTTGAACTTTTTCGCTACTTTCGTCCTAGAAAAGTCCTGCTCAAAAAAAATATGTTAGACTTTTCCAGTAGTCTTGTCCTAAAAAGTCCTGCTCGAAAAAAATTAAGTAGGACTTTTCTGGTACTTTAGTTCTGAAAAAGTCCTGCTCAGCAAAAAAATTGCGTGGGACTTTTTTGGCACTTTCGTCCTAAAAAAGTCCTTCTCAACAAAAATTAAGTGAGACTTTTTTGGTACTTTTGTCCTAAACAAATCCTCCTCAGAA
Source organism: Melikaiella ostensackeni (assembly GCA_032362435.1). Lineage (NCBI taxonomy): Eukaryota > Metazoa > Arthropoda > Insecta > Hymenoptera > Cynipidae > Melikaiella > Melikaiella ostensackeni. Next base: position 9,760,911 of record JAUMHM010000088.1, read on the forward strand.
AAAATCAAGCTAAACGTTCACGGTACGTTACTCCCAAAAATTTCTTCCTTAGGAAAAAATTAAGTGGGACATTTCCGGTACTTCAGTTCCAAAAAAGTCCTGCTCAAAAAAATATGCGGGACTTCTCGTGTACTTTTTCCCTGAAAAAGTCCTGCTCAAAAAAAATTCAGTGGGATTTTTCTGGTACCTTAGTTCTAAAAAAGTCCTGCTCAGAAAAAAATTGTGTGGGACATTTCCGGTACTTTTGTCCTGAACAAATCATCCTCAAAAAAAATTAGGTTGAACTTTTCCGGTACTTTCGTCCTAAAAAAGTCCTGCTAAAAAAAATATGTGAGTCTTTTCTAGTACCTTTGTCCTAAAAAAGTCCTGCTCGAAAAAAATTAAGTAGGACTTTTCTGGTACTTTAGTCCTAAAAGAGTCCTGCTCAGCAAAAAAATTGCGTGGGACTTTTTCGGCACTTTCGTCTTAAAAAAGTCCTGCTCAGCAAAAAAATTGTGTGGGACTTTTCCAGTACTTTTGTCCTAAACAAATCCTCCTGAAAAAATTAGGTTGAACTTTTCCGGTACTTTCGTCCTAAAAAAGTCCTGTTAAAAAAAAAAAATATGTGAGACTTTTCCAGTACTTTTGTCCTAAAAAAGTCCTGCTCGAAAAAAATTTAGTAGGACTTTTCTGGTACTTTAGTTCTAAAAAAGTCCTGCTCAGCAAAAAAATTGCGTGGGACTTTTTCGGCACTTCCGTCCTACAAAAGTTCTGCTCAATGAAAAATAAGTGAGATTTTTCTGGTACTTTTGTCCTAAACAAATCCTCCTCAGAAAAAAATAAAGCTGAACGTTTACGGTACTTTACTCCCAAAAATGTCTTTCTTAGAAAAAAAATTAAGTGGAACATTTCTGGTTCTTTAGTTCCAAAAATGACCTGCTTAAAAAAAATTAGTTCTAAAAAAGTCCTGCTCAGCAAAAAAATTGTGTGGGACTTTTTTGGCACTTTCGTCCTAAACAAAATCTCCTCAAAAAAATTTAAATTTCACGTTTACGTTACTTTAGTCCTGAAAATGTCCTGCTTGCAAAAAAAATTAAGTGGGACATTTCCGGTACTTTTGTCCTCAAAATATCCTCCTTAAAAAATTTGACTTGATCTTTTCCGGTATTTTCATCCTAAAAAAGTCCTGCTCAAAAAAGCTATGTGGGTTTTTTCCGGTACATTTACACTTAAAGAAATCCGCTCAAGAAAAATTAAGTGGAACTTTTCTGGTACTTTCGTCCTAAGAAAGTCCTGCTTAACAAAAATTAAGTGGGACTTTTCTGGTACTTTTTTCCTAAACAAATCCTCCTTAAAAAAAATTCAAGTTGAATGTTTACGGTACTTTACTCCAGAAAATGTCTTTCTTAGAAAAAAAATTAAGTGGGACACATCCGGTACTTTAGTTCCAAAAAAGTCCTGCTTAAGAAAAATATGCGGGACTTTTCGTTTACTTTTGCCCTCAAAAAGTCCTGCTGAAAAAAAATCAAGTGGTACTTTTCTAGTATCTTAGTTCTAAAAAAGTCTTGCTCAACAAGAAAATTGTGTGAGACTTTTTCGGCACTTTCGTCCTAAACAAATTCTCCTCAAAAAAATTCAAGTTTAACGTCTACGGTACTTTAGTCCTGAAAATGTCCTGCTTGCAAAAAAATTAAGTGGAATAGTTCCGATATTTTTGTCCTAAAAATATCCTCTTTAAAAAAAATTTGACTTGACCTTTTCCGGTATTTTCGTCCTAAGAAAGTTCTGCTCAGAAAAGACTATGTGGGATTTTTCAGGTACTTTTACCCTAAAAAAAATCCGCTCAAAAAAAATTAAGTGGAACTTTTCTGGTACTTCAGTTCTAAAAAAGTCTTGCTTAACAAAAAAATTGTGTGATACTTTCCTGGTACTTGTGTCCTGAAAATATCCTCTTCAAAAAAGATTCAAGTTGATCTTTTCCGGTACTTTCGTCCTAAAAAAGTCCTGCTTACCAAAAAAATTTTGTGGGACTTTTCCGGTACTTTTGTCCTAAACAAATCCCTCTCAAAGAAAAAATGTGTGTCGAATGTCTACGGTACTTTAGTCCTAAACATGTCTTGCTCAAAAAAAATTAAGTAGAATTTTTCTGGAACTTCGGTTCTAAAAAAGTTCTGCTCGGAGAAAATGATGTGGGACTTTTCTGGTACTTTTGTCCCTATTTGGACTTTCAAAAGTTTCAAGAGAAGTTAGTACTTAAGTACTGATTTGTCTGACAACTAGTACTTCAGCGGGACTTCATACGGGATCCCAATGGGACTTTTCTTTTTACTCGGGTTACAATTTCGTAATTTTATGAAAAATGTCGGAAAATCCAGTCACAAGATTCGTAAATTTAAGATGCAGTTACATGAAATTTTTCGTTATTTTTGTAACGTAATAAACTTCGTAAATTTCAGAAAATTTCTAGCAGTGTAGTCCTATCATAATTGGATGTCTATAGTATTATAGTCAGGAGAGGGTTCTTCATACCCTTTCCATTCAGCACATAAGCATAATTCATGATCTGGAAAAATCGCGCGAGTCGTGATTGCTAGTATGTGATATTTTTCATTTACGCATGAATGAGTGTGCTTTCATCTCTAATTTTTCACCAAAAGCGATGACGTATTCGGAAATCGAAAGAAGTTAGGAAACGTACTTCGAGATTGTTTCTTAAAAACATTAAAAGCAACTAAATAATGGATTTTATTGACAGTTTTTGAACGGAAATAATTAAATAAATAGGTAGTTTAGTCTTTTCACAGCGTAAATGGCTATTCTCAATAATTTACTATACATTATATAAAACATTGATAAATCTGTAGTGACCTACTCTGTCACAATTTCTTCTAGCTCCTGATCTATAGAGATGAATTTAGAGTTATGTATTATCGAGAACGTTAAAAGGAAGCTCAAAAATGCTAGAATTTTTTGATAATCTTCAACGTATGCGAAAGTATTATTAAGAGGCTGGTTTTCGGTATTAAAACAAAACCCCAAACAATAATCCCACTTCAATTTGATGCATAATTTTACTTCGCTAGCGCGTTTCACTCATTAATCTGAAGTTAGCAAATTAAAACAGTACGCATATTCGAACAATTATTTTTTAGAGTATATGAGGAAGAAGAGGTGGGGAAATATATGTAAAAGATTACGCGAATAAAGTTTTCTATAGCAGACGAGATTTTTCTTGTTGATATTACTATAAACCAGTAAAAATTCACCGATAGACGTAGCGTGAAGATCGTTGCGCCTCAAGTCATCGAATAAGTACTATAAGTAGTGAATATTTCCGGTATTCTAGTTCACTTTTTCACGGAAGACGGTGACAATTATTATATAGATAATTAATCTTAATGAGCATGAACCAAATTGCTCGTCACTTGTGCTCATCTCTACCGTTTTATGGTAATTAATATTCCAGATACTCCTTTTTCTGATGTTTATTTTATCTAACGCACTTATGGCAAAGTGAAAATTTTAGATCAAACAATAAGCTTAGGTTCCAAGTTATTAATTCAAAAAGTTCTAGGAGACGATTATGTAATTTCATTTCACTTTCACGAGAATTTCAAATTCACCTCACTTCAGTTTTTTGTCAAAATTCACAACAGATATCAATTTTCATATTTTCAAATTTACTTATGAGCTTACAGTATCTGTTTTTGACCGCGACTTGGTAGAGAACGTGATCGATGTTGTGTTCCCGTACGCGAAAAACACCCGTAGTCCAGTCAATAAAGGAATTGAGTGAAGGATTCCGAAAAAGCGAAATTTTTTCACATATACGTTGGAAATAGATTTATAAACATAATGTAAAATATCCCCATCCACACATGTACGATCACGGCCACCATGTTGGAAAGTGTTAAACAATAACTGGTTTTTAAAAATAACTCGACAATGGTTGGTACTACAAGAAATACGGTCATGTTAAATAATGTTTAAAATCTTGTAGTACACAAAAAAAATTTTTAGTTTGTAATCATATTATCAACAGTTTCGCTACAAAATTCGATTGACTGAAAAATTGTGCGATTTAGAGGGAAGGCAAATAAAAGGAGAAAATATTTCGGAACAATCTTTGGAAATAGATCAAGGCGGTTCGAATTCAAGCTCATGCAACTACCTGAGCAAAAAAAAAAATCGACCAACTCACTTGCCTTGAAAATCAGTCGTAAAAAATTACGTCAACTTTGGCATACAATTTGAGATACTTAAGAAAACGTTTTTGAGGTGAAACTTCTTTCAATTGTTCCTCTATATCTGCACGATATTTTTCCAAATTTTGAGGTCAAAATAATAATAGTTAAGTCCCCTTTTTAAGCATCAAACAAGTGAAATTTCAAAACTGAAACTAGAACGTACGTGGCAGAGGTGATTATGTGTTCTAATGAAATTATTGATGACAGGGGCGGGGACTGCTACCTAAGGTCTTTCAAAGACAGAACCTGTTGTTGGAGAATGCGTGCAAAAAAAATTTTTGAAGAGTTCAGTAACATAAATCGAGATAGCCGCTTTGACCCCCGTTACCAATATTGCCAATAAAACTAATAAAAACCTCTAATACATCCATTCTAGCCTCAATTATTGAATTCACTTATTTATTATAATCATAATAAAATATCTAGGGCCTCTTGCAAAGCAAAAAACAATTCAACTTCAAAATTGAGTTGAGAATGTAGATATTGGAGGTGATTGCTAGTACTAATGGTAATATTGCTGGCAGGGTCGAGGACTGCTATCCAAGGTCCTTCAAAGACAGAGCCAATTGTTGAAGAATGTGAGCTAAAAAAAATTCGAAGAGTTCAGGAACATAGATCGACGTAGCCGCTTTCGCCCCCGTTGCCAATATTGCCGTTATAACTCACAATCATCTCTGCTAACTACATTTCAACTTCAATTTTGAAATTCACTTGCTTGAGGTACTTATAATAAAATATTTGAGGCCTCTTTTGAAGCACCAAACAAGTCAATTTCAGAATTTTGCCGAAAATGTAGATAGTAGAGGTGATTATAAGTACTAATGGTAATATAACTGACAGGACCAAGGACTGCTACCCAAGGTGCTTCAAAAAGAGAGCCTATTGTCGGAGAGTGCGAGCAAAAAAAATCTCGAAGGGTTCAGTAACATAGAACGACGTGGCCGCTCTCACCCCCGTTGCCAATATTGTCATTAGAACTCCCAGTCACCCCTGCTACCTACATTCTAGCCTCAATTTTTAAATTTACTCGTTTGGTGTAATTATTATAATAAAAGATTTGAGGTTTCTTTCAAAGAACCAAACGAGGCAATTTCAAAATTTCGTCCAAAATGTAGGTAGTAGAGGTGATTATTAGTACTAATGGTAATATTGTTGGCAGGGCCAAGGACAGCTACTCAAGGTCCTTTAGAGACAGAGGCCTGAATTTCGAAATTTTCTTGTTCAGTGTAATAATAATAATAATAATAATAATAATAATAATAATGCCTCGGTGGCTCAGACGGTTGAGCGCTCGGACTTCCTACTAGAGGTCCGGGGTTCGATCCCTGAGCCGGTACCTC